>JAHHFK020001579.1:322500-514246 GCA_024533555.2 Aedes koreicus
GTCCTGTTAGTCCGGATATCGATGAAAAAGATCAGGAAATGCCTACAAGCTAAAACCAGCGACTTCCGTTCGTGATGTTGCGAAAAAACTAGGACTTCGTCGAGTAACTTCATGTGTGTCAAAGAAAGACCTGGGCTAAAAACATACCGAAAGCAGAAAAACCCAAAAGGAACCCAAAACAGGCCACGTCCGTGAAACCACGGGTTCGCAAACTTTACAATTTGTTATTGTGTAGAAATTCTGGGTGTGTGGTCAATGGACGATGAAAAGCATGTGAAACTAGATTACAAAACGCTTCCCGGACCACAATTCTATACTGTAAGCGAAGACAAAGACATCCCCGAAAAAGAAAATGCAATTTTTACCGAAAAATCTTGTAAGAAAGGTTACGGTTTGGCAGGTAACATGCGAGTGTGGTAAAACATCTAGTCCGTACATCACAAGGGAGATGATGAAACATTCAGAAATACAAAAGTACAAAAGTCAAAATGTAGTGTTTCATGCCGAAAGACATGAATCCGCCGAACTGCCCGGAAAGTACTGCCAATCGAGACTTTTTGGGCTTTAACCAAAGCAAAGCTTCGAAAATTCACAAAACCAGCGGACGACATCCAAAAATTTTAAAAAGATTGGCCAAAAGTGGTCAAAGTGCTGGGAAGTACCACTGTGCAGAAGCTAATGGGTCATGTTCGAGGATAAGTTAGGAGACTTGGCCATGATTAAATATTTTGATTGAACGACAGTAAAACATCGATGATCATATAAAACACAAATACAAATATGATTTGCCAAATAACATTATTAAAACTAAAAAAAACATGACTTTTTTGTTATTTTGAAAGTGTGCTTATACTTTCTGGAACAGTCTATAAGCAAACAATAATGCGAAATTAATTTCATATTAGTATGATTTACTGCCCAAAAACAGAAATTCAATAAATCCAAAACAAACAAAAAATATGAATAAATGACACGAAATTTCTTCGATAACTATTTTTTCCTACTGGGCCCATAAATGATTCCTTATGTCTGTAAAATAGAATATGTAGGATCATGAAACAATGCTAGTTTTTTAATTCAGATTTTTGGACGAAGAATTTTTTTGTAGAATTTATCTTGTATAATCCTCTCTCTAAAAAAAACGTTAAAAAACCATCCAATCTTTTCAAATACATAACGTGAGTTATGCAGGCCAAAACTTAAAACGATGCAAATGCGAAGCTGAAAATAGCCTAAAAAATATTGTGAAGGGGTGTTATAATATAAAATTTATAATAACAATTATATTTGTAATGTCTGCCTGTCAAGCTGATCCTGCTGCAATTGTAGACGGACTGGCATTATCATAGCCACGAGGAAAAAAAAACAATTCAAAACTATTATCACAACATTTTGAAATTCCATGGATGATCTGGAAATTATATACTGTAGAATACTTCCATTTTTCGTGGTAGGATATGATCTCAGCATACTGCTCAATGGCGTCACCTACATCGCCTTGGTGCGGCTGCCACCTAATGTATAGTTGACAATGATACAGCGTTTCTTACTCAACTGCTGGAAGTCAGGACAGAATGTGTCATTGAGCCGCACCCTCCTTGGTGGACAGACGCGCAGCACGCACCTCCTCAATCGAGTTGAAGTCTGTAGCGACAACAGTGCCTAGGCTGCACTACCAGCTGAGCACGCAACCTTAGCTGGCGATCTTTGTCATCTTTTGATTCCTCGAAGTATGAGTGTATGTGTTTTGTGGAGACCATAGCTATGTTAAAAGTACTACCGCCCATCCCAGATGTCTACTCAACATTTTGTCGCTCGAGAATAGATAATACAAATATTCCGTAAACCCTTAACTTTGTAAATAGTGATTTCTTTATTTCTTTTTTTTAAATTCATCGATTTGTACAGGCTCCAATCGAATCGAATTTGCCCATAGCCAAGCTTTATATTTATATACATCAGTTCTCTTAGGACCGAAAGTTAGGGGGAAAGAACCGACCGCGGCTGTCACGAGATAGGAAGGATTTAACGGATGGAAGCGATGGGGGGTGATTTGATGCCGTTAGTTTACATAATTACATTGATTTTTTAAGACCCGAAAAGGGAAAACTATATTTTCAATCCACTCCATATGCAGATCTGTATGGGAGCAAAAGTAGGTCTTTTTTAAGTAAAAACATTGAACTACTTATACTTATAGCAGCTCAATTGAAATCCAAATTTAATCCTAACAATTTGTAAGTTTTTTGACAAAATAGTGTAAAAATGAAGTTATTCTGTTCAGTCAAACTAGAATTGTTAGCGTTCAAAAACCTCTCACTTTTGCAAAATGCCCTCATTTTTCAAAATTTTGAAATGACACTCGATCTAGAAAAGTAGAAACTTAGTCCCATGTTGGCAAAAAATCAGTGGGGTTGTGTTTGACACACGACCGATTGACGTAGACTACGTTAACCTGTTTGATTAGTTTCGGGGTGTACTGTTCTAATGGGATGTTAAGAAGAGCTTAAATAAGTGAGAAAGTATGTTAGAACATGCTAAGATTTACCTTGGCGAACCAGCCCAGGAGGCCGAAAGCCACTTTAATAAAGAAACAAAAAAAAAAAAAATGCTATGATTCACTTCTCAGGAAATTATTTGGCAGCCGTGTGGAAAGGGACGTTTGGTTTGAATGTTGGTATGATGAAAGGGCACAAAGTTGCCCAGAAAAAGTGATTGTGTTGATAGCGATTGACCAGCTCGAGACCACCATCCATATCGCGTGAATCATGAAAATCACATTGATAAATGATAAAGCTTTAAGAGTTCACACTGTTTCAGTTATTTTTAAATGTTGATTTGACCTCTACCCTTGCCGTAAGGCCTAGTCTGATCAAAATAACGTTGATGTTTGTCCTCAAAGATCGTTAGACCAGCATTAGATAGTAAGTATGTTAGCAAAAATCTATTGTACATTCTTTAGAAAGCATTTGAAAAGTATTTGCACTTTGTCAAGTTGGTCAATTCATGGTCAATTCGGAGGATTTTTCGAATGTTCGAACTTAACGCGCTTCCGAAATTTGCGCAAACGGTTGGCATCAAAACGAATAGGCATTGCACTTATTCACCCTTTCACAGTTTCTCAAAACTTATTTCTTCCTAGAAGTAAAACGCTATCTAACGCGAATCGTTAACGAAACAGAATAGCTATTCATAACAGTACTCATTGAAATGTGCATGTTCGAGAATCAAAACATTGTCCGTGATAGCGAATTTCTTGAAACATGCCAGAACGCAACATTCTTTAAAATTTTCTTGCACCGATTGATGAATATGTATGCGAAATATATTAATCTTTTATTTGTAAAACTTTAAATACCTGAGTAAATAGAATGGCAATCGTATAAATTTATTGATTAGAGCAGTCTCAAAAATAAATCAATCAAGAAACAATCGAATTCTTCGCGTCCGGTGTTTAAATTTTTCGTGACGGTAGCCATTTGTAAATTGTACAAAATGCTCAAGGTATGCAACAAAGAGAAAACTAATATTATTTTAGCCACCGCTGTCAGCCAATCGGTAAGAACCAAACATTCAAATCAAACAAACTCTCTCAAAATTAAATTGGTCGTCCTGAAAAGGACGGATTTGAAATGGTCCGCATTTGTATTAAAACCCTCTCTGCGCCTTACCAAAAGATGTCTACCAAATATCACACACACATAAGCACCTTATTTCGCTCCTCGTGGTTGCATCCACCAGCTGGTTACAAAGACATTATCTACCAAATATCACACACACAAGCACCTTACTTCGCCCCTAGTAGTAGCACCCACCGGCTGGCTACAAAGACATTATTTGCCGAAGCAACCGACTGCCTAGCACACCACAGCATAATGTATGGCTGCCTAGCAACGGTTGCCTAGCCAACGGCTTGGTAACTACAAACTGCAGTGCAATCAGCTACCTGACCAATTGGTAGGTCGCCAGTGCACTTTCCATGGTGCTTGGCACAGCCAGCTGCCAAATACAAATTGGCGTCTTGCCGCTCCGCTGAATGAAGCTAGTGCACCCTCCAGGGTACATGCTATCGCCCGGCGTCAGCTGCCAATCCATACTGGCTCGATGCTCCACACAGCTTCAGTACTGCAACACGAATGAGAGAATTTGTGTAGGTGTAGCCGTTTTATATCGTTGACTGCTGCATATGAGACCTCCCTTGCTTACATTCGAAATCTGTGATAGTAAAATTGAGTGCATTTAGTAAATTTACTCTGAAAAATCGCCATTATAAGATATCACCTCATATTTTGGTTATTTTCAATAGCTTGAAATTGTTAACGGATAATGTTTGATAATTGAATTGATACGCGGGATTTCCAATCGATTGATGTAAACATCTTGAAAATCTATTGAGCATTTATTAAGTTATTAACGTCTAATTTGTAACGATAGTGAACAACAATCGACCCAGTTCGCATTTACCTTTGCTCTGCTAAATCATTTTTTCGTGGATTCGATACGACTTCTAAATTTCTAATTTGTGTGCCAGAATTTAGTTAAGTGTCTTGCGCTTCATTTCCCAGTGTTAATTTGTTCATTTAACAATTTGCAACTCGGTAGTGATAAAAATACAATTCAATTCTCGCCGTCCTATCCAAGCAGCTGCCATTGTCTGCTATTTTGTTGTAACCCTAAACGGAGCGCCATACAAAGCGATATATTTTTCGTTTGCCTTGCATGACGATTCAAGTCAAGTAGAAAACAATGACGAAGAAATGTTCTGCTTCTCACTGCATCACCGCGTCAACTCGTAGCAGTAAAATTTCATGTGCGAAATGCAGAGAATCATTCCATTTGAAATGCATGGGATTGTCAGCAGCGCATTTTAAAGCTGTACGCGATGTGCCTGGAGCTGAATGGTTCTGCCCTGCTTGCCGGAATTCACCGTTTGATTTCGACCAATCTTCAATCAACCCTGCGCTGAACCTGATTCTGGCTCGCCTATCATCGATTTTTCGTTTAATAGGGAGTCAAATCGATGTCACTCGCACACTTTGTCGTGCTCTGAACGACAGCAACCGTCGCTCAAGTAGTTGTATGCATGAGCCGCGTCCTTCGCAACCCACACCCGCCGGAGATTCAAGGAATTTTGAAGACGCACTCAACAATATGCAGTTCGAGTTTTCGAATATATTTGGCTCCTTTATTGCGGACACGGCGAACATCTCAGATGCAAAACGAGATCGTAGCAGCAGCTTGTCTTCATCGAATGTCACATCATCCAGACTCGGCAAGAAAATGAGAGCTAACGTTTCAGTTGATACATCTGATATTCCAAGCATTACAGTCTACTCTATTCCAGGCGATTCTTCCACGGGGATCCCTGTGCCACCTATCAGTAGCAAATCCGTTACTGTCGTCGGTATGAATAAAACTCTTGCATCTACTGATCACATGATCACAACTGCCGCTGTTCAACCCGTGGGTGCACCTATCAGCTGTATTCAAACTACTGCTAACATCGGTGCTTCCATCAGTACCACCCCTTCAAACGGATCCATCACTACAAGCCTCATCGCCACCAATGTTACGGCTAATTCCTCCACCACCGCCTCAACCAGCTCAACCACCACCAACGAAACCATCACTACCTCTAGCCATTCTGCTTCTTCTAACCTCAATGACTCCATCATGCTCACCACACCAGAGTATTCATCCACCGCCAAAGTATCAAAAACAACGTCTACCTCTTGCGCCAACATCAGCATTATTAGTACCTCATCGGCAACTGTCATGTCACATTACCCACTGTCAAGCACCGTACAAACAAGCACCGAAGGAACGAAGGAATCCAACCAATACGCCCAGTTCCAAGCCAACATCCTCCGGTCAAATCGTACTACAGTATCCTGACATTAGCAATAACGACAACACCTCCAACGTGCCCACTCATCGCATTTCTTCAATGACGATTCCAAACGTACTACCTGAATGTATCAGCCAACCAACTCAAAGTCCAATCGATATACCCGTAGCGGAGTTTTCAACATCAGGTTTCGGAACTAGCATGGTAAGCACAAACAACACTGGACCTAGTTTGGCAGTCGCACCACCAGCAGCTAGTAATAATAGGAGTAGGAATTGGTTTTACCTCGCTAGATTCAAACCTCACGAAACTGAAACGAACATAATTAATTATATCGCCCAACGTGCCAATTGTGATCCCTCTTTAATAACTTGCCATAAGCTAGTCCGTACAAGCGGTATAGTTAGACCATTAACATTTTTGTCTTCAAACTTAATGTACCTTCCTCTGTTGAAGAGCTACTGCTTTCGGATGGATTTTGGCCAAATGGTGTTTTAATAACTCCTTTTTTAGACCGGAGGTCCAACAGCCGCAGACCGACTGGCAATCAGACACGAACACGTTCGAATCCCTCGACATCCATTCTGAACAATCAACCAACTCCTTTGTCCAGACCGCAACAAGCTCCATGTTATCAACTCTCGAGACCTATCAGACCGTCAGCTCCCAAGTCAACATTGCCCTCACCGCTGAATCTCATGCTCCCCAAAATCAACGAAACTCTAGTGTAATTGGCTTAGCATGCTATTATCAAAACTTAGGTGGCATGAATACTACTATTTCAGACTACTCTCTTGCTTGCTCTGATGCTGCATATGATGTTTATGCATTTACTGAGACCTGGCTCAACTGCAATACACTTTCCACTCAAATATTTGGAAGTGAATATACTGTTTTCCGTTCTGATCGCTCAAGACTCTCCAGTACAAAAAGCACCGGTGGTGGTGTGCTATTGGCTGTCCGCTCCAATTATAAATGTCGTTCATTGCAACCTCCAAACAGCAGTTCAGTCGAACAGGCTTGGGTAGAACTGTTTGTCTCAGGCTATAGTTTATTCATCTGTGTTATCTACCTGCCTCCTGACCGTGTCAACGATGCAACATTGGCATCCCAACATTGCGAATCATTGGAATGGATTACTTCTCGTATGACTCTAGCAGATAAGATACTCATCATGGGTGATTTCAACATGCGCTCCGTCAGCTGGACTCAAGGTCCATCGGTATATCTCTATCCCAACCTTGCTCACTCATCGATGAGCTCAGTTCAGAAACAGCTTTTGGATGATTACAGTACGGCAGGACTCATCCAACTCAACTCCGTCTATAACTCTAACGGTCGTATGCTTGACCTCTGCTTTGTTACCCAAGATCTCAGCCGAGACATTACTGTTGCCGAAGTCCCATCCCCATTGGTGAAAACATGTCAGCATCATCCAGCCCTTCACTTGTTTGTGAATGAATGCATGCCATACGAATTCATCTCTACCTCTGAAGTGATTCGTTATAACTTCAGGAAAACGGACTTCACCAAAATGAGCCTCTTTTTATCTTCAATTAACTGGGATGATATGTTTCAAAACTTAACAATTGAAACAACGGTCGAAGTTTATACTTTCGTTGTACACTTCGCCATAGATCAATTTACACCAAAAATCGTCTGCAAAACTCCGAAGTATCCTCCCTGGTCAAATAGAACTCTTAGAGGTCTGAAGTCAGCTAAAAGATCTGCTCTTAAACAATTCTCAAAGAACCGTAACTCCTACACGCGGTCATACTACATCGCTTGCAACAACAGATACAAACAGCTCAACAAGGAATTGTTTCGTAGCTACTTGCAGCAGACTCAACGAAATCTAAAACTCAACCCTCGAAAATTTTGGTCTTACATCGACGAACAACGGAAGGAGATAGGACTACCCACAATCATGAAGTTTGGCGAGAAAGAAGCTTCCTCTCTGTCGTCCATAAGCGACCTCTTCAGGGAACAGTTCTCAGCAGTATTTACAGACGAAACGCTTGACCAGCATCAGTTGTCCGAAGCTGTAGCCAATGTACCTCCACGTCCTGCCATTGGTCCTCATCCACTAATAACACTTGATACTATTGTATCCGCTTGTGCTCGCTTGAAATGTTCTTCAAATCCCGGTCCTGACGGCATACCATCCATTGTGTTGAAAAGGTGTAGTGCTGCACTCTCGATTCCTTTGACAGTTATTTTCAACCGCTCTCTTTCATCTGGATCCTTTCCAAGTATTTGGAAGGAATCATTTGTTTTCCCTGTGCATAAAAAAGGCGATAAACGACAAGTGTCCAACTACAGAGGAATCGCCGCTTTGTGTGCCACGTCTAAACTTTTTGAGCTAATAGTTCTCGACTTTCTGAAGCACCATTGTCTCAGTTATGTTTCCGAGACTCAACATGGATTCATGCCAAAAAGATCCACCTGCACTAATCTGGTTTCCTACACATCCTTCATCATCAGAACTATAGAAGCTCATAAACAGGTCGATGCAATCTACACCGATTTTTCTGCAGCGTTTGATAAAATTAACCATGAAATCTTGATAGCTAAACTCGATCGTCTTGGTTTCTCCAGTACGTTACTAGATTGGCTTAGTTCCTACCTAGTTGGTCGTTCTATGGCAGTCAAAATTGGAAACACAACATCGGAACCGTTCCCTGTCACATCTGGTGTTCCACAGGGCAGTCATATTGGACCTTTCTTATTCCTGCTATACTTGAATGATGTTAACCTAGTACTTAAGTGTTTCAAGCTCTCATATGCCGATGACTTCAAACTATACTACGTAATAACCTGCCCTGAAGACGCACAGTTTTTACAACGGGAACTTGACAGTTTTTCTACATGGTGCTTAACAAACCATATGAGCCTGAATGCTGGAAAATGCTCGGTAATCTCCTTCACCAGAAAACGCTCTATGGAGTTATTTAACTACACTATCGCAGGAACATCCCTAAAACGTGAGGACACAGTTAAGGATTTAGGCATTCTTCTGGATTCGCGTTTAACTTTTAAGTACCATGTGGCTTACATTACCTCCAAAGCCTCAAAATGCCTGGGCTTCATTTTCCGTGCTGCAAAATACTTCTCCGATATTCATTGCCTAAAGACACTATATTGTTCACTGGTCCGCTCTATACTAGAATATGCAGTAGTTGTATGGGCTCCATACTACCAAAACGACATACGGCAAATAGAGGCAATTCAACGCAAGTTTGTCCGCTATGCTCTGCGGCGATTACCCTGGAATGATCCTTTTAACCTTCCCAGTTATGAAGATCGTTGTAAACTCATCGGCCTCGATCTTCTCGAAACTCGCAGAATTGCAACAAAGGCTTCATTCGTGTCCGATGTTTTTCTGTGTCATATAGATTGCCCTTCTGTGCTAGCTGAGTTGAACTTTGATATTCGTCGTCGCCCTCTCCGCACACATCAGTTTTTTCGTATTTCTACTTTCCGTACTAATTATGGTTATAATGAGCCGATTAGTAGTATGTGTCGTGTGTTCAATCGCTGTTATAATGTCTTCGACTTTCACTTGTCTCGTTCTGGTAACAAAAGTAGATTTCTTGAATTGCTCAGATAGGTTAGGATAGTATAGTATAGTGATTAGAAATTAAGAATATTCTATGTTAGTTTTAAGAGCTGATTGTATCATTTGGAATGTAATCTGTTGGTACCTAAAGATGAGGAGGTTTTATGCCCATTTTAGAAAAAAAAGCTTAAGCTCCCCTGAAATGGGCTTTTCCCTCCTCCGGAAAAAAAAAAAAAAAATAAAATAAAAATGAAAATAAATAAAAGTTTATTTCACTGGAAATTTGAACCTTTGAGTAACTACAAGGTCTACCACATTAAGGCTTATCAATCGCAACCTACACAAAGGAACCAATAATTATTAGAAAATTTGAAGTTGGATAATGTAAATCCAGAATGCAGAACAGAACTTTTGAAACTTTGCAGTAAATATAATGATATATTCTTTAAGAAAATAATTTCTATCAGCAAAACTATGAAAGATAAAACACATGTTTACATACGCAACTACAGAACCCCCTATAAACAAAAAACATTGCTTAACAGCAATTTTCTCAACATGTTAAAATTAAACCGTAGTCAGGCACTCACATTCTTTCCATATAATTCTCCGATACTTTAGTAACGAAGAAGAATACAAGATGGTAGAGAAAACCTGGCGTTTAGTTGTAGATTGTAGAAAAAGATAACGCCCGATAAATTCCCGCTACTTCCAGAATAGATGAAGTACTTGATCAACAAGGCGGCAAGCGAACCATTTCTCAACGCTAGACCTAATGTCAGGTTTTCATCAGATTGGGAAAAGCGAGGGACGCAAACAATATGCTGCATTTGCCACTCGTTCCGGAAAAAAAAATCTTTTGAATGGGATCAGGAATGTCAAACAGTAGTTCGATCAACTCAAACAGAACTTATTATTACCCAGAACTTATTAACTCACTAGATTTCCAGAAGCAATTTTTACTTACAACGCATGCGTCTAAACAAGCTGCAAAATTAGTTTGCTTTGTTGTGCTTTGTCTCTTCATGCCCTGCTTTCATCGCTAGTATATAGCACGCGAGATGAACCAAAATGATTTCGCAAACTACAAAAAAAAAGAAATGATTTCAGTTTTCGACACGAGCTCTCAGCTGGTGGTTCGGACAGGGCTTTGTCCACCCGCCACAGTCCGCCCGGTTGTGGTATGTGAAACAGAGTCATGCAAGACCGGCTAATAGGAAAGTTACCGGTTTCCATGTTAACCCAATGCAATGATAATATTTCGGGCCACTGAAAAGTGGCCATTCGTCCCTTATGAAATCATTTCGTTTCGTCTAGCGTGCTATATACTATCGTTGAATAGCATGGCCCAGATAGATGAGGATCACGAAAGTGCAGTATGGAGCAAAATTCATAAGATGGGACGGGTCCGAAGGAAAATTATAGAACTATTTTATTAAAATTTTAACCAACCATACATGTTACGTATAAGGTGCGAGTTTTAACGAGTTTCTCAATGGTGTTTGACGTGAGAGATTTCAAGGATCCAGAATTGCCGGAGCAGATGGCGCGATCTTTTTTTGCTGGTTGGGCAATTTGCGTAACTTGCTATTATTATCCATTTAATTGATTCTTGCTTAGGTTTGTATACTGATTTCAGAAGCATTTCAAATACAAACAAAACACCTGAAGGGCCAGATAGAAGAATACACTGAAAATTAATTTTGATTTATAATACGAAATTAAAGGTAGAACTAACAAATCCATTCGTTGTTTTCTGCAACGAAACCGATTCGTACTATTTGTAAGCTACCTTCATAATTGATGCCACACGCGCAACTGTCAGAAGCACGAAGCATTTGTTGAACAGAATGAACATTCGTACATTGTACGAGAACAATAAAAAAAGCTACGAATATTTTGTTACAAATTAAAAAGTCCCTCAGGTGGTTGCATGAATGACAGACAGATTTACTATATCGACTTGAAATGGGATTGAAAGAATAAAAAACACAACTATGAAGAGTTCTCAGGTTTTTCTAACGAATCTAACATTGAGAAACTCTCTCCAGGCTCACTCTCTTTCATTTATTACAGCGTCATTAGAAAATTTTCGAGGGATTCTTCAGTACAGATCGAAAAACACAACAGTGCTGGCTAGCACACTCTACAAATAGTAGAATGAAAAACGTAAAGGTGATTGGAATATGAATGAGAGAGACAGTAATCAAAGAGATTCTGTCAATGTTAGATTCGCCCTAATGAAAAGAAAAAAACCTAGAGTTGTTAATCGTTTCTGATATGTGGATCGAACCTGTAGTTTTGGGAAGGGCTGTTATGAAATCATTGGTTGATCTCAGGCCATGGTGACTCCTAAGAAGATACCTGATAAGTGAGTATGAAGTTATAACTCTCGACAGCGCTTTAATATTTATTTTGGGATAAATACATTATTCCCGCCCATCCTAGCAGCATCATCTTGAATGAATACGATAAAAGAGAATCATTGGTTGATTGGTTGGTCTTCGCGAAATTCATTTCGTGCAGTATACAGAAAAGTGTAATGATAGCATTTCACCAGATAAGAAGCAATATGAATGTTTCATACAATATACGAGACATTTGTTCCATTTACAAAATCCATGTTTGCGAAACGAGTGAAAGCTATTTTACGAAAATAATTTTTCAGTGTAGAAGAGAATCCGCTTAAAATTATACTTTTCAAATTGAATTAAATTTTAGATCAAATTGAGCCACTGATCTAAATTCGGAACATCGCTGTATGAAGGTCCAAAAACGGAGGAGTCGAGCCGTAAGTTGAGGCACTCACGCGAAAGCCACGAAAAATTAAACATTTAACTCCAAGATCCAATAAATCGAATAACTCTGTGCACAATACTTACTAAGCTTTCTGGACTTCTGGAGTATCTATATATATACACCGTGTCCAATATATTCTCATACACTTTTTCCTTGCATTGGTGTCGTGCAACTACACAAAATGCTTCACGTATGTGTTGGTGTAGTTTTGCACTATGTTTATACAAACGCTTTTAGGTCATGTCCGATTGTTTTCATTCGGTGTTTATTTTTTAGCAGCGATGAAGGAGTCTCGTGCTGTGGTGATAAAAAAGTTTTTGAAAGGTGAGCGCCCGGGCGCTATTTTCAGAAATTTGAAAAACCTCGGAGTAAAGCGGGATTTTGTATACCGAACCATCCGAAGGTACCGAGACACCTGCTCGTTGGATTACCGGAAAAGATCCGGTCGTACTCGTACGATGTGGACTGCACGAGTTGTTAAAGTGGTCAGGGAACGGATTAGACGAAAATCACAGCGCTCTGTACGTAAAATGGCCGCAGATCTGAATGTTTCGAGATCTTCAATTCACAATATACTGCAAAATGACCTCGGATTCCAAGCTTTCAAGAAACGTAAGGTTCACGGAGTTTCGGAACCTTCCAAGCAGAAACTACTCGAAAGAGCAAGTCTGCTTTTGTCGCGGCACGGTGGAGATGAATTTATCTTTTCCGACGAAAAGTTATTCGTCTTGCAACAATCCCACAATGTCCAGAACGACAGATTGTGGGCTCTCTCTTCGAGAACTGTTCCAGAGAGTGATAGGAATATTCCACGGTTCCAAAGTATTGCGTTAGTGATGGTTTGGGGAGCCGTTGGCAAGCGAGGCACATCACCACTGGTTTTCATCGAAAAAGGCGTTAAAGTAAATGTCGTATATTATAAAACGGATGTTTTGGAGAAAGTTGTCAAGCCATATGTACAAGAGGTGTTTGGAGATGATCACTATGTACTTCAGCAGGACAGAGCGCCATCGCATACTGCAAATCTCGTTCAGGGCTGGTGCCGAGAAAATTTGACCGACATTTTGGACAAGAATGAATGGCCTCCCAGTTCACCAGATCTGAATCCCTTGGATTATTTCGTATGGTCATACATGCAGGCGAAGGTAAATGATCACAGGGCGTCTAATATGAACCAATCCAAAACCGTAATCAAACGAATTTGGGACGAAATGCCAATGGAAGTCGTGCGTGCCGCCTGTGACGGTTTCGAAAAACGGCTCGAGCTGGTCAAGAAGGTTAAAGGCGGTGTTATTACAAAACGTATGCTGTTGTTTATCAGTATTATATTGCAATATAATTGGTAAAGTTATCAATAAATTCTGGATTATCCATGTGAAATAAATTAACTTTAATTTTGTATAAGAATATATTGGACACGGTGTATATAGATATGAATTGCGTTTGGAAGAAGCATAAGGGTATCATTCAAGCTGAAACTGGACGATTATTTGATGGTTTAAGTCTAGGAGGGAACAAGCATCGTCATTGGGCTTCAAATGGTGAGTTGACAACTTCGAAGGAGGATGCGGCCGACCTCTCGTCCTCACAAGTTCCTACCTCACGCCTCCACGAGTCATATGATCACAAAAGACTGCCAGCTGAAACATGGAGACGCTGGTTGGCGTAGCCTGAGCAATCTTGTCAATCTGACAATAGTGAAGTGAGGGGGTGCGACTGAAGATCGTGTACCTTTAAATCATATCGTATATTTCCCATTCTCATTTTAGCAATAATTTCAGCACGCTTTGGAATCATTTTTGCATTCCAAAACCATGTAAGAGCCGGGAGCAACACGACGGGCATCAAAGGCTCAATTTGTTTTACAGCATTTCAGCATTACACTTAATTTAAAATTGCACTTCTGAATTTCAACTCCTATATTCATAAAAGACTGGCATGTGCTTAAAACCAATGTAAGATTATATTTTAATATTGTGTTTAGTGGCATTATGGTAAGATAAGCCATTTATTTCAGGAATCATCAAACCGGACTATTCATTCACTCCAATTGCTATCTTTGAAATGTTACTAGAACAGTATAAATAAAAATATTACTACATGTCTTTTAAAACAATATCTTTTATTGAAATTTAATCTTTGATATTTGGAATGATCTATTCTGTTTTCAGCTTTTTCAGGACAAGAAGGATATTAATTCATATCTAATTTTTATTTATTTTTCAGTAACAATCCATTAGTAGTATCATTCAAGTTTGAAATTTGAATAAATTGGCATGTTTGTCTATAATGATATCCTAATATTGTGTGTACAAAATATACTAAATATTAAATAACCTATAATGGGGAAAGGGAGGGCACCCAAGTAAAACGATTTGGATAGGGAGCATGGGACTGCCTCCTCCCTATTGTTAACATTTCGCGGAACGAGGGTGGGCTCTTCGACCCCATCTATTGGGTTTATTCTGTCAATCGAGGGCTCGATTCTACTGCTGTCAGTGTGAACTTGCGTTTGGAAGGAGATCCTTTTCCCTATATTCGCGGGTTTCACGTAAGTGTCTATGCTTACGGGCCCACCCAAACGTTTTTGGCCCTTCATACAGGAGCTTGATGATCACAAACAATATTAGAATCCTGATCAAATCGTTTTTCAGATTATTCCACTGCTATGGGAAGTTACCTTGCTACAATAGATGGTAGTTTTATATCATCATCATCATCATCAGAATCAGGAGGGAACAAGCATAGTCATTTCCTTTGTTCTCTAATTTGATTGTGATTGTGTTAATTTTACAAAATTTTAATAAAATAGTTCTATAATTTTTCTTTGGAACCGTCTCATCTTATGAATGTTGCCCCCTTTTGAACTTTCGTGATCCTCATCTATCTGGGCCATGGTATTCAACGCTAGTATATAGCACGCTAGACGAAACCAAGATGATTTCATATGGGACGAATGGCCACTTTTCAGTGGCCCGAAATGTTATCATTGCATTGGGTTAACATGGAAACCGGTAACTGTCCGATTAGCCGGTCTTGCATGACTCTGTTTCCCATACCACAACCGGGCGGACTGTGGCGGGTGGACAAAGCTCTGTCCGAACCACCAGCTGAGAGTTCGTGTCGAAAACTGAAATCATATTTTTTTTTGTAGTTTAAGGGACTTTAACCTGTTGGTCATTCGTCCCATGAAATCATTTCGGTTCATCTCGCGTGCTATATACTAGCGTTGAAAGCATAGCCCTGAATGAAGAGACAAAGCACAACAAAGCAAACTAATTTTGCAGCTGAGGAGTGTGGCTATTTCTGTATTCATCATTTCATGAAACTAAATTAAATAAAAAGAAGAAGACAATTCGAGCCATTTGTTACCCGTTTTTGAGGATCCTGATAGAGAAAAAAATATTTTCAACCTGTTCATACGGAGATTTGTATGGGAGCAAAAGTAGGTCATTTTTAAGTAAAAAATTGAACTACTTATACTAATAGCACTTAATTGTTATTACAATGCAAACATTTTGTAGGTTTTTCTGATCAAATAATGTATGAATGAAGTCATTGTGCTCAGTTGAAGGAGAGTTATTAGCGTTCAAAAACCTTCACTTTAGCGTAACGCTCTCATTTTTCAAAAATTTTAAATGACACCCGGTATAAAAAAAAGAAACGCAGTCCTACGTTAAAAATTAGATTTGGGTTATATCAGGGATATAACCGCGAGGTTCGCGTAGGACCGCGTTTGTGTATAGTTATAATGGTATGATCTAATTCACACATATCATAACACATGTGGTTGGTTAACATTAAAATGTTTTTTAATATTTTGCTTTGACATGAACCGAATTCACAGTTGTGTGGAACCGGTGGCCAACAACTTATGGGTTAATAGTTGGTCTTAAGTACAACTATGTCCATGCCGTATTAAGGAATAAGTGAAACTTATTTTATGGCAGCCCCTTAAATATTGGGGCCCGAAGCCATGCTGTTTCCATTGCATGGAAACAGCATATCGGTTTCCTTGCTCTGTTAGCGAAAACGGTCCAACTGTGTCGGTAGAAACGATATCGAGGGGCTGTTTTGGTGTAGTTGTTAGTACAGTTTTAAATTTGCATAAATCACATGCTTTCAAAGTCGGTTATTGGTTTCTCTAAATAAGCCCAGTTTTTATATCGACGGTTCATACCTTAATGTCCACCTGTCGGGCATTATGGTACAGATTTAATATGTTGTTGATTTCTAATTGATCAATTACATGCCTTGGCCTATTATATAGTATAATTTTAAGATTCCTATGAAAGTTATTTGCTACTTCTTTGAATGCATTCATCTTAACGATATGAAATAAAGCATCTTCTTTTTAGATTGCTTATGTGGAGCCCATATTCAATACATTTGGAAATATTTACTAGCGCTAATTTTCTATGGAATGCATCTGATTTTGCTAATTTCTTTTGATATTTTTATATTATAAATAGTCATATCATAATTGTTTTCAATGTAAATATGGAAGGATAGTTTGAGCAGTTAGAAGACTTTCCAGTTATTAATAGCTTCTACTACTTGAAGTTTTACAGACTCCTGCCTGTATCGGCATTTACATATTTTGATGATTCGACTGCTCTTTTGTCATCGTTCTTGTTAACACATACATACTTTTTAAATATTCTGTGCTGATTAAGATTCTTGATAGAGCATCTGACCCAATATTGCTTTTTCCCGATTCTATAGTGAATCTATAATCTTCCAGGTCAGTTCTCATCGGAGTTAATTTAGACGAGGGATCTCTTATCGAGAAACCGATCTTATAGCGAACGGTGCGTATCAAAAATGGTTGTCCATATGGATAAGGGCGGAAATCATCGTCCAGTTTCAGTTTGAATGATACCCTTATGCTCCTTCCAATCGACCTTCAATCGTCAGTCAGTATAGACGTGTTTTTTTGTTCGCTCCTAGCCACGTGCGATTCGCGTTTTTTTTTTTGCATACGTTTTTGCTTTGTTTTTTTTTGTGCTTTCGTGTTACTATATTCAATATGAGCTGCGAAATTTGCTCAACTGATTCCATCGTTGACACCGTATTGTGGACCTGCATCGGATGCACGAGGGCATTTCACGCCGCCTGCGTGGGAGTACCTGTTCAACGTAACTCCCTTCGTAAAAAAGATAAAAAGATCGACGTGCAGTCCTATGTGTTGCCATGTTGCAGTTCGTGCCAAGTACTTATTGCACTGAATTTTGAATTCCAATTGCTTACTAAGCGACAGGAGCAGTTGACCGAAATTATTAATAAAAACACGGAGGTTACCCATCGCGCAACGCAGCAAAATAACGTTGCGGGTGTGCAAGAAGCCATCGATCGCCTTGAGGTATCGTTGAGTGATATAAAAAATGAGCGGACGGCGACTAGAAACAGTGGATCTACCGGCAATATTGTTGCCATTCAAAAACCATATCACAACACTAGTTGATGTCGCTGTGAAGGAATCTACTAAACAAATTATCAACATCAATGCAAACCATGACTTTAGGTATAACGAATTATTTGAAAAGTCTGAGCGGAGAGGTAAAAGAACTTTCGAGTTTCACAATGTCTCCCATGCACAGGAATCCTATGCATGGTTTGGACATTCTAGAAGAGCTGAAATCATTATCTGCCAATGTAACGGCGTTATATGATAAGCCATTGACTCCACCATTCGATCCGTGTCCAAGCCTGGAAATCGAGCTTATAGAAAGTAGCAACAATAATTCCGATGACTCCGGCTGGCGACTTCTGGGTACTAGAAAGGTGTGGAGAGCCAATTGGACGGAGTACGATACTCGCAAGTTGCACCGTTTGTCGCAGCAAAAAATGGCAGAAAAGGCATGGAAACGAAGGAATCAACGAAAAAAAGCGTACAGCAACAACAACAATACATGCAACGTAAGATTCGATAGTCCACACAACAATAGCTGCAATGCTAATTACCGAAGTGCCAACCACATTAATAACCTCAGCTGTAATAATAAAAATAATCAACTTCCACCCGACCGAGAACTTCTCGCCGCAGCGAAAGACCGTTTCTCCAGACCACCACCAAGCTATCAACCCATTAATTTTCAAAGAGGTGAAATACTATACCCGACGGGCTATGCATCATCACAACCGCACTCGACCAACTGGATGTCTCCGATGACCGTAATCAAGGAGAGGTATTCAGTTTTAATAATAATAATATTAGTTTTCCGCTTGAGAATGGCTCAATAGTCAGTAGGGCTGACGAACTACCACTAATTTCTTCAGAATCACGTGCTACTGAGATTCTGGTGTATTGCCAGAATTTTAATCGTATGAGTGGCGCATTAAAGATGAGTCAAATTCATAAAAACGTATTAAGTTCTTCATTTTCGGTAATTTTGGGTACCGAAACTAGTTGGAATGAGAGCATTAAAAGTGAAGAAATTTTTGGTAGTAATTATAATGTAATCAGAGATGACCGTGACTTACTCTTAACTCAAAGACTGTCTGGTGGAGGAGTTCTCGTTGCGATATCCTCAAAATATAATTCTGAACTTATTGTTTCATCCAAATTTAAGGAATTTAATCATGTATGGGTTAAAACACATATTGCGGATGAGACCCATGTTTTTGTCTCAGTGTACTTTCCACCTGACAAAGCTTGCATGGCATCATATGAATTATTTTTTCAAACCGCTGAAGCAATCGTATCTCGTTTCCCTCCTGAATTTAAAGTTCATATATATGGTGATTTCAATCAGCGCCATGTAGATTTTATTCCTGATTCTGATAATGAGAGTACTTTACTTCCCGTCGTTGGTGATAACGAAACACTACAATTTATTTTTGAGAAAATTGCGGTTTTAGGGTTCAACCAAATAAACCACGTAAAAAATCAACAAAATTGTTACTTAGATTTTTTGTTAACGAACATACATGAAGACTTCTGTGTTAGTGAATCTCTTTCTCCTTTATGGAAAAATGAAGCTTTTCATACTGCTATAGAGTTTTCAGTTTTCGTACATAGTAACGTTAATCCCAACGATTGCTATTACGAGAATACCTTCGACTTTAACAAGGCTAACTATGACAATATAAGACAAAAATTGAATAATGTAAATTGGCAAACAGTTCTTAACAATGAAGAAAATGTTGAATACGCAGTGGAGATTTTTTTATAAAATCTTGTTAGAGATCATTCAGAAGGATGTTCCACGAACGAGAAGGCGACGAAATTATAACTCAAAAAATCCAGTCTGGTTCATTAAACAAATCATCAATCTAAAAAATCGGAAACAGAAGGCTCATGAAACGTATAAATACAATAATCAAGCTAATTTAGATATATTTATATGAACATTTGTGCTCAACTTAATTGCGCTATTTCTGCTTCACTTAATGCGTACAACACAAAAACGGAAAATGAAATCAAGTCATGTCCAAAAAAAATTTTCAACTATGTAAAAACTAAACTAAAATCTGGTAGCTTCCCATCAAAAATGACTTTGGATGAAAGCGAAGGCGATAATGCAGAAGATATTTGTAATCTTTTCGCGACATTTTTTCAAGAAACTTATTCTAAGTTTTCGGATAGTGATCGTGATTTTGAATTTGTTTCATACTTTCCCGATTGTTCAAATAATGTAGTTGCTAGTCAAATATATGACCATGACATTTTGTCAGGTCTCCAAGACTTGGATGCCTCTGAAGGTCCCGGGCCAGATGGAATTCCGCCAATATTTATGAAAAATTTGGCAGTTGAGCATACATCCCCTTTGTTCAATAAGTCACATGCTTCCGGTAAATTCCCAGCAGAATGGAAAAAATCTTTCTTAATCCCAATATACAAATCTGGCAGAAAATCCGATATTCGAAATTATCGTGGAATTGCAATAATATCGTGCATCCCAAAACTTTTCGAATCAATTATAAACAAAAATATGTTTAATCAAGTCAAGCATAAAATAACGAATGCACAGCACGGCTTTTTCAAGGGACGTTCCACCACTACAAACCTTCTCGAATTTGTTGATTACTCATTGAAAGCAATGGATAAAGATAATTACATAGAAGCTCTTTATACAGACTTCAGCAAAGCGTTTGATAAACTTGACATTTCTATGTTGATATTCAAGCTTGAAAAAAAAGGAATTGAGTTAAGACTCCTCAATTGGATTAAGTCGTATTCAACTGATCGCCAGCAAATAGTTAGATTCAATGATAAAAAATCAAATCCTATTAAAGTCACGTCTGGTGTTCCTCAAGGTTCACATTTAGGTCCACTTCTTTCTATCTTATATGTTAACGATATATCTTTTATTTCAAAAAATCTAAGAGTTCTTATATATGCTGACGATATGAAACTGTTTTATGAAATAAGAAATGATGATGAAATAAATGTATTTCAGAATGAAATCCAGGTCTTTTATGTATGGTGTTGTAAAAGCTTGTTGGAACTAAATGTAAAAAAATGAAATCTTATAACTTATAGTCGAAAACGAAGCACACCAAGTATTGCAGTATCTTTAGGAAATCAAAATATTAAAAAATGTGATAAAATAAGAGATTTAGGAATAATTTTAGATACCAAATTGGAATTTGTGGATCATTATAACACATTAATTCATAGAGCAAGCAACATGCTGAATTTCATAAAAACGTTTTGGCCACAACTTCCAAGACCCTTACACAATCAAATCATTAGATATTTCCTTTGTGAGGTCAATATTAGAATACTGCAGTGTTGTTTGGTCACCTCATATAAAAAAGCACGATGAGCGTATAGAGTCAATTCAAAAGCAGTTTTTATTATACGCACTACGTAGGTTAGGATGGACACAATTTCCCCTCCCTTCATATGCAGCACGTTGCTTGTTGATCAACATTCAATCATTGAAAGAGCGTCGAGATTATGCTATGGTCTCATTTGTTAACGACCTCGTTTCGCAACGAATAGAATCAACTGAATTATTGTCAAAATTAAACATGTATGTGCCTACCCGACAACTACGTAATCGAAATTTGTTTGCTTTAGATCACCATCGTACAAATTATACTAAATTCGGACAATTAAATCAGTTAATTATTGTTTATAATCAAATTAGGAAAATAATGGACTTATATACGCTCGTAAAAAAAATAAAAAATTAATAAAAAAATTAAATATTAATAGAAAATAAAAAAATAAATTTAGTGGCGGTTTTTTTTTTTAAAGAAAAAAAAAAAAAAAAAAAAAACAAAAAATATCTATATATATATATACACCGTGTCCAATATATTCTCATACACAATAAAACTCTATTTATTTCAAATCGATAATCCAGATTTAATTGATAACTTTACCCATTATATTGCAATACACCGTGTCCAATATATTCTTATACACTTTTTCGTTGCATTGATGTCGTGCAATATGTTTTGGAATAACACCGCCTTTAACCTTCTTGACCAGCTCGAGGCGTTTTTCGAAACCGTCACAGGCGGCACGCACGATTTCCATTGGCATTTCGTCCCAAATTAGTTTGATTACGGTTTTGGATTGATTCATATTAGACGCCCTGTGATCATTTACCTTCGCCAGCATGTATGAACATACGAAATAATCCAAGGGATTCAGATCTGGTGAACTGGGAGGCCATTCATTCTTGTCCAAAATGTCGGTCAAATTTTCTCGGCACCAGCCCTGAACGAGATTTGCAGTATGCGATGGCGCTCTGTCCTGCTGAAGTACATAGTGATCATCTCCAAACACCTCTTGTACATATGGCTTGACAACTTTCTCCAAAACATCCGTTTTATAATATACGGCATTTACTTTAACGCCTTTTTCGATGAAAACCAGTGGTGATGTGCCTCACTTGCAAACGGCTCCCCAAACCATCACTGACGTAGTACTTTGGAACCGTGGAATATTCCTATCACTCTCTGGAACAGTTCTCGAAGAGAGAGCCCACAATCTGTCGTTCTGGACATTGTGGGATTGTTGCAAGACGAATAACTTTTCGTCGGAAAAGATAGATAGAGCAGACTTGCTCTTTCGAGTAGTTTCTGCTTGGAAGGTTCCGAAACTCCGTGAACCTTACGTTTCTTGAAAACTTGGAATCCGAGGTCATTTTGCAGTATATTGTGAATTGAAGATCTCGAAACATTCAGATCTGCGGCCATTTTACGTACAGAGCGCTGTGATTTTCGTCTAATCCGTTCCCTGACCACTTTAACAACTCGTGCAGTCCACACCGTACGAGTACGACCGGATCTTTTCCGGTAATCCAACGAGCAGGTGTCACGGTACCTTCGGATGGTTCGGTACACAAAATCCCGCTTTACTCCGAGGTTTTTCAAATTTCTGAAAATAGCGCCCGGGCGCTCACCTCTCAAAAACTTTTTTATCACCACAGCACGAAACTCCTTCATCGCTGGTAAAAAATAAACACCGAATGAAAACAATCGGACATGACCTAAAAGCGTTTGTATAAACATAGTGCAAAACTACACCAACACATACGTGAAGCATGTTGAGTAGTTGCACGACACCAATGCAAGGAAAAGGTGTATGAGAATATATTGGACACGGTGTATGTAGATAGATAGGGTAACGGGATGTAATGTTAGCCTAGCTCCTACATACATTCGGCCTATGTATAATATATGTCTTTTTTGCAGATAAAATAAAATAAATTTTTTGGGTTTTGGGGGGAATTTTTTTTTTTGTTTTTTTTAAAAATTATTTATTTTTTTTTTTTTTTTTTTTTTCGGCTTTTTTTTTTTTTTTTTTTTTTTTTGAAAGCAATATTTTTATTGGGGGGGTGGAAAAAATTATAACAACTTTTTTCTATTGATTTAAATTTTTTTAAAATAAAAAAAAAAAAAAAGTAAAGGGGGGGTGGGGGAAAAAAAAAAATATTTATTTTTTAATAAATACTCAAAAAAAAAAAAAAAAAAATAAATTAAAAAAAAACCGTAACCATATGTTAGGAACATTTTTTTTTTATGTTCTCAACTAAGGCTTGTTGTATTAATAACGTAGTAAAAATGTTTTTATTGGTTAAATTTTTAATGGAAATGTATGAGTTTCAGTTGTATGTTTCCCTAATGTCTCATCTAAACCCAAACCAAAGAAACAAAATCGATGTAGAGTGAATTAAAATGTTTTCTTTATCGAACGGTCGACAAATTATATGTGAAAATTACTTAAGTTGAAACTCTCAGTTTATTTTTAACTGTTTTGTAAAATTTTGTGTTGGGTTGGGCGAATACAGCTGGCAACGTCTTATATCAGAAAATCAGAAAGAAAAACCGTTCGAAGACAACATTTGATAATAAATCTATTTAATGGGACGAAATTGCATCCGCGAATAGACCCAATTTGGTGCTTGTAGACCGACATTACATCCATATCCCTCGAAAGTTTTGACGTAGGACTACGTTTCTCTTTTCCATACCGGGTGTCATTACAAAATTTTGAAAAATGAGAGCGTTACGCAAAAGCGAAAGGTTTTTGAACGCTAATAACTCTCGTTTGATCAGGAAAACTTACAAATGGTTTTGAATCAATTTTCAATTAAGAGCTACTAGTATAAGTAGTTCAATTTTTAACGAAGGACTACGTTTCTCTTTTCTATACCGGGTGTCATTTCAAAATTTTGAAAGATGAGAGCGTTACGCAAAAGTGAAAGGTTTTTGAACGCTAATAACTCTCGTTTGATTGAATATAAATGACTAAATTTATACATCATTTGATCAGAAAAACGTACACATATTTTGTATTAAAATTTCAATTAAGTGCTATTAGTATAAGTAGTTCAATGTTTTACATAAAAATTAACTACTTTTGCTCCCATACAAATCTGCTTATGAACAGGTTGAAAATATGGTTTTCCCTTTTCGGGTCCTCAAAAACTGGTAACAAATGGTTCCAATTGTCTTCTTCTTTTTATTTCATTTAGTTTCATTCCATGTTCAATACAGCCATAGCCACACCCCTCAGCGGCAAAGTTATTTTGCTTTGTTGTCGGTATCTAGTTTTATAGCTGAAGCCCGTCCCCTCTTACGAAATTTGCTTCGTACTGTATTCTCGTGCCTCTCTTCTTTGTAGGCAATGCTATCAACGCCAGTATAAAGCACATGATTCGAACCAAAATGATTTCATTGGGATATTCAAGTACGATTGTGTTTTTCGCTCCCTTATTACGACGATTTTTTCTATCTCGTCCGTTTTCTCGCGATTGCGCGTCTGGCTCGCAAATTATCGCCTACGGTTGCTCATCTACACCAGAAGGAAGCGCTGCCAAATTTTGCAAGCTTCCCCGCTCGACCTTTTGCTGTGGAAATGGGTCATAAAAATCGATAATGCGAGGGTGGCATCCGCTTCCGGAGCCTTACCGGAGCCGGGCCTCCCAGCGGAAAACGATGTTTGTGACAACTACTAGAATCATCCCAAGTATCTTGCCGTCGGCCGACGAGGAGTTTAATAAACTACTTTCCGTATTGAATACAGCACATGATGGTGTCTTGCTGGCCAAATAAACCGAAAATATAAATAAATTTCTAACGTGTATCATAACCATCGTCCTTTTCAGAACGACCAATTAAATTTTACAATGAAAGAGTTTGAGTTTAAGTGAAATGTTCGTGATTTATCCAAAAAAAAACCTTTGAATATTATCAAAAATAGTTCATTTTGGATTGTTTGAGGCATTCAGTCGAGAGTGGTAAATTCGACAGAGATTTTTCCTTAAACCCGAACTGATTTTTTTTTCATTAAACTGAACTGAAAGAGCAATGGCTCGTTTTGTAGAAAACTTCATAAGAAAGGGAGGGGCAAAGCAAATAATAAAAATATTCTAATATTTACCAAACATATGTGTTATGATATGTAGAAACTAGATGATAGAATTAATACTATACTTCAACGCGGTCCTACGTGAACCTCGCGGTTATATCCCTGATATAACCCACCTCTTTTTTTTTTTTTTAAAAATTCTTTTTTTTTTGCCCACAAAAATATTTTTATAAAAAGGGGTTTTTTTTTTTTTCGGGGGGTGAAAAAAGGGGGGTAAAAGATTCTATTTTTTTTTTTTTTTTTTTTTTTTTTTTTTTTTTTTTTTTTTTTAACACTTTCCCCCCCCCCCCCCCCCCCCCCTTCTGTTTTTTTTTTTTTTTGGGGGGGGGGGGTGTTTTTTTTTTTTAAGTCCGTCCTCTTTTTTTTTTTTTTTTTTTGTTGTGTTGCGTCCTCCTTTTTTTTTGGTGGGGAGGTTATCATCACAATAAAAATAAAAAGCATAATAATTAAATTTTTATTGTTTTGTTGGTGTTGTATTGAGCGGCACGTATGGTTGTGTTTTTCGCTCTCTTGTTACGAAGATTTTTTCCATCTCGTCCGTTTTCTCGTGATTTCGTGCCTGGCTCGCAAATTATCGCCTGCGCTTGCTCATCTACAAGCCAGAACCAAGCGATACAAAGGTTTTCAAGTTTCTCCGGTCGTCCTATTGCCGTGGGTTGTAAAAATCGATAATTCGCGCGGGTGGCATCCGAAGCCATGTCGGAGCTGGGCACCTTCCCGCGGAAAACGATGTTTGTGACAACTAAAATCATCCCAACTATCTTGCCGTCCGCCATTCACAGCGACGAGGAGTTTTTAAAAATGCTATACTGTATTTAATGCATCACATGATGGCGTCCTGCTGGCCAAATAAGCCAAAAATATAAATTAATTTCTAACGCGTATCATAACCATCGTCCTTTTCAGAACGACCAATTGAATTTTACAGTAAAAGAGTGATATGTTCGTTATTTATCCTAAACAACCATTGCATGTTATAAAAAATAGTTCATTTTGGATTGTTTGAGGCATTAAGCCGAGAGTGGTAAATACGACAGAGATTTTTCGCTAAGCCCGAACTGACAACCGTAAGCAATGGCTCAGTATGTAGACAATTTCATAAGACAGGACACACCAACGCGGTCCTAGGTCAACCTTGCGGTTATATCCCTGATATAGCCCACTTCCATTTTTTTACTTTATGAAATGAGTTTTGTAACTTTTCATGATACACACTTCCAAACATCTTATTAAACTTATCTAAGCAAGTTTATAACTTGTTGCATATCGCATCTAGCTAAAATATTATATAAGTATATAGATCGAAATTAATAAAAAAAAAAATTAGATGTAGGTTATATCAAGGATATGACCGCGAGGTTCTTGTAGGACCGCGCAGGTGTATAGTAATAATGGTATCATCTTATTTACATAGATGGATGGTTAATATTGAAATGTTTTAATTTCTGTATGTGAGTTTACATGTGGTTGCATAATCAAATAACTCTTAAAATCCAACTCTTCGAACTGGCTAAATAATAACAGCGTGTTGTTATTTTTAATTTGTCACTAATAGTAATGAACTAAGATCCGAGCCAGCATCAGCACTGGCGCCATTAGTATCCTTCGTAAGTTTCTTGCGCAGTCTGTTCTGCCTCATGATCCCATTTCTTCTTCTTCGTAAATATCTCGTGACACGAAGTGTATTATGTAATTCAACTCTTCCCCTATCCGGACTCCTTCTCTACGAAAAGATCCTGGTGGATTGATAAGTTCTCAATGTCGAGAAATTTGCGGAATAAGCGATTGTTTACGTTTTTCAGCTGGGCTCTTATGAAAACTCTCTGTCGAACATACCACTATCGATTAAATGCCTCAAACTATTCAAATGCAGTTTTTGATAAAACGGTTGATTTGGCTAAATCATGAAAATTTCACTCAAATTCTGACTCTTTTATTGAAAATTAAATTGATCGTCCAGAAAAGGACGGTGGCCATGACTCACGCATTAGAACTAAATTCCTATGTCCGGTTTACTTGGGCAACAGGACGCTATAATGTGATATATTGACTCCGGATAATATTTTGACGTAGACTACGTCTTACGGCAAGGGTAGGGTGTCAATTGAAAATCTAAAAATAAGCGACCGTCACGAGATATCGTTACAAATTTAACGCTAATAACTTAATAAATACTCAATAGATTTTCAAAATGTTTACATCAATCGGTTGGAAATATTCCCGCGTAACAATTCAACAATCAAACATTATCTTTTAACAATTTAAAGCTATTGAAAATATTCAAAATATAAGGTGATGTCTTATAATGGCGATTTTTCAGAGTAAATTTACTAAATGCATTGTACTTTACTGACACAGATTTCAAATCTAAGCAAGGAAGGTGCCTGAGTGTGTGTGTGATATTTTCGGTAGCCAGCTTTATCTATAGCGCAACGTACACGGCTGCTTTGTGAAAAGACCGTGAAGGATTCAATTCTTATGCGGATTTTTAAATCCGTCCTTTTCAGGACGATCAATCCAATGTTGAGAGAGTTTTTTTAATTTGAATTTATCTTACCAATTGGCAGAAAACGGTGGCTAAAACAATTGTAGATTTCTTCTCGTTGCATACCTTAAGCATTGTGCATAATTTACAAATGGCTGCCGTCATGAAAAAATGAAATGTCTTACGGCAAGGGTTGGGTGTCAATTGAAAATCGAAAAATTATCGACCGTCACGAAATATCGTTACAAATTAAACGCTTATAACTTCATAAATGCTCGGTAGATCGGTTGGAAATTTTCCCGTAAATCAATTCAATAATCAAAAATCATCCGTTCACAATTTTAAAACTATTGAAAGTAACGAAAATGACCCGTAACGCTGATAGATCACCTTTTCGTGGTACGTTACGAGGTATCAGATCTACCACCGAACCCTAGTCTGAATTAATTCAAACTAGGGAACATATTTGTTTTTGTAGTCAAAGGAACATATATTAGTCGTTATTACATTTTATGTCTTGTGAAAAGTAACAATACTCGGATTGAGCCACCGAGGATGAGCTTGGAATGAGGAAATCATGGTTAGTCTTCATTTATGCGAATCCTCATTTTCTATTTGATGTTCTATAGTTTGAATTGGTTATGGCTAGGGTTCTGAATCATGGTCAGAATCGGAGTCATTGTTTGTTTTCTTTGCAATTAATCCAGTTTTGACTGATAAAGGGGCGCGCCTTTGAAGAATACTCTCACTCCTCAAAGGGTTTAAACAGCGGAAACTTTAAATAAAACTCGATTCATAGCCAACAAAACAAACAATGGCAACTGTAACAACACCGAATACTTCATCATTTCTCAATAGTGATGAAGTAACTCGACATGCACTAAACAAAGGATACGGGATATACAACAATAGATCAAATTACTGGTCGCAGTGGTTTATGTCCCGAACAGAAAAAAAACAACGAAAATGAAAGGTGGTGTCTTATAATTTTGTTTTGCAGGCTTGATTTCATAAATTCACAGTACTTTCCTATTCCAGATTTCAAATTTGAGCAAGGGAGGTCTCATATTCAGCACTGAACGATATAAAAGAAAATTTTCTCATTCGTGTTGCAGTACTGGAGCTGTGCGGAGCAACGAGCCAGTATTCATTGGCAGCTGGCGATGGCATGTACCCTGGAGGGTGCGCTAGCTTCATTCGGCAGTGCGGAGCGGCAAGGCGCCAACGTTGGATTTATCTGCTGGCGGTGGCAACCGTTGCTAGGCAGCCATTAATTATGTAGTGGTGTACTAGGCAGTCGGTTGCCAGCTGGTGGGCACAACCACGAGGAAACGAAATAAGGTGCTTGTGTTTGTGATCTTGTTGGTAGCCATTTTTGGTAAGGCGCAACGTGCAACGGTTGAAACAACCTGCTTCTTTAAAAGACCGACAAGGTTTTAATTACTATGCGCACAATTTCAAATCCGTCCTTTTCAGAACGACTTATTCAATTTTGAAAGAGTTTGTTTGATTGGAATTTATTCAACATTACTATCCAAGTTCTTACCGATTGACAGCCAGCGGTGGCTAAAACAATTGAAGTTTCCTCTTCGTTGCATACCTTGAGCATTGTGTACATTTTAAAAATGGCTGCCGTCACGAAAAAATTAAACTCCGGACGCTACTAACTCGATCGCTTCTTGATTGATTTATTTTTGAGATTTTTGCTCTGATCAACTAGAGGTTTTTACGATTGCCATTTTATTTACTCAAGAATTTACAATTTTACAAATATATTTCGCGTACAATTCATTAATCGGTTTTGGAAAATTTTAAAGAATTTCCTACGTTTGATTTTCGAAAAGGAAACTCCGAAGTAACATTCTCTGCATACTCCCATTTGTACATTTCTGAATAGTTATTCTATTGTTTTAACGATTTGCGTTGGATAGAATTTTACTTCTAGGAAGAAATAAATTTTGAGAAACTGTGAAAGTGAGAATAAGTACTATGCCTAATCGTTTTGATGCCAAACGTATGCGCAAATCTCAGAAGCACGTTATTATCAAACCTATGGAAACACCCCCGATCATGTACCGATGCCGAGTGAACTTGTGATCATCAGGCAAAACTTAAACGTTGCCAACTACTGGTTGAGATGCTGGAGAAGGGCTTTCAACTTGAGGCCGTATAATCATGTAAACCATTCTGAAGAGTGTACAATAGAATTTCATAATTTTCATAATGCATACTAACATACAGGGTCCTCCCTTAGCTCAGTCGGTAAAGGCGCGGCTACAAAGCAACACCATGCTGGAGGGGGCTGGGTTCGATTCCCGGTCTGCTCTAGAAATTTTTCGTTAAGGAAAATTTCTCGACTCCCTGGACATATAGGGTGAGATTGTACTTGCCACACAATCATACTAATGCAAAAATGGTACCTGGCATCGAAAGCTCTCAATTAACAATTGGGGAAGTGCATTTAGAATACTAAGTTGAGAGCAAGCAATAAGCTTGGAACACTAAGAAAGAATAAGAAGAAGACTAACATACTTACTCACTTATGCTTACCCAACGTCAGATTAGAACAGTACTTGCGTTGCAATTAGTTTGAAATAAACATTTAATTTTCTGCATTATCTAATGCGTATAAAGGGAATGCTAGATTTGACACGGATTCATGGAATAATTCATTTCAATGTCAACCTGATATCACTGGAATCAGGTCTGTTGCATGAAAGATTGCAAACAATTTCTTTTTTACGCTTGTTTTGGCTTTCAATTGAACAACGGAGAATTTTACGCGTCTGCTAAAATTCATTATTATTTTTTCTGTGAATGTTCCGCTACGAAACTAACCAAACTAATCAAACGGTTTAGCGCAGTCTACGTCAACCGTGTGTTAAACACAACCCCACTGATTTTTTACACTCGTCATCGCATCGAGTTTCCGACAGCTAGAAATTTGAGATGACTCTGAATGTCTTGTTGTCAGAAGCATCGTGTCCTACCTTTGCGGTTTGCCGTGGCCCAAAATTACAATCATTGCAATACGACATTGCTCTGTCTCCTGTGGCAGGCCGACAGAGCCTCGTAAAAAAACAGCAGCTTAGAGATACTGTCGAACACTTAATCATTTTGGTCCGTATGGCGCGATATATACTAGTGTTAATAGCACAGCCAAGAAAGAAGGGAGTCACGAAGACGCAGAACAAAGCAAATGCAATAATAGGGGAAAAATCAGACACCGGCGACAAAGCAAAGTTATTTTGGAGAAGAAGAAGACATTTGCTACCCTTTATCTAGGACCGTGTAAGGGAAAACAAATGTTTCAACCTGTTGATTAGCAAATTTGTATGGCAGCAAAAGTAGGTAATTCTTAATTGAGAAATTGAACTACTTATACTAATGGAAAATTTTTCAAATTTCAAATTTGTGAGTTTTTCTGATCAAACGGCGTATAAATGAAGTCATTCTGTTCAGTCGAACGAGAGTTATTAGCGTTCAAAAACCTTTCACTTTTACGTAACGCTCTCATTTGTCATAATTTTGAAATGACACCCGGTATAGAAAAGAGAAACGTAGTCCTACGTTAATAACTTATGATACAATGCAAAAATAAATGTATACACCCAAAAGGTCAAATGGTGACAAAAATGCAATTGCAATTTTTGCAATCATATCTTGAGAAATCTGCTTGATTCAGAACAGGCAATTTTAACAAAGCCATGCAAGTGTGTGCGAGCGACATTTGCTTCATTGCTGTATCGCTGCGTGCCTCAATCGAAGCAACTATAGGGATTTTATTCCTTTCACATCAACTTGTTAAACTGGCTTTATGGTTATACTATCTAGATCCATGACGATGGCAGCCCCAGTTCGAAAGTCGGTTGCGAATAGTGATCTTTATTTTGTGAGCCATGGAACTTCCGGACTCCAATCTCATAATTAACAACTAATACACTGCCCAACCTCACGCACACGTTGAATTTTTCAAAGCTAATTGATGTGTTGCTTTTTTGCCCACGACCAATGCTACATTTTTTCTCCAAGTTGCGATCCATTACGAGAAATGAAACCTGGAAAAGTCCACCAACCAGGATAAACCACCACTGCAGAAGATCCGGTAAGCCTGACGACCAGCTTGACCATGCAGACTTCCCCGCTTACCACGATGGAGCCAAATGTTGCGCCGGCTTACAAAAAGCAAATCGACGAGCTACAACGATTTCATCATCGTCCCTGCTACTAGATCAAAGTCAAAGCTTTTTAAATTTTAAATCAAAGGTTTAGGTATATGTCTATCGAACTTTAAGGCTTCGTCTTCTTCTTTCTGAGTGTTTCAAGCTTATTGCTTGCTCTCAACATAGTATTCTAAATGCACTTCCACAGTTATTAATTGGGAACTTTCGATGCCAGTTACCATTTTTGCATTAGAATGATTTTTTGGCAAGCACAATCATACCCTATACCCAGGTAGTTGAGATTTTTTTCTTCCTAAGCCAGACCGAGAATCGAACTCAGCAACCTCCAGCATGGTTTTGCTTTTTAGCTGCGCCTTTAACGACTTAGCTAAGGGAGGCTCCCGAGATTCAAGGTTACTTTTCTCAAATTTTCCGTCATTTGTGTAAGGATTGCTATTGACATTGTCAAATTAAACCTTCTTTTTTTTGACAATTTTTGGAATATTCTGTTTTGATATCTGTTGAGTTGAGTACTTTCAAAAATATGAGCCATTTCATTTGATTTACCGACCTCGCTAAGTGGTAGAGTTTGCATCATGTGAATCATGTGGTCATTGGATACGTAACTGGATAAATTTGATTGGATGGACTGCTGATTGCTGACTATTTCATGCACATGATTGCATTTATTCTTGATTGAATTTAATTTTTTTTTTATTCAGAGCTTTCCACTTGTTTTAATTTATGAATGATTCAACAAATATTGAAGGTAGCACCCTCAAGCCTAAGTTAACCTAACCTGAATATTTTGAAATTGGAAATATCTTCTCAACAACATGGGATCCCAGTAGTGAACAGCAGTTTCTGCTAGAACCAAAGATGTGAAGAAAATATATCGATAGGTCCGATAGAGCTCGGCAAGTTATGAAATTGAATAGAAGTGGTTTGAAATTGAGCGTAGGGATTTGTTTTGGCAGTATTTCGAAGCAAACACCGACACTTTTGCCAAACATCCCACTGCGGGGTAGGTCAAAGCAGGGACGGATCCGCCACCTTGACAGCCAGTTTAAAAATACACAGCATTTTCAACAAATACCAGACACTATCAATTCAAACGATTACCATTTGGATTAAATATTAGTCCAAACAGTTTCGGAGCATGATGACAATAGCAATGGCCGGTTTAACACCTGAACGAGCATTTATTTACATAGATGACATAGTAGTAATTAGATGTTCTGTAAAACATAATTTGTAAAATTTAGCATCAGTGTTCGAACGCATGAGAAAGTACAATTTAAAACTAAATTTATAGAAATGCAAATTGCTGAGAACTGAAGTGACGTATCTTGGTCACAAAATTACCGACCCGATGAATCTAATTTTGAAGCTATCAAAAATTATCCTATAACAAAAAATGCCAACGACGTGCGAAGATTTGTTGCATTTTGCAACTACTTTCGCAAATTGGTCGAAAATTTTGCCAATATTGATTTTTTTAAACCAACTCTTGAAGAAAAATACAACCTTTCAATGGACAATTGAATGCCAATACGCATTTGACCATTTAAGACATCAGTTAATGTCAACAAAAATACTTCAATACCCGGATTTTACACGAACATTTATTTTGACAACAGACGTTTCTGACATCGGATGCGGAGCTGTCTTGTCGCAGATAACAGAAACAAGTGAACAGCCTGTGGCTATCAAAGTCATCAAAGCCTATAGAATCATTTTATCTAGATAAAATTAATTTGTTCAGAATTGCTCACACATGAACCTTCTTATCAAGTTCCGAAGCGCGTTCGTGGCTTCAATAAACGTTCTCAGTGACAATGATGTCAGTAATATTATTTGAACAGAAATATTTAGACATTTTCTATTGTCATTCATGTCGGTTTGTCGGTGTATCTATTCCGAATAACAAACCCTTCTTCTAAGTCAACTAGAATTCGTATCGATCTAGAAGGATTCGATAACGACGTTGCATATATTAAAGGTAAGTAAAATGTTGTAGCAGACGCTTTATCTCAAATAGTTACAACATCTGAAGAATTAAAACAAACAAGCTTGTTAATAATTAATACTAGGTCTATGAACGTTAACGATGAAACATGAGAAACCGATCACCTCTCAATATATGAAACAAAATGTCCTACGGAAACAAAAAATATGATGAAACTGTCGACAGCCGTAGTGAGCAAAACAATGAAATTTATGATATTGAAGAAAAAATACAGAACGCTTGTAGCATCAGTGCCTCAAGACGTAAGAAATGGAAGTCAAGCTTTAGAGTTTGCTCTTCCAGAAATCGAAAATATGCAAAAAATGAGCAATACCAAAATATTAGCGATTATATATTCCAATTGGTACCAATTAATTACTTCAAAATGATTGCAAACAAAGCATTGAAAATTTTGCAAATTGTTATTTTTAGAACACCGAAATTTATAGATAATTTAAATGACATACAAAATTATTTTACGTAATAACCATAATACCCCAACAGGAGGACATGTAAAACAACATCGTGTATACCTGCGTGTCCGTTAAAAATACAAATGGCAAGATATGAAAAGATCTATTGCTCAAATCGTCAAGGCTTGCGAATTGTGCAAAAGAAACAAAATTATCAGACATACAAAAGAACCGATGATTATAACACTATCAAAAGCATTTGAAGTTATTTCAATAGACACAGTTGGACCCCTACCGAGACCAAACAATAGAAATCGCTACTGGGTTACTATCCAGTGCTACTAAACAAAATACATTTCCATTATACCAATACAAAATAAAGAAGCAAAAATTAAGTAATCTTTATAGTCAAAACAGTACGCAATGACAAATAATATAAGAAAAAAAAGAAAAAAACACACAATCAAAATTTTTCTTAAGATACAACTGGAGAAAGAACATTTAGCCTGGAATAATTTCACTCTGTTACATTATTCTCCCAAAGAGGGATGGTGTAGCATGCTATATTAACATACTTATTGTACAACCATAAACACCAGACACAACCTACCATAATTGAAATTTAATAAAACCCTTTCTAGCACCGAAGCAACGACCGAACGTAAAACCCAGTATTATACAATAATATACAAACACATTTTGATGTCATTGACCACCGAGCTGCATCGCTTTACGATTCTCTCTCTCCAACTCCGCTTGTGAGGTCCGAGACCGATGGCATGCAGCGCGGAGGGATCAAGTGACAAGCAAATGTGCTACCCGAAAAAACAGTGAATATAACCAATCACGAAATTATGTGCATTTTGTCAGGTTGCAACTCCAGTCGTTTCACATAAGCTATAAACTATCTCTTTCTTTCTGTTATGATAAATGTATTTGGCGACGACCCAGAATTATATAAAAAACACATGACCTCGAAATAATAAAAGATTTTGATTTAAGAACTCGACCCTGACTGGTGCACTCCAGTCATACTATCGAACATTGTAAAAAATCGCATTTCAATGTGCCTCAACTAGGTTACCCCACTTTGACTAGCACAAAGTAAGAAACACCAGTGCGCGATTTTCACCTCGTTCTCCGCCAGTGCGTTTGGAAGATTTGGATGAAACATCAAAATAACAATAATCCTATTTTCAAATAATACTGAATACGTGCCTGGTTTGGAAATTATAAATTTAAATTATAATGTTTTGAAATTGGAAATATCTTCTCAACATCATGGGATCCCAGTAGTGAACAGCAGTTTCTGCTAGAACCAAAGATGTGAAGAGAAAGTATCGATAGGTCCGATAGAGCTCGGCAGGTTATGAAATTGAATAGAAGTAGTTTGAAATTGAGCGTATGGCTTTGTTTTGGCAGTATTTCGAAGCAAACATAAACATCTTTGCCAAACATCTCACTGTGGGGTAGGTCAAGGCAGGGACGGACCCGCCACCTTGACAGCCAGTCAACGCTTACGCTTACCACAAAAGTTCAATTCAATGGACGCAGTGGTTCTACGCCCCGCGCTGCATGCCATCGGTCTCGGACCTCACAAGCGGAGTTGGAGAGAGAGAATCGTAAAGCGATGCAGCTCGGTGGTCAATGACATCAAAATGTGTTTGTATATTATTGTATAATACTGGGTTTTACGTTCGGTCGTTGCTTCGGTGCTAGAAAGGGTTTTATTAAATTTCAATTATGGTAGGTTGTGTCCGGTGTTTATGGATGTACAATAAGTATGTTAATATAGCATGCTATATTTAGAAGAATATAGAATAATGTAACAGAGTGAAATTATTCCAGGCTAAATGTTCTTTCTCCAGTTGCTCCTAAAAAAATTTTGATTGTGTGTTTTTTTCTCTTTTTTTTCTTATATTATTTGTCATTGCGTACTGTTTTGACTATAAAGATTACTTAATTTTTGCTTCTTTATTTTGTATTGGTATAATGGAAATGTATTTTGTTTAGTTGCACTGGATAGTAACCCAGTAGCGATTGCTATTGTTTATTCTCGGTAGGGGTCCAACTGTGTCTATTGAAATAACTTCAAATGCTTTTGATGGTGTTATAATTATCGGTTCTTTTGGAAGTCTGATAATTTTGTTTCTTTTGCACAATTCGCAAGCCCTGACGATTTGAGCAATAGATCCGTTCATATCTTGCCATTTGTATTTTTAACGGACACGCAGGTATAAACGATGCTGTTTTACATGTGCTCCTGTTGGGGTATTATGGTTATTACGTAAAATAATTTTGTATGTCATTTAAATTATCTATAAATTTCGGTGTTCTAAAAATAACAATTTGCAAAATTTTCAATGCTTTGTTTGCAATCATTTTGAAGTAATTAATTGGTACCAATTGTAATATATAATCGCTAATATTTTGGTATTGCTCATTTTTGCATATTTTTCGATTTCTGGAAGAGCAAACTCTAAAGCTTGACTTCCATTTCTTACGTCTTGAGGCACTGATGCTACAAGCGTTTTGTATTTTTTCTTCAATATAATAAATTTCATTGTTTTGCTCACTACGGCTGTCGACAGTTTCATCATATTTTTTGTTTCCGTAGGACATTTTGTTTCATATATTAAGAGGTGATTGGTCTCTCTTGTTTCATCGTTAACATTTTCTTCCCTTTTATTTGATTTTTGCGCTTTTTTTCTGGCCATAGACCTAGTATTTATTATTAACAAGCTTGTTTGTTTTAATTCTTCAGATGTTGTAACTATTCGCGATAAAGCGTCTGCTACAACATTTGACTTTCCTTTAATAAATGCAACATCCATTCCGCATCGAACGCTGAAGTGCTTCGGTCGATTTTTTTTTTCACTCCGCACTACGTATTGTTTTTCAACCTTGGTTGAACCAACCACGTGATTATTGTGAAAAAAGAAGTGAATTGTTTTCAACCGCCGAAATCCAGCCGAGCGTTCCTTAAGGGAAGCAAGCATTCCCGGCCGAGTCCGACGGATGCTCTGTCCAGCCAGTACCGTTTTCAAACACCCGAGAGAGCAAGCGTAACCCCACAATCATCATCGTAGCAGGGAAGTTCATCGCTCTACCACAGCCGGTGCTTTGTTTCGAGCAACAGCGGCAAAGGCAATAGCAAACACAAGAGCAGCGTAAGGGGCAAGTAGCACATTTTTGTTGTTTTTGTTCCCACTCGTAGTGCTTTGTGTATCTCTCTCCCATATAGTAAAATCTTTGTCTGTAGGGGGGCTCTAAAAAAAATATCCGATATAATTTTTTTTTAATATTTTTTCATTCATTTTTTTTTCTAAGATGTTTCTAAGGGGGGCGACTTGCCTCCCAAAGATGTTTTTAGGGCGCGCTGTTATCAGCCGTCTTCTGCCTCTCCTTGGGTTGTCTACTTTCGGCAGAAAGTGAAAGCCCTAGACTTTTTGGGCATAAAAAGAAATTTGACGCGTCGTTATCCGGGGACCGAATTTCATCAGGCCAACCGAAACAAACTGCGTGCCACTGCACCTACGTATAAAATTGCAAATGAAATTGCTAGTGACGAAGGTTATAATGTCGAGTACTAAGTCTACATCCCATCTCGAGATGTGGAGATAGATGGTGTGGTTTCTGCAGGGAGCCTGACGTGTGAAGACGTTATGGAAGGTAAGGGGTGACTTCCAGATTCTGCTTCGTCTACCATTGAGACTCTGGAATGCAAACAATTGCATGCAGGATCAACGGTAGATGGAAAAAAGACGTATTCACCGTCGGACTCGCTACAAGTGACCTTCGCCGGATCAATTCTCCCAAAATTTGTTGAAATTGATAAAGTTTTTTTCCCAGTGCGCCTTTTTGTACCAAGGGTATTTAATTGTACCAAGTGCAAACAGTTGGCTCATACGGGTACTTTGTGCGACAACAAGCCCCGTTGTGGCAAATGCGGCCAAAGACATCTTGAGGATGCTTGCCAACAGGAAGCAACAAAGTGTGCTTACTGTGGCAAAGAGCCTCTCCACGATTTGCAGAACTGCCCCGTGTACAAGAACGTGAGACGTTCCATACAAGAACGATCCAAGCAGACGTATGCAGAAAAGCTAAAGTCGCAAAACGGAGAGCGGCTGATGCAGACGATGCAGACGAAATGAAAATCCTTTTTTGATTTTGTCTTCCGATGAACTGGATTCTGACGTAGCCGATGAGAGTGGATTTCCGGAGATACACGCCCCCGGTAAAAGAAAGCCTACTAGTTCTCCGGGTGTGCGCCTGAAACAAATAAAAACTACTCTCAAAAGCTTGCAAAAAATTGGAGGTAGAGGGGGTCAATTTAAAAAACCGAATAAACCGGTAATAGCTGATGCATCCGTTCCTAGCTGTAGCTATACCAACCCTGTGCAGTAAGTGGTTCCTGCGTTTGGCGGTTCCCGTGGACCGGAATGTTAAATTCCACAATGGCGATCCTGCCAGCGTTTTTCTAGTCTTTCTACTGGAAAGCCTCCGAAAAACGATTGGTATCACGAGGGAATCGCCTACCGCAGGAACGTGAGAAAGAACTCTCTATTAGGGAAAAAAAAACTAGTGAGATAGTGACGGTAACAGTGCAAATAAAGTTTCATTATCACTTACAACGAACGAAGGTAAGCTTATTTAATCTTTACATTCGGCCTATCTACACTGCCCAAATTGAATGTGCCGGGACGGCCATGAAGTGGATTCAAAACGTCGATGCTAGGATTCTTTCCCATATCAAAGCGTTTCGGGACGAACGCTGGAGGAGAAAATCTCGGACGAGTGGGACGCTCGCGAAAGTGAGATTTTTTTTTTTCAACGAAAGGAAGCACTCTAAATTAGGTGGGACGGCCATTTTGCATTTTTTTTTCCCTTTCTCTTTTGTGTTGGGAAAGAATTCTACTTTAAGGTTTCGCTTCTTCGAAATCAAACTTACTCGTTACAGAATGTAACGTAGAAACGAGGACGCATATGAAAGAAAGCATGCAGAATGTGCTGGGACGGCCATATCTTTCCTCTCGACTAGAACAAGGGTTTCGGGACGAATCCACATTCACGAGCGTGTTTGGACACACGCGGGAAACAAAATGCAAAATTAGCTGGGACGGCCATTTTGCATTATTTTTTGGGAAGCTTGGGACGAGATTTTCGCTTCGTGAGAACCAAGCCCACCCGTTTCGGGACGATTCGGCTTGCATGAGCATGAACGCGTGTGAATAACTTGCTGGGTCGGCCATTTTGTTATTTGCTTTTGTTGAATGGTTCGTGCAGAATTAGCTTGTATTCATGGTTTTGTTACACTGGGAAAAAAAAATACAACGAGTGTTCGTTGAGTTGCAGAATAACCAATTTGCTTCCCCCGGTTATATTCTATTTACGTTATTTTAATAGGGAATATGGACAACGAAGTCGGAAGGTACGTTCGCATAGCTCCAAGGAAAGTATATGCATTCACTGAGGAAACAGATGAGCAGTTAATCAGCGAGGAAACAGCTGCGGAGGATGAAACGGCCCAGGAGAATGAAACAGTCACCCCAGAAGAGCCACAAACGACAGATGAACCACCCACGGTTGTCACCACAGAAATGTTTGCCGTACTACAAAAGGCAGTCGTAGATCTGGCCCAGCTAATCCTCGAAAAGCCATGGGAGCAAACTGGATGTGCGTCTAAACCGATCGATATCGGTAACAATATGAAACCAGCAAACGATTCCTGGGGTCGACTTGGTGGCCCTGCCACGACATCTGAAGAGCAATCAGCAATTCGTTTTGAAGGCATCCCATCCTTTCCTAAGAACGTCAACGCAACTGGAATGTGGGAAGCATTCAACCAGTTTATTGAAAAATTCGAAATTGCCGTTTCCCTCAACAACATCACGGATCCCGTTCGCCAAACCAAACTGCTATATTTAGCAATCGGTGACGAATTACAAACTATCACTCGGGCTGCTGGATTGCGACCAAGTCTCGATGAGCCGGATTGCTACAGAAAAATGGTTTCTAACATTACCGAATACTTCCACGGCATGACGGACACGGCCGCCGAGCATGATGCATTTTCTCAAATGAAGCAGGAACACGGAGAATCAACCATGGCATTCTATGCACGTCTCATGGCCAAAGTTCAACTCTGTCGCTACAGTGCAAATGACCAGGTTCGTTTCGTTCGGTCTCAACTGCTTAAAGGCATGACCAACCGCGAGCTTGCAAAAGCAGCGCGTACGTTCGGCCATGATGTGGCATTCATAGTACAATCTGCAACCAGGAGCGAGGCGTTCGAAGTGGAATCAAACCCTGAAGGCAAACCCAAAGAGGATGTACAGGTAGTATCGAGAACACAAACTGTTCCAAGGAATTATCGACGACCCAAAGCACCATACCAGAGACCCACCAGAAACAGCGAATATAACAACAGACAACAGACATCACACGAATTACCTCGCAGTCATGTTCAGCCACGAAGCAGACTCGGTAAGCGCGGGCGGTGCTCAAGGTGCGACCGGCCAGCCCATAAAGGAGAGGAATGCCCAGCTAAGAGTCAAGATTGTCATCGATGCGGCCTTCGTGGACATTTCGCTGTTACATGCAGAATGAAAGAAGCTAATGTGGCGGAGGAGCAGCGCCAACCAAAAAGCGAGAATGAGAACACTCAGGTATGATTTTATCTTCACTATTTTGATATTATTTTTTAGCCACACTTGAAAAGAGGAAAAAAAAGCGCCCTTGAACTTTCGTACATAACGCTTATCTCATTTTACGCATTTACAATCTGATTTTGTACGCTGATCTATATTAAAGTAATGAAACCAAGATATGTATTTTTTAACCTGAATTAAAAAAAAAAAAAAAAAAAAAAAAAAAAAAAAATGCTTGGAATTAAAATAAAAAAAAAATCAAAACAAACTACAATGAACTATAATACAATGCATTTCAAGTAACGCTATATTACAAATAATTCATTCACAGCACATAAACACTCTTTCCGTGAAGGATGTGCTAATAAAATGCAGGCTTGACTCATCCAGCCCAATAGAATTTCTAATCGATTCGGGAGCGGACGTGAATGTTATTGGAGGCCACGATTGGGATCAACTACTTCAAGATTCCAAAGAAGGTTTGGTGACAGTTAGGGAAGTCAAAATTCCTAAGCCTTCAGCATTGCGAGCCTACGCAACTGACCAGCCTATGGAGATCAAGTGCGTGTTTGAAGCAAAGTTAGAAGTTGTGGGATCTAGTAAGCCACCCATTTTTGCAGAATTCTTGGTAGTTCCACATGGCCGTCGTTCGCTGCTTGGTCGAGCAACATCAAGCGATATGGGACTCCTGAAAGTCGGGATTTCGATAAATAGCATAGAAAAACCCCAGGGGCTTAGCGTTTTCCCAAAAATGCCAGGAGTAAAGGTTAAGTTCAGCATTGACAAAACCGTTCCTCCTGAGAAAAATGCTTATTATAATGTTCCCGCCGCATACAGGGAAGCCGCAAAGCTTAGACTACAAGAAATGGAGGAAAGAGAGATAATAGAAAAGGTCACTTCCGCACCGGAATGGATAAGCGGTATGTCTGCTGTTTCCAAGGGAAAGGATGATTTCCGCCTCGTCGTAAACATGCGTGCGCCTAATAAGGCTATAAAGCGGGAATACTTTCGACTACCCTTAATCCACGAAATGAAAGTTAAACTCAATGGAGCCAAATACTTTGCAAAGCTTGACCTGACTAGCGCGTTTTACCACCTGGAATTAGCCAAAGAATCTAGAGATTTGACTACATTTCTTACAGAAAACGGCATGTACCGTTTTACTAGACTAATGTTTGGGGTCAACTGTGCACCAGAAGTGTTTCAAAGAGAAATTAGTCGCATTCTGAAAGACATTGAAAACGTAATCGTCTACATAGACGATATACTGATTTTTGCCAAGAGTATTGAAGACCTTCGAAGAAACGTTTCCAAAGTTCTACAGATTTTGCGAACGAACAACCTTACTTTGAACACTGAAAAATGCGAATTCGACAAAGAATGTATAAAGTTTTTGGGTCATGAGCTGGACGAGCGTGGATTCCACATTGATGAAGCTAAGGTTAAGCACATCCAACGATTTCGTGAGCCTACGACTTCTTCAGAGCTGCGAAGCTTTTTGGGCTTAGCCTCTTTTGTGAGCCCATACATAAGCAACTTCGCAGATGTAACGAGTCCACTGTGGGAGGTGGCAACAACAAAAACGTGGAGCTGGGGCCCACGCCAGTCCACTGCTTTCGAGACAACCAAGAAAAGAATAGTAAACAGTACAGTCGCTCTTGGGTACTTCTCAGAAACGGATAAAACTATCCTTTATACAGACGCATCCCCAAACGCTCTCGGTGCGGTCCTTGTCCAAGAAAACATTGGCAAGACACCTCGCGTCATCAGCTTCGCTTCTAAAGCGTTGACCGCTACCGAGAAACGATACGCCCAAAATCAACGGGAGGCGTTGGGTGCCGTTTGGGCCGTAGAATATTTTTCTTACTATCTTCTTGGACGACAGTTCACGCTCAGAACTGATGCAAAGGGGGTCGCGTTCATACTGAATCGCTCACGAGAAACATCAAAGAGAGCCCTTACCCGAGCCGATGGCTGGGCACTTAGGCTTAGCCCATACAATTACACAGTAGAGTACGTGGAAGGTAGATTCAACATAGCTGATCCATCATCCCGGCTGTATACTGGCGAAGACGAAGCGTTCGATGAAACGAAAAGCCCCTGGGAAATTGCAAAAATAGAAGCTAACCAAATAGGGTTTCTGACGGAAGAAGACATAAGACAAGCGACATCGTCGGACCCCACATTGTCTCTAGTCATGGAGGCACTAGAGTCCGGGGATTGGCCCAGGAAATTACGTCGGTATGAGATGGTCTCAGATAATCTCCACATCAAGAATGGCATTCTCGTTAAACAAGGATGCGTAGTAATCCCAGAAATACTGCAACAGAAAATATTAGCAATAGCTCATAAGGGTCACCCGATGACAGCTAAGCTTAAGAGCATACTCCGAGAGCGCGTTTGGTGGCCAGGAATGTCCAAAGACGCTGAAGACTGGGTAAAATCCTGTGAAGTTTGTGCTACGAATGGAAGGCCGGAAAGAACTACACCAATGGAACGCATCCTCGCTCCCAAAACAATTTGGGAAACAATAGCTTTAGACTTCAATGGACCATACGCCAGGTTTGGAGGGATTCATGTGCTAGTCGTAGTAGAGTACCGCTCAAGGTTTATCATCGCCCGTACAGTGAAGTCAACCAACTTCGAAGGTACTCGTAGAGTGTTAGAAGACATTTTCCACAAAGAAGGGTTTCCAGCTACTATTAAAACGGACAATGGTCCCCCTTTTAATGGTGAGGAATTCACCCAATATTGTTGCGAGCGTGGAATAAAGAACGTATTTTCTACCCCCTTGTTCCCGCAACAAAATGGCCTGGTGGAAAACTGCATGAAAATTATCAATAAAGCTATGGCAGTTGCAGCATCCCTTGGTAATAATTACGAAGATGAGCTTCAAGCTGCAGTAAAGGCTCATAATTCAGCCTCCCACTCACTAGTGCAGTAAGTGGTTCCTGCGTTTGGTGGTTCCCGTGGACCGGAATGTTAAATTCCACAAACCCGCCGCTACCTAATAACAGTAACCGTAAGAGGTTGCCAAAACCAAAAACTACGTCTTCTCGCGATTCTAAGAATATCCCGTCCAAGCGCGATAAGATTAATTTTAGGGACATGGTGGATAACATTTTAAATGCTCTTGGCCTTTCGGATGCTTCACTGCTCCGAGGAATTATTGACCTGCTTATTCCTATAGTTCCTATAGTGATCACTTACCAATTATTATCTCATTCACAAATAGTTTTCACAAAACAGACCAGTCAATCCATGTTCCTTATGATCTCACGAGGCATATTGCTTGGCAACATTTTGCATCGGCGGTAACCCTTGGTATTGATTCTACCGATCCTCTTCCACCATTAGAAGAGTATCGTTTCCTTTCCGACCTGATGTACAAAAGTGCATTAGAAGCTCAGAAACGACGTGTTCCAAGTGCATCCCTCAAAAGAAGACCCGCCACCCCTAGATGGGATGATGAATGCACTAAGTTGTATCCTGAGAAATCCGATGCGTTTAAAGATTATCGTAGACATGAAACATGTGAGCTTTTTGATAAGTACCTCAAGCTTGAAAAAAAGCTTAAAAACTTACTCAAAGCAAAGAAACGCAATTACTGGCGTTCGTTTGTAGAGGGACTATCTAGAGAAACCTCGATGACAACGCTTTGGAGAAAGGCTCGTTATATGCGAAATCGCTCATCCTCCAATGAGAGTGAAGAATACTCCATGCAATGGATATTCGACTTCGCTAAAAAGGTTTGTCCAGACTCTGTCCCAACACAACCGAATTTACGGGATACCACCCGAAATAACGGTTCTCTGGCCGAACCATTCACAATGTTGGAATTTTCAATGGCACTTCTTTCATCGAATAACTCTGCTCCGGGAAGCGATATGATTAAATTCAACCTTCTAAAAAATCTTCCTGATATCGCTAAAAGACGATTACTTAACCTGAATAACACTCTCATGGAATTAAATATAGTTCCACCCGCATAGAGGCAGGTTAAAGTAATAGCTATTCAAAAGTCTGGGAAACCAGCGTCTGATTACAATTCTTACCGTCCGATCTCTATGCTATCATGTTTAAGGAAATTGTTAGGAAAAATGATCCTATCAAGACTTGACCGTTGGGTTGAATCAAACAACCTACTATCAAATACGCAATTTGGTTTCATAAAGAGCAAAGGAACAAACGATTGTTTAGCGTTGCTTTCATCTGATATACAACTGGCCTTTGCACACAAGGAGCAATTGGCTTCAGTATTTCTGGATATTAAGGGCGCATTTGATTCAGTTTCCATAGATATACTGGCAGTCTGCACAGTAGTGGATTACCAGGAATTTTAAATAACTTTTTGTATAATTTACTGTCAGAAAAACAAATGACCTTTAATCTAGGTCAACTGACAACTTCCAGAATTAGCTACATGGGCTTACCCCAAGGCTCATGTTTAAGTCCCGTGCTTTATAATTTTTATGTTAAAGATATTGATAACTGCTTGGAAAATAGATGCACGCTAAGACAACTTGCAGACGATGCTGTGATCTCCTTTAGAGGTCCACGTGCGGAAATCTTGCCAAGACCATTGCAAAATTCCCTAGATAATCTGTCCATATGGGCCAGAAATTTGGGGATCCAGTTTTCACCGCATAAAACCGAATTGGTAGTGTTTATTAGAAAGCGGTTCCCTGCCCAACTGCGTCTCAAGCTGTTGGGAAGAGACATTACCCAATCTTTGACCTTCAAATACCTTGGAGTCATGTTTGATTCAAAATGCACTTGGAGTAATCACTTTGCGTATTTAAAACAGAAATGTCAACAAAGGATCAATTTTCTAAGATCAATATCCGGGACATGTTAGCGTGCTCACCCGGAAGACCTCGTTAAACTCTATAAAACAACTATTCTTTCAGTTCTCGAATATGGCTCTTTTTGTTTCCTCTCGGCAAGAAATAGCCACCTCATCAAATTGGAACGCATTCAATATCGTTGTCTACGTATTGCCCTTGGCTGTATGCATTCAACGCATAATATGAGCCTGGAGGTTCTGGCAGGAGTAAAACCCTTACAGTACCGCTTCTGGGAGCTCTCATCTAGAATACTGATCAAGTGTGGAATCAGTAACAACCTTGTGATTGAAAACTTCGAAGAAATGCTCGAATAGAGTACCCAGTCAAGATTCTTACGAATCTATATTAACTATATGTCATCCGATATTAGTCTTCCATGCTATAAACCTCCTAGTGTACGCTTTCCTTATCACAGTTCCTCCATTGATTATGATCTCTCCATGAAACAGGCTATTCAACAGGCTATTCCCCATATTTTCATCGTAAAGTACCAACATGTCAATTGCAATAGAAGAATTTTCACTGATGTGTCGCGCATTGATGGATCCACTGGTTTCGGTGTTTACAATGAATAATCACCTGCCTTCCGGAAACTTCAGGAACCTTGTTCCGTATATGTTGCTGAGCTGGCAGCAATCAATTTCGCATTGGGGATAATTTCCGACATGCTCATAGACCATTATTTCATCTTCTCGGATAGTCTCAGTTCTATTGAGGCCCTCCAGTCGATGAAAACAGTTAAGCACTCATCTTACTTTCTTTCAAAAATAAGGGAGCAGATGTGTGCGTTGGTCGAAAGATCATTTAGAATTACCGTTGCATGGGTCCCCTCACATTGCTCAATTCCAGGCAATGAGAAGGCGGACTCTCTAGTAAAGGTGGGCGCACAAGAAGGCGAGATTTTTGAAAGAAGAATTTCACATGATGAATTTTTCCCATTAGTACGTCAGAGTTCTCTTCATAGTTGGCAAAACGATTGGACAAGTAATTCTCTTGGGCGGTGGTTACATTTCATTATTCCAAATATTTCGTCGAGATCGTGGTTCAAAGGTCTGGATGTAAGTCACGGTTTCATTCGTGTGATGTCAAGACTTATGTCCAACCACTACTCGCTAGACGCACATCTCTACAGAATTAACCTCGTCGATAGCAACATATGTAGGTGCGGAACCAGTTATGATGACATCGATCACGCAGTTTGGCATTGCCCGGGTAATGATGCCTCCAGAGCACGACTATTGGATACCCTAGTGGCCCGAGGTAGACAACCCTTCCGCGAGGTAAGAGATGTTTTGGGAATGCGTGATCTTCCCTACATGCAAGCGATTTACGAATTTCTTTGTTTGTCTGATCTAAGAGTGTAATGTCATCACCCCCTCCCATTAACTCTAGTAAATTCCCTGCCATTGTGTCCCAGTTATATTATCCTTTTGTTTCCGTGCTACTTGTACCTGCCCAGCAAGCTGTGGTCACCCATCTGCAGCTTAGTTCCTGTAAGGGACTACAGGGACCGAGGATCTGGTAGATGTCGCAACCATGAGCAGTAACAAATACCTGAAATAAGTAACCTGCCTAGCCCCTTCCAAACAACAATATGACCCATTAACCTCGAGCTAGCCACGAGTAATTGGCACCCCACTTTACTAAAATCGAAAAAGAAAAATTGTTAACTACAATATTGAATATCGGCTCCGCAAATTGTTACACACGCCCGAGCCTAATAAATAAACGAACTGATTAAAAAAAAAAAAAAAAAAAAAAAATATATATATATATATATATATATATATATATATATATATATATATATATATATATATATATATATATATATATATATATATATATATATATATATATATATATATATATATATATATATATATATATATATATATATATATATATATATATATATATATATATATATATATATATATATATATATATATATATATATATATATATATATATATATATATATATATATATATATATATATATATATATATATATGCAACATCGTAATCGAATCCTTCTAGATCGATACGAATTCTAGTTGACTTAGAAGAAGGGTTTGTTATTCGGAATAGATACACCGACAAACCGACATGAATGACAATAGAAAATGTCTTAATATTTCTGTTCAAATAATATTACAGAGAACGTTTATTGAAGCCACGAAATTTAGATTCATCGGGTCGGTAATTTTGTGACCAAGATACGTCACTTCAGTTCTCAGCAATTTGCATTTCGATAAATTTAGTTTCAAATTGTACTTTCTCATGCGTTCGAACACTGATGCTAATTTTTACAAATTATGTTTTACAGAACATCTAATTACTACTATGTCATCTATGTAAATAAATGCTCGTTCAGGTGTTAAACCGGCCATTGCTATTGTCATCATTCTCTGAAAACTATTTGGACTAATATTTAATCCAAATGGTAATCGTTTGAATTGATAGTGTCCGGAATTTGTTGACAATGCTGTTTATTTTTTTGAGTTGTTATCAAGTGAGATCTGATGAAAACCTGACATCAAATCCAATTTGTTGAAATATTTTGCCCTTCCGAGTTGATGCGATATGTTTTCAATCCTAGGATGTGGGAATTTTTCTGGCATGATTTTCTTGTTTAATTGTCCAAACTTGATCCCTAAACGCCATTTTTTATCTGAAGTAGTTGATTTTTTTTGGTACTAGTTAAATTGGTGAATTATAAGATGAAACTGAAGGTTCAATAACCCTTTCGTTTAACATCTTCTGAATTTGTCTTTCGATCTCATCGCCTTGAAAATGAATCGTTTTATAATTTGGTATGTAGGGTATGTGTCCCTTGACTCAGCCTATTATGTAACCATCGATTACATTTTTCAGTATAACTCATAAAGTTTTGAAGCTGTAAGCGAGATTCAACTAGTTATACAATTGCTAAGATAAGTTTGATAAGACATATGTATCACGAAAAGTTACACAACTCTTTTTATGAACTCAGAAACTTTCGAGGGATATGGATTTAATGTCGGTCTATAATCTCCAAATTGGGTCTATTCATGGATCCAACTTCGTCCCATTCGATGGATTTATTACTAAATTGAGTCTTTGTACGGTTTTTTTTTTCTAATTTTATGAATTAAGGCATTGTCAGCTGTATTCGCTTTACTTAACAAAAAATTTCACAAAACAAACTTAAATTCAACTGCTTCGAAACACTTAAGTGATGTTCATATATTATTTATCAGCCATTCAATAATGAAATCATTATAATTCACTATACAATGATTTTGTTCCTGCGGTTTGTGTTTAGATGAGCCACTTGAATATAAAAAATTACAAATTCATGCATTTGCACTTACAATTTTACAAATAACAACCTTTTTACTACGTTATTGATACAACAGGCCATAGTGGGGAACATACAAAAAAATATGTCCCCATCATTGGGTCTACGATTTTCTTGTAAAGTCATAGTTATTGTAGTTATGTGAACAGTAAGTTTGTAACGTGTAACTATTTTCTGTACATCCAGACTGCATTACTCACTTTATCGATTCAATTAAGCAAAATTTTGATCACTTGAAGATCGTGTAGATCATCTGTTCAGCTTATCCAGTGAAATTATGATGCCCCAAAAGTTCAAGAAATCGAAAATTACGCGGATGTGAACTACTTTAAATTGATTAATATTGTCTCAATTGCTTTGGATTTTATCGGTCATCCCAATAGCAACATGATTTTGTTGATTATCGCTAAATTAATGACATATTTGGTACATAGACCGAATGAATGTGATAGGCTAACATTACATCCCGTTACCCTATACTGGAACATTGTCAGTCAGACAGCTGTTCTTTGTATAAAAATTGTTCGGAGATGGTTCATCTTCCAAACAAAAATATCTTCGTATTGAAGTATTAAGATTTGTATTAATTTTACAAATCGTTTTGCGATTTTAAAAATAATTCGTTTTTATTTTTAAATATGCTTTGTGTCAACATTCTTTATAATATTTTTCTGTCTTTTCGTTTTGCTAGCAGAATAATCTTTAGCTGTGACTATATTGAAATTTTAAAGTGGTTAAAATTTTGGTTTAAATTCTGAATACGCTAAGTATACTGCTGTGTCAGTAGGGTTAGTAAATAACACTAGTTTACAGCATTTATGAACTCGGTAAGCGGATCATCATTTCAAATGTGAAATTTTATGCCGAATTCAAAAATGCCACCAAAAAAAATCAAAATAGAACAGTTTTTGAGATATGGATAAAAGTTGATTTTTTTATATATGAACTAAAACACATTTACTTAAAATGAAATACCTCTGACGCGTGTGATTCAATTTCAAATATTTTGTCATCAAAGGAAGCAAAATTAAATTTAAGACTGATTTTGGCAGTTTTGGCTCCTGATGACCAAGAAGCGTGGAAATCATTTTGACTGGTTGTTACGAATTTTCTAGGAAACACTAAAAGGGGGGATAATGTGGAAGTTATTGAGAATTTGCTGGAAAACTATAAGAAAATAGGTAATATTTAATCTAAAACTAACTTATCGAGTTACCTATTTTTCATGTACATAGTTTATAACTCCTTGCTCTTCATGACTATAGGTGTGAACATGTGATTGAACATCCATTTCCTCCACTCACATTTGGATTTCTTCCCACCGAATCTTGGCGACGAAAGTGATGAGCACGGTGAATGATTCCACCAAGAAATGAAGCAAATAGAACGACGATATCAAGGCTTTTGAGACGAATCAATGCTGGGTGACTACTGTTGGTTTCTAGTTAGAGAAACCAAAACGACGTATAAACGACGAAGCTCAAGTTTGAATCATTTTTAAGTTTTAATAAACTTATTTTAAAGAAATTTGCCTATAGTGCTCAAGAATGACAAAAAACGGTGTGTGTGTGTGTGTGTGTGTGTGTGTGTGTGTGTGTGTGTGTGTGTGTGTGTGTGTGTGTGTGTGTGTGTGTGTGTGTGTGTGTGTGTGTGTGTGTGTGTGTGTGTGTGTGTGTGTGTGTGTGTGTGTGTGAGAGAGAGAGAGAGAGAGAGAGAGAGAGAGAGAGAGAGAGAGAGAGAGAGAGAGAGAGAGAGAGAGAGATGGGCGTATTTCTTTCGAATTTCTGTTTTTTCCCGCATTTCTGCACTTTTTCCAAAAACCAGCATTACTTCCTCATTTTTCAACCGATTTTCACTATTGAGCCCTTATTTTCTTCGTTTTTTCTTTGGCTTGAAGTTTCATATGCAATACAAATCTCCAAAAAAAACCGCCAAAAATTATAAATACTTATAAATACCGTCGAAACTATTGCTCTTAGAATAATGCAATGTTCAGAAAATCAGTCTTAAATTTCATTTTGCTTCATTTTATGACACAAGATTTGAAATTGGATCAGACGCATGGGAGATATTTCATTTTAAGTAAATGTGTTTTTGTTCATTTATTAAAAATCAACTTTCATTCATACCTCGAAAACTGTCCTACTCTAATTTATTTTGACGGAATTTTTGAGTTCTGCATCAAATTTCACACTAGAAACATTAATCGAATTATAAAGTTAATCATTTTTGATTTATTTTGTACACTAGTGCAATAAAGAGGTTCGAATTTTGGTTCAAATTCTGAATACGCTAAGCATACTGCTTTGTCAGTAGTGTTAATAAATTTAAAAAATGTTTATTTGGGGATATTGTAAGGCACACTGTGAACCCGCTCTAATTATAACAGTTATTTAGAATGAAAGCTCAAAACTACGAGCTTTGGGTGCACTATCGGTAGGTGATGATACTATTGAAAGTTTTGAGAAATTGCGCGAGAGCCTCCACCCAGATCTCATTTAGGTCTGCATGCATGGGGCAAAATAATCTACTTTCGGCTTCAAGGTCTCGCCAATAGAAAAAAATCCAATACAAATTATTTTCAAAAGATACGTGGGTATCGGTTTTGCGAGAAGGAGATGTCAAAAGGGATTTAAAAATGACAAAAGAGAGAAGGTTGAATTGGGTATTAACGTTTATGATAAAAAAGATTGTATTGTGCGGATGTTTTTGCGATTTGAACATGCGATTTAATATTCCAGACCATTCCAGTGAACTTCATCAACCTAAACGGATCAAAGTTGGCTTACCTAAAAAAGAAATAATTAAACGGAGACTAAACAATAGCTGTTGTAAGTGTGATTATCCTGTTTTAGGTGGACTGTTAATTCTAATAATAGATTAAAATAATTCAACTGATAAGTTAAAACTAGAGAACAAAAAGGCACTAGTTCGTCTAGCCAGGTCACCTGCCTCCTGTGGCTAGTAGCGAAGGTAAGCAATTATATCAATCATGAGCATTGTGGCATTGTAATTAACACGATTATTCGTTGATCATGCGAATTGGCAATCCCACCGATCAACGCGGGTGTTTCCCTATGTTTGGAGGTAGCGGCTAGTGAACCCCAAATTCCCCCTCGACACGCGTACGACCTGTTACACCACCCCAACCTTCAGTGCGAGCTTCTGAATGTTTGTACGTAACGGTTCCGACGTGACCGTTGGACGTTACTTCACGAGGCCAAAAACCGACCGGACGCCATCTTTACTTCGACTCCGATACGACAGACACCATCTTGTAAGTCAGTTAGTTGAGTGTGGGAATCTTCGGTTGTCGAAAGAGGGTTGTTATTATTACACCGTGCGGCGGATTGGAAAACGCCGTTGCTCCCTACACCGTTGTCGACGATATCATCGTGTACGATTGTGTCACGTCATGCTAATCGGCTACGTTGACGAATGGTTCGAACCACGTGTCTCTATGATCCTGTCTCCACCGCTTGCCGAAGAAGCTGATTAAGGTTAGAAGTTAGAATTAGATCGTAGCTTTCAGATGAACATAAACAGCTTAGGCTCGTTAAATGAGTGACGTCACCTTAAGTGAGGATGAGCCTATGTACCTGCAAGTTAAAATCCTACTAGAAAAAAAATGAATTTCGATCGCACCTAGTAGTTTTCCTGAAGGATGATGAATTTAATGGTCATTGTTCAGACGTGTCCTCCATTAATTTAATCCCCACAGTGCTATTAATTTTCAACCGTCTGCGAGTTTGATTCATTCAGGTTCAAATTTCGATTCATGCAAGAATTTAAGATTTCGTTGTTCCCCTGTGGTCAGTCTGAGTGAAATCGGGTGTTGAGAAACCTATAAACCTGCCCTTAGAAGGAGTCTGTGCCGGGTCTTAGAAAAAGCATCAGTAGTCTCTCCCTGCGGAGATTGGCGCTTAAGCTGCTGATTGTAGAAAACTTCACAATCGTTACATTTAGGCGCCCAACTTGGGGCACGAGAAATTAGATTGGCATTTTAGTAGACAACATTGAGATTAAGTTTCGAAGTGCGATTTTGAAAAAATTCAATTTAAAGACCTCGATTATTTTTTTTTTTTCCTTTCGTTGAAAATTGATGTTTAATAGTTTGGGCTTTCCGATTTATAGTTTTTTAAGTATTGGTAAATAGAATTTACATTTTGTTCTGTGTCTACGTGAATTTTTTTTTTTACTTTGATAGTTCTTAGGTTAAATAAGTTACGGTTTCTTTTGGGGATTGACTTCAGTTTTTCATTTATTCTCTGAATTCAATACCTCTATAAAAAAAACCTTTTATTCACGATAAATACCTATCGTATTTTTGCGACCGATGTGGATGAAGTAAATTATGAATTGTCCATTAGAGGCTATGTCCTTGATGGACCAATTGAGACTCGATATCGAGCACAACGAGTTGCATTACGCCAGACTGAAGACAAAAATATGGTTATGATGTCTCACTATTCATTAGTATCAGATTCTGAAGTTGTGCCACAAAGACTGAAATAGGTTGTTCGCGAGTGGACTGTATGAACGAAAACTTGCTTCCCTCAACGGAATCCGGCGGACACTCCCAAAGACCACACCTTTCTTAAGGGAATTCGGATTCTCGAATGAAGAACACTTTAATGATGTTTTAATACTATACTTTATTAATTTTACACTCGGTCAGTTTTTATCTTCCCGCATTGGAAGCTGTTCTTATACTGATGGCTTCCACACTGTTGTACAGTCCTTTTTTGAGCACTTGCTGTCGTCTTCTCCTTATGGCTGCGTCTGGTTATGACGTTCATGTAGCGTTTCTTTTTGTATGCATCACAGCAAGCAGCGGCTGTGTGATACACTGTCATAAATTAATTTTCATTCGTAGCGTTACAGACTGAAACGGCTCGAACAGAGATTGAGGATAAATTGGAAGTCAATGAACTTAAATTCTTTTCGAGATTAGTTCATTACCATAATAGAGTTCGGCGCTATCTGCCTGAAACAGATGAACAACGGATTCATCAGGAAGCTTTGCTCTACGCTATCTCGAGAATGGTTTCGAATTATTTCGGTGTAGATCTCCATGCAGCAGCTGCAAAGGTGTCAGTCATGCGCGTGCGTACAATTAAACCTCTGCCGATCGCTGTGTCACCAAATTGCGAGATGGACGAGTAGTTGAGTGTTGTTCAAGATGCTCCCAATGTTGTCCACCTGCACGCGGGTGATGATTTGATAAGCTTCATCGCAGATGCAAATCCAGGATCACGTCCTCAAGGGACACCTCAGCAAAGGATGGAGAGTGAAACTGCTACTGGTGCCATTCCAAAGCGGCGTCTTTAGCTGGTGTGTTCAGTGCATCTCCATTTCAGCAGAAAGTCCAAAGCGATCCTCTTTGTAATTCACGACGACAAACCTTGCCCGAAAGCCTGGATGGGGGTGGTAGAGGACTGATGGCCTCACCCTCTATGCAAGGAGCTGTGGGAGGTCCGATGAGGGATCTGAACTTAGAAATCTGATTGTCCATTATTATTTTATTATTTTATTTTCGTCAACAGATAAAAATGTTCATTCCAATGACCCTTTAAAAAATTTAATTACATACGAAAATTAAACTTAACAAACACATATACGGAAACAACGCTTATTAACCTCACGGGATACATTAAAATCAAACACATTATAGCAGCTGTTGAAAACGCGGCACATGCTTTGCACAGGTTCGTGTTTGCCGTAGTTGGCCCTTGAGTGCCGGAACACGAAGAACTGTTGTAAACGGAGATTTCGTCGTCGAGTGTTGATGGTCAAGAGATCCAGTAGAGCGGAACAATCAACATTTTCTTGAAGCAGATCACCAAAGAAACACGCTTTGGCTACCATACGCCTACCTTCCAACAGTTCCAGGTTGATGAGCTTGCACCGACTTTCATAACTTGGCAATCTGCTAGGGTCTTGCCAGCGAAGATGTCGCAAAGCAAAGCGTATAAACCTTCGCTGAACAGCTTCGATCCTCTGGACTGCGTTTTGGTAGAAAGGGGACCAAACGATGGCAAGTATTCCAAGAAAGGGCGAACCAAAGAGCAGTATAATGCCTTCAGACAGTAAACGTCCTTGAAGTTTTTTGCGAAGCGGAACATAAATCCTAGCTGCGAAGAGGCCTTGGAAACAATATACGAAATGTGAACCTTAAACGACAGTTTGGAGTCAAGCATTACTCCCAGATTCTTGACCGTTATTTCTCGTTTCAAGCGCGTACCTCGAAGGATGTAGTCGTGGAGATACATCGCACGTTTTCGGCCGAAGGAGATAGTTGAGCATTTGGATACATTTAAGGACATTCTGTTGATTCGGCACCAGTTATCGAACACTTGCAGTTGCTGCTGAAGAAAGTGGGCGTCTTCCGGACATTTTATAACGTAGTACAGCTTCAGGTCATCCGCGTAGGATAATTTCAGGCATTTGAGGACCAAGTTCACGTCGTTCATATATAGCAGGAAAAGGAATGGGCCAAGGTGGCTACCTTGAGGAACGCCGGATGTTACCGGAAAGCTAGATGAGGCGTAATCGGCAATCTTCACGGACATAGTTCTACCAGTCAGGTATGAATGGAGCCAGTTCAACAATTGATCGTGAACCCTCATATTGCCGTGTTTAGAAATGGCAATCTGATGGTTCATTTTATCCAAGGCCGCAGAGAAATCTGTGTAAATGGCGTCTACTTGATGACCGCGTTCCATTTCGCGCATGATGAACGATGTAAATACGGTTAGATTGGTCACCGTCGAGCGCTTGGGCACAAAACCGTGTTGGTCTGGAGAAATAGTCTGTGAATAGTCATTGACCAGCCTTTGGAGAACAATTAGTTCAAATAGCTTGGAAACAGAGCTTAGTACAGCAATCCCACGATAGTTGGCGACGGACCGTTCTTGTGTATTGGGAATACAAATGACTCTTTCCAGCATTCAGGAAACTCGCCGGAGTTACAGACAAATTGAACACCGTAGCCAGGGGCGCAGCAAGCGTGTTTAGGCAACGCTTCAGGACAATTGAAGGAATACCGTCAGGACCGCATCCAGTTGAAGTTTTCATCTGCTTCCCGGCTGAAATAACCATATCACTATGAATAGTGAAAGCAGAGCCAAATATAGACATGCGTGGAACATTGCTAGTAGCCGATTCGAGGCTATCGGCGTCCAGAATTTCGTCGCAGAAGACACTGCTGAACTGCGTACGGAACAAGCTGGCGATATCCACGATAGTGTCAGCTTCAAGAGTGTCATCAGTCATAGTTGAGGGTAAGCCGGTTTCTTTCCGTTGTTCGTTCACAAACCGCCAGAAGCTTTTCGGTTTCGTTTTGAGACGACTCTGCAATTGAAACTGATGGGCGTTGTACAAGCTGTTATTCAGGTATTTGTAATCGTCGTTGGCGCGAGCGTAGTTTGCCCTCGTGGAATCGGTGAATATCTGCTGTGTTTCCTCATAGCAGCCCTTTTAACTCGTTTCAAGTGTTTGAGGTCAGAATTAGACAAGGCAGGTTTGGGAGGCTTACGGTTGATTTTCTTAGGCACGAATTGATCGACGGCGTAAAGCAGAATACAGCACATAGTCAAAGCAGCAAAATTTGTATCCCCGTTTGCAAGAGTCGTGTTCCAGTCCACGTCGGCGAGAAAGTTGTTCATTCCCTCGTAGTCAGCATGGTTGAAGTCATAATAAACATTTTCGAAGTTGTCATGGAAGCTGTACTCAGGATTTAACTCCAGCGTCAGTAGCAAAGGGGAATGGGTTCTGCAGCTTTTGACAAGTGGTGCCGGAGCTTGAATGACAGAACATCTTTGACCCAGTTCTTCAGTAATGAAGCATAGATCCAGCAAACGATTGTTGTTATTCGGAATGCCGTTAACTTGCCGAAGTCTCGCGGTAAAATAAGCATCAAGCAAGGAGAGAGATGCTGGTCTGAATGACGAACATGAAGTATCTGGATAGTGGAAGCCGTTGGTATCGACATGCCATGAAATCGTGCTGAGGTTGAAATCTCCCACAACGACGATGTTGTCGCTGGGTCCCATTTGTGACACGATCCAATCCAAAGAAAGAGTGTGCTTATCGATGAGGCTGCTGTCGTTAACACGATCAGGTGGGATATACACCACACACATAAACAATGTTCCGGTTTTGGGGGTTATTGCCACCCAGAGATGTTCAACCGTTGAGTTTTCGGGAGGCTTCAGGAGGCGAGATTTGAACGTTGAGCGCACGGCAAGAAGGACTCCACCACCAAATTTCTTGTTGCTGTTGAGCGGCGATCGATCTAGTCGGTACATCTAGTGGTTGTATACAAAGCAATATACATACAACGTTTTGTGTTTTTACTGAATAACAATCGGATGTTACGAAACATTATAATCTTGATTCTGCTGCCATGCAATTTATAATTATTGTGTTGAGTATACGACAATGATAAGGATACATTATTTTTTGTCCCAACATTGAAAAGTTGGGAAAATGTCTTTATCATTCATGCATTTGCGAGTTTGGATTCACTGGTCCTATGTGATGTTTTGGTATTTTTTAGTTATTTTCGCATTATATGCTATGTTTTATGTCTTATATATTATGTTATTGCACGCCAGCAAACTCTACCGAGCCACAGTACAGCATTTGAGTACCTTTCCTGAAGATTACATTTGGTTTTTGCTGCGTCGTTTTCGCGAAAAAAAAACTCAAACAATAATTCATACACTACTAATTAATTGTGTTTTTATTACGTACAGTGCGCCAAATTTTAATTATAATGTTTTGATATCTGAAATATCTTCTCAACATCATGGAATCCCAGTAGTGAACAGCAGTTTCTGCTAGAACCAAAGATGTGAAGAGAAAGTATCGATAGGTCCGATAGAGTTCGGCAGGTTATGAAATTGAATAGAAGTAGTTTGAAATTGAGCGTAGGGCTTTGTTTTGGCAGTATTTCGAAGCAAACATAGACATCTTTGCCAAACATCCCACTGCGGGGTAGGTCAAGGCAGGGACGGATCTTGACTGGCGCCATTAGTATCCTTCGTTAGTTTCTTGCGCAGTCTGTACTGCCTCATGCTCCCATTTCTTCTTCTTCGTAAATATCTCGTGACACGAAGTGTACGATTAGAAATTAATTCCTTTTTCAAGTTTACTTGGGACGCCAGAAAGTGATATATTTTCTGCGGATAATAATTTTTACTCTCGTCGTTTCCGACGGCAAGAACTTGAAATGACTCTGAATGTCTGTTGTCAGAAGCATCGTGTCCTACCCTTGCGGTTTGTCATGGCCCGAAATTTCCATCATTGCAGTGGTGATTCGACATTGCCCTGTCTCCCATACCACAACTGGGCGGACTGTGGAAGGCCGACAAAGCCTCGTACCAACCAGCAGCTTAGAGATGCTGTTGTACACTGATTCAATTTGGTCCGTATGGCTCTATATATACTAGTGTTAATAGCATAGTCAAGAGAGAAGGGAGTCGCAAGAGAGAAATGTCCTACAATAAAAAAAAGAAGACAAGTGCAAAACTAGTTCATTTCGCCACGAACAGTCTTCGGGCGCGGACACGTTTGCATTTCGCTCCGCAATTAATTTGTATATTTACCTCTTTTTTTTACCTTTTGACAACTTCGCGTGGAACATTTTATAGAAAAACTAATTATGCCGTGTAGTGTTAAATCGTGCGGCATTAGCGACGACGTATGGAAGTGCGAATTTTGTAACAAAAAAGACCATGCTGCCTGCGTCGGTGTACAACGAAAACGTGAGCATTTCATCACCGCATTTATGGTGCCTTTGTGTCCTGACTGCCAACTAATTTTACGGAAGGAAGCCGACGTGAGGAAGCTGCTTCATCAACAGGAACAACTTGTGGATGCAATCCGCTCTCAAACAGACGCGAACCATCGTATTGCTGCTGATCTGAAAAAATTCTGCATAGTATCCGAACTCTTCGAAAGCATTGAACACCTGCTTGCAGACGTGAAAGGAACGTTGACAGTAACAATTGAAAATAATCAAAATGTATGCAGCACAGTCGGTCAGCATATAAAGTCGTGTGACCTACATATACACACGACCACGGCCGGCATCAACGAATCGAATTCCACGATGGCGCAAAAAATTACAGAACATTTTGACGAACGGCTATTAAGCATATCAAATGACATGGCACTTTTATTGAAAGATGCCGAATCGTCATCACCTCCACTCTACTATGATGACTCAAAGCTTCGGGAAATTCTGGAAGAAGTGAAATTTGTGTCTGGAGCTGTTTCTAGCCTTCAGATCAATGCAACCAAAAATTCATAGCCACATCAGAAGACCCTGGAAGAAGAATTAGCAGAAAGACCGTCCTTACATAATACTGTCCTTTCGAAAGAGCATACATCTCCTGGATGGCGATTTTTGGGTCATAAATGTCATTGGAAGCAAGACTGGTCCAAATTAGACGCCAAACAGCGGGCTCGTAGGCTACAGGAAAAAGCTGCTGAAATAGCCAAACGCATCAGAAAAAAGTAAAAAACGACAATTCACCCACACCAGGCGTCCAGACTATGACAACAAACCCAATAAAAACTTCCAAGGAAATGAAAGACACACAAAAAAATCTGACACAGAACTACTGGCTACTGCAAAAGTGCAATTTTCCTGCCCACCAACGTCCACTGACCACCCAATTGCAGCCCTCTCGGTATCAAAACTCATCAACTTCAAAAAGGTGAAATAATCAACCCATACCGAGCAGAAAACCAGACACAACAACATACTGAAGCAAGCACCATCGAAAATACCGGAATCACAAAAATTAGTGCAACATTAATGCTAGCAGCCGAAGGACTACCAACAGACATAAAATTCTTGCGCGAAATTTTCCTGGACGTCCATGCAGAACTAGGAATCCCACGCAATGACGCCTTGGCAGACCTCAGTAATATTAAAATGTTTTTATTATTTTGTTTGACCCGTCCCTTCTTATGAAATTCGGTTCAGTTTAATGAAAAAAAAAAATTCATTTCGGGTTTCATGAAAAATCTCTGCCGAATTCACCACTCTCGACTGAATGCCTCAAACAATCCAAAATGTACTAGTTTTGATAATATGCACTGGTTGTTCAGGATAAATCACGAACATTTCACTTAAACGCTAACTCTTTTATAGCAAAATTAAATTAAACGTTCTGAAAAGGACGATGGTTATGATACGCCTAAGAAATTAATTTCTATTTTTCGTTTATTTGGCCAACATGACACCATAATGTGCTGTATTCAATCCGGATAGTAGTTTATTAAACTCCTCATTCCTGTGAATGGCCGACGGCAAGATAGTTGGGATGATTCCATTAATAAACATCGTTTTGCGCAGCGAGGTGCCCGGCTCCGGTAAGGCTTCGGACGCAGATGGCGCCCGCGTTGATTGTCAATTTTTACGACCCATTGCAACCTATGTCGAGCGGGGAAACTTGAAAAACTTTGCCGCGCTTTCTTCAGGTTTGTAGATGAGGAAGCGCAGGCGATAATTTAGAAGGCAGACGAGCAATCGCAAGAAAACGGATGAGATAAAGAAAAACCGAGAAAAAATCTTCGTAACGAGCGAGCGAAAAACACAACCATCGATCAATCGAACCTGAATATCCCAATGAAATCATTTTGGTTCAAATTGTGTGCCTCATACTGGTGTTGATAGCATTGCCGCCAAAGAAGAGAGGCACGAAAATGCAGTACGAAGCAAAATTCAAAAAAGGGGACAGGTTTCAGTTATAAAACCAGGCACCGGCAACAAAGAAAATTAATTTTGCAGCTGAGGGGTGTGGCAAGTGTTTTATTCAACATGTAATAAAACTAAATGAAATAAGAAGAAGACAATTTGTTATCCGCTCTTAAGGACCCGGAGAGGGAAAACTATATTTTCAACCTGTTCATATGTAGATTTGTATGGGAGCAAAAGTAGGTCATCTTTAAGTGATAAATTGAACTACTTATACTAATATTATTCATTTGAAATTTCAATGCGAAACATTTGTAAGTTTTCCTGATCAAATGGTGTATAAATGAAATCATTCTGTTCAGTCGAACGAGAGTTATTAGCGTTCAAAAACCTTTCACTTTTGCGTAACGCTCTCATTTTTCAAAATTTTGAAATGACACCCGGTATAGAAAAGAGAAACGTATTCCTACGTTAATAGTAACATTACAACACTATTATAAGTAAAGCAAATCGCATGCTGGGCTTCATTAAGAGGTTCAGCCACAATTTTCATGAACCATACACTATTAAAATATTATACATTACATATGTAAGGCCAATTCTGGAATACTGCAACCTAGTATGGAACCCGTGCTGTGCCATACACGACGAACGCAAAGAATCCGTCCAAAAGCAATTTCTTTTATCTGCCCTAAGGAAATTGAATTAGATTGTATTTCCACTGCCATCTTATGAAGCACGCTGCATGCTTATCAATTTACAGACATTTAAGGAACGCCGCGAATTTGCAATGCTTTTCTACGTCAATGACATTATTTCACATGTATAAAATCAGAAGAACTACTCTCGCAAGTGAACTTTTATAGTCCCAGTCGGCATCTTAGAACACGGAAATTATTCTTAGAAAAATCATACAGAACAAATTAAGCAAACAATGGCCCCATTAATCGAATGATGCGCCAGTATAACTTACATTGCGAAATCATCGGCATCACTATGTATAAAGAACAATTAAAATCTCGTCTAAAAGTCAACAGAAATAATTTATAGTATGTAAGTAGAACATTGTAACCATTGTATGTAGTCTACATTGCTTGACGAAATAAATAAATAAATAAATATAGAGAACGGCCATTTCCTGGTCAGAAGCAGCAAACGAAAGCAACGCGCATGCGCGAGTGAAAGACTTGCACATAATTTTAGGTGCATTCATCTGTGGTGTACTGAGTTTTGTTCTGCAGGTTGCATATCTATCAGGCGGCTTAGCAACGTTAATTTTTGCGCTTATTTAATCGCGAGTTTATGAAATTAATTACGAATCAACGTCAAAATATTTTAATTTTACTAATGAAAAAGATAGTGTGATTGAGGAGGCTACCATTGGTGAGATCTATCTGATTATAACTATATAACAATAATCTTATTTTCAAATAATCCTTATTACGCGCCTGGTTTGGAAATTTAAAATTTCCAAATCTGGAAGTGTGTTGCAGTGCTCTTATCCAAATGATATCGGTAATGTTAACATGCGGGGCTTATTGTATGTGAAAGTAACCTCGGAATGGGCGTGACTCTCCAGACATTCAGAAATGGGTTGCTGGATCTGCAGTAGAGCTATCACTTTCTAGCTCCCGGATTAAAGCTGCTTCCAATGGTCACTTGAATGATTGTTGTAAACAGATTTCTTCCATAATACCATTGCCGGCCGATGTGTGTTAGATTGGGGACACACACCCACACACACCCACACACACACACGCCCACACACACACACGCCCACACCCACACACACCACACACACACACACACACACACACACACACACACACACACACACACACACACACACACACACACACACACACACACACACACACACACACTTAACGCCTGGGCCACGGAGTGGGGTAGGAAGCGGACTAATCCAAGGGGACACAGTCTACTTGAAGCTCTGGCGTAGCTGGATGTAAGGCTGTGCAACGAAAGGAATGTCAGCACATTTCGCAAAGACGGTCGGGAGTCCATCCTCGATATTACGTTCTGCAGCTCGTCGCTTATGGAAGACATGAACTGCAGAGTAAGCGAGGAATACTCCCACAGTGACCACCAGGCGATCCTCTACAGCATCGGCCGGCGAGCCCCCACTGCAACTAGGAGAATGAGAACCTGCGAGCGTAAGTGGAAGACAAAGGATTTCGACAAGGAGGTATTTATCGAGGCGTTTCAGACAAATAGTAGTGCAATGCTTGACACAGGGGAGTTGACAGAAGCGGTAGCAATAGCCTGTGATGCATCAATGCCGAGGAAACATGAGCCCAGGAACCGACGGCGCCCAGCTGGTGGAATGATACTCTTACTACCCTCCGCGCTGCATGCCTCCGAGCAAGGAGAAATGCTCAGAGGGCACGGACTGAAGCTGAGAGAGAAGAATGGAAAATCTTATTTCGCGTAGCGCGCACCGCCCTTAAACGAGAGATCAAGCTGAGCAAGTCAAACTGCTCTAAGGAGTTGTGCCAAGAAGCCGATGAGAACCCTTGGGGCAACGCTTATAGAATCGTGGTGGCGAAGTTTAAGCGTCCAGCGACACCTGTTGAAATGTGTCCGGACAAATTGAAGATGATCGTGGACGGTCTTTTTCCGCATCACCACCCAACGCTGTGGCCGCCTACGCCATACGAAGATGCTGAAGATGCAACTGCTCGGATTTCCAATGAAGAGCTACTACTAGTTGCGAAGGGTCTAAAGTTGAAGAAAGCTCCCGGCTGGATGGGATCCCCAACGTAGCACTTAAAACCGCGATATTGGCGTTCCCGGACACTTTCAGGACAGCACTACAGAAATGCCTAGACGAAGGCTACTTCCCAGACAGATAGAAGGTTCAGAAGCTGGTGTTGCTGCCGAAACTAGGGAAGCCACCAGGGGACCCAGCATCCTATAGACCCATTTGTCTGCTGGATACCATAGGGAAGCTTCTAGAAAGGATCATCCTTAACAGGCTGACGCAATGCATGGAGCGATCATGGCCTTTCAAAAAGACAATTCGGATTTCGAAAAGGGGTTTCGACGGTGGAAGCAATCCGGATAGTCGTGCAGAGAGGGCATCAAACAGGAAAGGAGAGGCAACCGGTTCTGCGCCGTAGTGACGATCGACGTCAAAAACGCTTTTAACAGCGCTAGCTGGGAGGCTATCGCCGCAGCACTGCACAAAATGCGTGTACCTGACTACCTGTGCGGAATTCTAGGGAGTTACTTCCTGGTCCTGGTATACGAAACAGAGTTGGGGCAGAAATCTATCAGGATCACGGCGGGGGTGCCACAAGGCTCGATTCTCGTGCCCAACGCTGTGGAACACGATGCACGATGGAGTATTAACGCTGAAGTTGGCTAATGGAGTTGAGATCGTCGGTTTTGCAGATTATGTCGTCCTAACGATAACGGGCGAGACTCTAGAAGAGGTAGAGATGCTGACGGTGGAGGCGATGGACATCACTGGAACGTGGATGACTGGAGCTAAACTACAGCTCACCTGGGGCTCATTATAAGACGGAGGTAGTGTTGGTCAGCAACCGCAAAGCAGTTCAGCGGGTTAACATCAACGTCTGGGGACACGTAATTCCGTCAAAGCGTGCATTAAAGTATCTAGGGGTGATGGTTGATAACCGCTTGAATTTTAACGCGCACGTCGACTACGCCTGTGAAAAGGCGGCGAAAGCGGTCAATGCGGTAGCGAGGATCATGCCGAACGTCGGTGGACCGAGAAGCAGCAAGAGCGACTTCTGGCGAGTGTGTCAACCTCAATTCTGAGGGGCTGAGGGCCCCAGCCTGGGTCGCGGCGTTGAAAACTGAGCGTAATGGTGGAAAGCTGAACAGGGTGTTCCGACCCATGGCCATGCGAGTCGCGAGCGCCTACAGAACAATTTCGTCGGAGGCAATATGCGTTATCGCTGGCATGATGCCCATTTGTATCACCCTAGTCGAAGACGTCAAATGCTATCAGCGGAGGGATACCAGAAATGCGAGGAGAATCGTCAGAACGGACTCGTTGGCTTAGTGGCAGCAAAAGTGGGACAATGCGGTGAAAGGAAGGTGGATCCATCGGCTCATCTCAAATGTGTCAGTTTGGGTAAATAGGAAACATGGAGAAGTTAACTTCTATCTGACGCAGTTCCTCTCCGGACACGGGTGCTTCCGGAAGTATCTGCATCGGTTTGGTCACGCTTCTTCACCTTTTTGCCCAGAATTCGTGAACCTGGAGGAGACACCAGAGCACGTCGTCTTCGAATGCCCTAGGTTCGAAAATGTGCGCAGGGATATGCGCGGCGTGACAGTCGACAATGTTGTCGAAAAGATGTGCCTCGACGAAGACACATGGAACGTTGTTGATAGGGCAGTATCAAAGATATTGTCTGAGCTGCAGAGAAAATGGCGAAGTGACCAACGATCCAGCGTCACTGGCTAGAGCCACTGCAAAAGAGATCGGTTCTGGAGGATTTTTTTGCGTCGGGGACCTCGCTGTTGGAGTAGGCTAGATCCCCCGCCGGGGACTAGTTGAGTAGAACACGTCGTAGCACCAGTTTCGGGTCGTTGGGGCGCCAGTGAATCAGACGCTAGGCTCCACCGGAATCGCTGGTCTGACTTCGGCACCGTACCGGTCGGTTGGAGTGAGCAGCAACAGCAGAAGAATCGGTTTCGTGGGAAGTTCCGCCGCCACGGAACTCCTCGTCGGCGTAGGGTAAACCAACCGTCGGGGACTACTCGAGTCGTCTGTGTACAGAGTTAGGAGCTAAATGGCTCAGGAAGTTGGAGCTAAATGGCTCACCGTTGTTCGGTTTCAGGAGAACTTCCACTGCCGGGGAATCCTCCGTCGAAGTAGGGTACACCCACCGTCGGGGGCTACTCGAGTCGATTGCGTCGAGGTGTGGGAGCTAAATGGCTCAGAAAGTGGGAGCTAAATGGCTCGACCAAAGTAGGTGGCAGCTAAACGGCTCAAGAAAGGAGCAAATTGAGAGTAGAGCAGAGGTCCAGCAACGCAGATGCATAAAAAAAAATAATTAAGAAGCGAGAGTCTAACGATGGTGACCGTGAAGGAGAGCACGTCATGACGGTCGGCTACTCCATATCGGTACACGTCTCGATGGGAACGTGAAATAAGAGAAGTGCACGAGCACAGCAACCCCCCGAAGTAGTCGCTTCACCGTGGTCCTGGGGGGAGAAGGCAAACGGAAAATAAGGATTGTTTTTAGTGGTTAGGCACGAAAGCGAGTCCCATCATTGCTCTTGTGAGTCCCACACCGTGCCAAACACACTACAGGCCAGGCTTTTGAAGCTTTTTAAACCTTATAAAAAAAAAACACACTCTCACACACACACGCGCGCGCACACACGCATACACACCTGAACGAAGAAATATGTTTTCACCGCCGATTGTTGACGATGAGTGAAACTCCACAATTTCCTAGCAATGTCCGGGGTGTTTTAGTGGGGGGAGCGGGGTGTGAAACAGGTCCATCTTTTGGTGGTGTGGGTGGGGGGGGGGGGGGGGGGGGGACTCCTCTGCTGCCGCGGAAGAGGGGGGGGGGGGGGGGGGGTTTGTTTGGGTTGAAATTGGCGCCCCCGCCGTAGGGGTGGGGCGGGGGGGGGTTTTGTTTGGGGGGGGGGGGGGGGGTTTTTTGGTTTTTTGGGGCGGGGGGGGGGGGGGGGGGGCGCGGCGGGGGGGGGTGGGGGGGGGGGGGGGGGGGGGGGGGGTAAATAATAATTCCTTTTTTTTTTTTTTTTTTTTTTTTTTTTTTTTTTGTTGTGTTGTGTAAAGACTATAGGATCACTCTAAGTCTTATATTTTGATAGAAGGCCCAGATATCCATAGTGTAATATGACTCAGGTCGATGAATTGACTTGTGTATTTTTGTATATGTATGTGTGTGTACACAGATATGAGACTTAACATTATAGAATTTGTTCATAACAAGTCAAGGGGGAATTCGGCTTACGTCTTTATTACTGAACTTAACCAAAACTGTTTTTTCAGCGTTCAGAGTTCAATTGCCAAGAGACGCTCTGCACGTTTCGTAATTGTCGTGTACGAAAATTGTTTAGTTTAGATCTTCACGAAGATGGCGAGTCAAGTTTTCAGGGCTGACAGAAATCGAATATGATTTCACGAAGAAACTATTTATAATAAATTAACGAATGATGATTTATTCAATAAATAATATTTTACTAACATATTACAACAGAAAAGTAGAATATAAGGCACTGATCAGACATTTTATTAATTTTGTACCCTGAATTTTAATGTACCGTAGAATAGAAAACTCTTGTAATATATAAAACGCAATGGATGGAGCTAACGAAACATCTTTCAATTGCAATAAAACTTAAAACTACAATAATTAATTTATTCTAAATATCTAAACAATGAATAATCTAATTTATTATATTATTTTATTTTATTATCATTTAATTTATATTTAAATTTAAACTCACTCGCGAAATTGCTGAAAGTCGAAACACGAAAATGTACACTGAAGTTGCTAGAACGAAACGACAGAGGTGATCACCGTCTCATACGCACCCCTCTGGATGGCACATAGCATCGAGATGTCATCATTTGTAATAAAAGCAAATTTTTAAAGGGCTAATGAACATAACTGAAGGGATGCAAATTTCGTGAAAAATTTCGTTGGCGTGCCTCAAATTGCCCGGCGGCGCGGGCAAAAATGCAGGGGCGCGCCGGTCGAAAATAGTGGCGGAGGCGGCGCTTTAAAATCGTCAGCGGCGTGGCGCGGCGGCACACAGAACTACAATGACCAAGCGATTATCCATCTGCCAGAGCAACGAGTATCGGTAACCGAAATTCAATCCCGGCCAAGATTGCGGTACCAAACGTGTAACATCATTGAAAAATTGCCAAAGTTTTCTGGTGATAGTTATCTGGTTCCAGTCGTGGAATTTCTTCACCAGATCGAAATTCTGAGTCGGTCTTATCAAGTGCAGAGCTGCGCATGCATGCCCATTTACTTTTCAAAGACGATGCGTATGTGTGGTTTACCGCATACGAGGGCCAGTTAAATTCATGGGATACGCTTCTAACGTACCTCAAAATGCATTATGACAAACCAAACCTAGACCGATTCATCCGTGAGGAGATGAGAAATAGGAAACAGAAGCCTAACGAGTTGTTCAGTGCCTATTTGCCGGATTTGGAAGCCATGTCTCAGAGGATGAAACGGAAAATGATGAGCGAGGAAAAATTTGATATAATTGTTGAATATATGAAACTACCATATAAACGCCGGTGATGACACGGAAGAAACGTGCCTTCTAGCTCTTCAAACGAGAAATTTCAAAAAGGGTTCGGAAATCAAGTGAATGGTTAAAGGGAACGCTGACAATTAAAGTAACCTCTTATGTTGGAACTGTCGCAAAAGTGGACATATATGGATGGAGTGCGACCGGAAAAAGGGAAAGGTAGATCTCATCGGAATTTTTTGCTGATGTTCAGTCTTCGGCTTCCCTGTGTTGGTAAAGTATGCATAAATGTTGCGAAATTTAACTTGGAAAATCACAATCACTGTCCAACGAAAGGAAAAAAAACTTGATAGCTCTTCCTCTGTACAACACGCGGTGAATTCGTAATATGCCAATCATTCGCGAGCGCATGCGTGTTGGCTTCGTTCGTTGCTTCTGACCAGCAAATGGCTATTCTCTACATTGCACTGGTTTTATTTTTTCTTCACTCCACACTCTGCCAATAATAAAAATTCCCCGCTATGAAGCAACTCTATATCGATTTCAAAACTACTAATAATCATCAATTCCCTCATGACAGAGCGGAAAAAATCTAATTTAATAATTTATGTACGGGTGGCACAAACACACAAAATTGAGCTTATAACCATGCTTTTTCCTTTTATATCTAAAAATATATTTTGTGTAAATCCTCACGAGTGTGTATGTTGAGTACATTTATGCAAGTGTGCAGTGTAATACCAACATATTTTGTTTTGATCTTGTTCGATTCGCAGTTATTCTTTGTTATTCTGCTCAGCCTGGCCGACGTTTTAGAAATATCGGAAGCTGTGTCTCAAATTTTTTGGTAAATGAATTACCAAATTTACTAATTTACTGGTTAAAATAGAGAAACAATTTTAAATTTCCATTGCAATAACTTAAATCAAACAACCATAAAAACAATAACAAGGCTCTTATCAATTCAATCATAATATTTTTATTCCTACTTTGTTTGTTGATGTTCTTTAAAAATATATATATAATTTAAATGACAAGAAACGTCTTTTTTAAAAAAAAAAATATATTGTTGCTGGTCCAGCTGTCAATTTGACAGCTTACGTCAGAACGATAAAAACTCTTGTAGATATAAAAAAATCTTTTTTAATTTTACAATCCATGCATTATCAAAAAAAAAAACAGACTGGATTGTTGAAACATAAATGATTTATTTTAGTTCCAAAAAAAATAAATTTGTTTTTTGATTATACGTTGAATATTATTAGGTTTACAATATTTTTGCGTGTACTGCAGTGATTTTAATGATGGAAATGAACCCTTTGAATTCCATATGTTACTACGGTAATTATACAAAAAAGGGGTAGATAAATATAGAGGAAAAACTAAATGATGTGATACTACCACAATGGAACTGACTCTTAGCTTCGGGTCTTGACAAAGAATCCGTACTGAGCCCTTGCGGCACGTCAAGCTGGCCAGTTCAGCGCAAGGGAGATTCTCGCAGTCTGAACTCCTGTACCGAAAAAATATGACCTTCCATTCCTGAACATGATTGGTATTCTTCAGAGAATTCAGAGGTCTCGGTACTTCTCGGTGATCGACCTCTCTGAACCGTATTACCAAGTCAGCCTTACATGGATCCCTACATCATTGATCTTAAGAAACAAATAGAAAAATCGCCAGATTTTTACAAGGACTTCAAAATTGTGAATGGGAATATATTTAAGTATATTTCCAATTCAATAATTCCAGAGGATGCCAGTTTTCGATGGAAGCTCTTGGTTCCGAGATGCGATCGTATGAAGATATTGGAAGAGGTACATCGAGAAGCCCATCTCGGCTATCTCAAAACGCTGGCTAAGATTCAAACTGTATTGCATGGCTTGTGAAGTATGCAGGAAATCAAAAACCCCAAACATAAATACCCGACCAATATGTGGGAAACATAAGCAACGTGGGAGACCACGGAAAATGATTTCCATAGACTTTTTGGGACCTTATCCGAGGTTTTAAAAGGGCAATGTGTGGCTTCTGGTTGCGTACGATGTTTTTTTCTAAGTTTGTACTTATACAATGCTTGAAAAATGCTACAGTTCCGGCGGTATGCACATTCCTGAAAACCACGGTGTTTACCCTGTTTGGTGCCCCATCAGTCTGTATAACGGATAATGCCGAAGTTTTTAAGTCTGAGTTATTAAGAAAGCTGCTAGGTCAATATAGGATGAACCATTGGAATCTCGCTGTGTACCATCCTAGTCCTAATCCGGTTGAACGCGTAAATCGGGTTATAATTACTGCAATACGGTGCACCATGAATAAGAAACAAAATCATCGTTACTGGGATGAGTCAATACACACTATAGCTATGGCCATTCGTACCAGTGTACATGACAGTACTGGATACTCTCCTTACTTTATCAACTTCGGCCGAAATATGATAAGTACCGGCCAAGAATACGACTACCATCGGTATCTAACTCCTGAAGCGCATGATGATACACAAAAGGTACAAGAGGCAAACCGAAGTTTGTACGAAATTGTTCGCGGAAATCTACATCAAGCGTATCAGAAATACTCGACACCGTACAATTTGCGTGCGAACGCACGGTATAGTTTTAATTCAGGAGACATGGTATATAAAAATAATGTCCATCTGTCAGACAAAGCCCGCAACTTTGTTTGTTAATTCACAAACACATTCTAGTAAGCCCGGGTTCTTGAAAAAAATGGGCTCAAAAACATACATTCTGGTAGACCTACAGGGCCGTAGGATTCCAGGAACATTTCATGGATTATGTTTAAAAAGATCCTAATCCTCCAGCTATGACTGACTTTTACCGGAAAGTGCATACACCACGGGATAGCCTAAAGAAAATACACTTTGTGGTGCTACGGCTTTGTCGCGGCTTGAGATGTCCTTTGGTTTCCTCAGTCGTTGACCCCTGCCAGCTGATTAGTTGTTGACCTCCAAACGGAACGGTTTATCGAGTCAACATAAACCAGCTGCACTTGCTTCTCAAGGGTAATACATGCATTCAAAGTTCCTTACGTCAAAAAAAAAACTCATCAACCGGAATCCATTCTGTCGCAAACCTAATATTTTAGCTCTTAAACCAAACAAAAACACTGGTTTTGTCTGTAAGATAAATATTTCTTCCATAATATACCTTCTACATATTTCTTCCATAATATACCTTCTACAGATTTTATATCACCTTCAGCTCACCATCTCTAATAATAACTCTAGTTTCTATAGTTTTTCGCCAATAATCTATAAAAATCAGCAACAGTTTCTTTCAAATCAATCTTAAATTGTTTCTCCTTCCCATTCAATTTTCTCTCGTTATGATAGTTCGTTGACAGTGCGATGATTAGTGGAGACAGATTCAGTTTCGTTCAGAGGCAACCCCGGTTCTGAAATGTTTAGCTGAGAATACAAACGCTTTCGAACTCAAGCGTTCGTTTGTAGATTTTTTTTTTATGAATAAAGGTAATTCGTTGCATAGGTTGATTAGTGGAACTTTTTCATTAAGAAGCCTTTGGAAAGTTTAGAATATTTTCGTAATCTTTTGTTGTTTTCTCAGAAATCTCTAAGGGTTGTAGGATAAGGTGAAGATTTTTCAATAATTTTGGAGTTATTCGGTATTGGTTGGTTTAGTTCAAATTGGTTTCCAAATATTTTGGAGTATTTTTGGACGTAGTTTATTGAAAACATACTCTGCAGAGGGTTCTGAAAATATTGAAACGTAGGTTTGATCTGGACTATTTTGTAACGCGAGTCAATCTTCTTAATTAGTTCTGGTTTGTTTTAGTTAAGACACAGAACAATATTCCACATAATATTTGTTATGATTATTAGATTTGAATAACGACAATTGAAATCAATCTTCGGAACTTTTTCTAGTTAGAGTATAGAATTTGCCTAAACAAAATAAGTACATAGCTAACTTGTATGTTGTTACTCCAATTTAAATGTTTAATCGTGCTGTCTGAAATAAAAAATAATAATTTTACAATAAGTATAAAATTTTTGAAATTATATCATTATATTATATGATTTTAGCCTTGTCAAAAATGTAAGGCACATTATCAAACCGCTCTTATTATAACACTTATTAAGAATGTAAGCACAAATCAACGAGCTTTGAGCGCACTATCTGTAGGTGAAGATACTATTGAAAGCTACACAATATTTTTGCGTGTACTGCAGTGATTTTAATGATGGAAATGAACCCTTTGAATTCCATATGTTACTACGGTAATTATACAAAAAAGGGGTAGATAAATATAGAGGAAAAACTAAATGATGTGATACTACCACAATGGAACTGACTCTTAGCTTCGGGTCTTGACAAAGAATCCGTACTGAGCCCTTGCGGCACGTCAAGCTGGCCAGTTCAGCGCAAGGGAGATTCTCGCAGTCTGAACTCCTGTACCGAAAAAATATGACCTTCCATTCCTGAACATGATTGGTATTCTTCAGAGAATTCAGAGGTCTCGGTACTTCTCGGTGATCGACCTCTCTGAACCGTATTACCAAGTCAGCCTTACATGGATCCCTACATCATTGATCTTAAGAAACAAATAGAAAAATCGCCAGATTTTTACAAGGACTTCAAAATTGTGAATGGGAATATATTTAAGTATATTTCCAATTCAATAATTCCAGAGGATGCCAGTTTTCGATGGAAGCTCTTGGTTCCGAGATGCGATCGTATGAAGATATTGGAAGAGGTACATCGAGAAGCCCATCTCGGCTATCTCAAAACGCTGGCTAAGATTCAAACTGTATTGCATGGCTTGTGAAGTATGCAGGAAATCAAAAACCCCAAACATAAATACCCGACCAATATGTGGGAAACATAAGCAACGTGGGAGACCACGGAAAATGATTTCCATAGACTTTTTGGGACCTTATCCGAGGTTTTAAAAGGGCAATGTGTGGCTTCTGGTTGCGTACGATGTTTTTTTCTAAGTTTGTACTTATACAATGCTTGAAAAATGCTACAGTTCCGGCGGTATGCACATTCCTGAAAACCACGGTGTTTACCCTGTTTGGTGCCCCATCAGTCTGTATAACGGATAATGCCGAAGTTTTTAAGTCTGAGTTATTAAGAAAGCTGCTAGGTCAATATAGGATGAACCATTGGAATCTCGCTGTGTACCATCCTAGTCCTAATCCGGTTGAACGCGTAAATCGGGTTATAATTACTGCAATACGGTGCACCATGAATAAGAAACAAAATCATCGTTACTGGGATGAGTCAATACACACTATAGCTATGGCCATTCGTACCAGTGTACATGACAGTACTGGATACTCTCCTTACTTTATCAACTTCGGCCGAAATATGATAAGTACCGGCCAAGAATACGACTACCATCGGTATCTAACTCCTGAAGCGCATGATGATACACAAAAGGTACAAGAGGCAAACCGAAGTTTGTACGAAATTGTTCGCGGAAATCTACATCAAGCGTATCAGAAATACTCGACACCGTACAATTTGCGTGCGAACGCACGGTATAGTTTTAATTCAGGAGACATGGTATATAAAAATAATGTCCATCTGTCAGACAAAGCCCGCAACTTTGTTTGTTAATTCACAAACACATTCTAGTAAGCCCGGGTTCTTGAAAAAAATGGGCTCAAAAACATACATTCTGGTAGACCTACAGGGCCGTAGGATTCCAGGAACATTTCATGGATTATGTTTAAAAAGATCCTAATCCTCCAGCTATGACTGACTTTTACCGGAAAGTGCATACACCACGGGATAGCCTAAAGAAAATACACTTTGTGGTGCTACGGCTTTGTCGCGGCTTGAGATGTCCTTTGGTTTCCTCAGTCGTTGACCCCTGCCAGCTGATTAGTTGTTGACCTCCAAACGGAACGGTTTATCGAGTCAACATAAACCAGCTGCACTTGCTTCTCAAGGGTAATACATGCATTCAAAGTTCCTTACGTCAAAAAAAAAAACTCATCAACCGGAATCCATTCTGTCGCAAACCTAATATTTTAGCTCTTAAACCAAACAAAAACACTGGTTTTGTCTGTAAGATAAATATTTCTTCCATAATATACCTTCTACATATTTCTTCCATAATATACCTTCTACAGATTTTATATCACCTTCAGCTCACCATCTCTAATAATAACTCTAGTTTCTATAGTTTTTCGCCAATAATCTATAAAAATCAGCAACAGTTTCTTTCAAATCAATCTTAAATTGTTTCTCCTTCCCATTCAATTTTCTCTCGTTATGATAGTTCGTTGACAGTGCGATGATTAGTGGAGACAGATTCAGTTTCGTTCAGAGGCAACCCCGGTTCTGAAATGTTTAGCTGAGAATACAAACGCTTTCGAACTCAAGCGTTCGTTTGTAGATTTTTTTTTTATGAATAAAGGTAATTCGTTGCATAGGTTGATTAGTGGAACTTTTTCATTAAGAAGCCTTTGGAAAGTTTAGAATATTTTCGTAATCTTTTGTTGTTTTCTCAGAAATCTCTAAGGGTTGTAGGATAAGGTGAAGATTTTTCAATAATTTTGGAGTTATTCGGTAATTGGTTGGTTTAGTTCAAATTGGTTTCCAAATATTTTGGAGTATTTTTGGACGTAGTTTATTGAAAACATACTCTGCAGAGGGTTCTGAAAATATTGAAACGTAGGTTTGATCTGGACTATTTTGTAACGCGAGTCAATCTTCTTAATTAGTTCTGGTTTGTTTTAGTTAAGACACAGAACAATATTCCACATAATATTTGTTATGATTATTAGATTTGAATAACGACAATTGAAATCAATCTTCGGAACTTTTTCTAGTTAGAGTATAGAATTTGCCTAAACAAAATAAGTACATAGCTAACTTGTATGTTGTTACTCCAATTTAAATGTTTAATCGTGCTGTCTGAAATAAAAAATAATAATTTTACAATAAGTATAAAATTTTTGAAATTATATCATTATATTATATGATTTTAGCCTTGTCAAAAATGTAAGGCACATTATCAAACCGCTCTTATTATAACACTTATTAAGAATGTAAGCACAAATCAACGAGCTTTGAGCGCACTATCTGTAGGTGAAGATACTATTGAAAGCTTTTGAGAAACGATTGCGCGAGAACCTCCACCCAGATCTCATTTTGGTCTGCATGCATGGGGCAAAATAATCTACCTTCGGCTTCAAGGTCTCGCCAATAGAAAAAAAAACGAAAGGGTGAGTTATGTCAGTAACATAACTGCAAAGTTGACGTAGGACTGCTTGTTGATGTGAAGAAGTTTATGTCATCGAATTGATAAATTTCTACTATATTTTATTCAGTCTATAGAACCATGAAACCCTGTGCTATTGGTGAGTGAGGCTCCGGTTCTTCTTCCGCTATTGGTTCTCCACGAAAATTTATAGAAACTGCCGGTCGACTCGAATTGGCTGTTAATGATGTTTTGTTTAAATCAGCGCCAACATTAATTTGCCCTTATTTGCTTTTGTATACAATGGCTTTCGCAGCATTTGCTCTTGAACAAAAGGTCACAAATACAAATTAAGCACTCTTCAAGGAAGATCAGCTTTATTTCTATCCGCTGATATATTCAATTTGAAGGAATTGTATTCAACTTCCGATAAATTAGCAGACTAAGTGTTTGTTCACAAAAGCAGATTCGCCATATTCAAATGTTGGCGCTAAAATGTCCAACGTGCTTGTAAGTGTGAAATGGATCCTGTGTTTACGGAAGGAACATGGTTCGCGATTGAAATGTTCTTATCAGTTTCTTTGGGCTGCAGGACAGCCTGAGTGTTTGGCGGCACGTAAAACTACAATAAAAATATGCATTTACACACAGGACTGAAGCGGCTGTCATCCACGATCAACAATGAAGCCGACAACTTGGTGCTGCATGTGGTGCTAATCTGACAGATCGGTTTTCTTGAAGGCTATATGCAGCATACACAATATTCGCGGCGGAAGTTGTCATGTTTTGTCGTTAATTTGATTCGAGAGAAACATCTCCCGTGTTGCTAACTTGCTACTTAGTGCAGTGGTTATCACAACGATAAAATTTATCAACCAGGTAGTATACTGTTTTATCTAAATTACTGATACTAGTAGTTTGGTAGAAGAAATATTGTAAAGAAATATAATCCATTGTGAACCAAGCTTAAAATGTTAAAATCGCTACTAGCGCCACACCACAAGTGGCAGGCTTCAAGAACTAACGCTTTCTTCAGTCCTCTGCATTTACACCGTCTTCAATTCGAGATTGTACAGACTGCACAATGAACATACACCCAAAAGTTGAAAAAATGGTGGCAAAAAATGCAATTGCAGTTTTGCAATCATATCTTGAGAAATCCGCATGATTCAGAAAAGGCAATTTTTCCCAAAGCGTTTATGGTACAAATGAAGCTATGCACGTGTGCGCAAGTGACTCGCAGGCACAAATAGCTCGAGAAAATTTATCGCTGTCCTTGTTCAATCATCATCAACATATCAATATACAATATGAATGAGTCGATATCACAAAATGCCGCAACGCTATTGGCCACTGTTGTGTTGCCGCCGTCAAGTGTTCTATTTTTGTTCTCACTGATCATCGATAAAGCGTTTTATGAAATATTCAATGCCATACAAAGCTTGGTGGAAAATATGTCCATTTGCTACATTGCTGTACCCTGAATTCCTCGCCAAGTGAACTAACTGTAGGGTTTCTATTCCAATGCTCTAAGTTTGTCATAGTAGCTGAATGGTTGCCATCAAGAGCCGCCGCGCTGATGGTTACGGTACGTATCCCGATCTCTCGTAGTTGGCATATTTTATTTTTGTGAGCCATCTGACTTTCGGACACTCATCTCTTACTCACAAACTAAATACCACTGCGCACAACCTCCCGCACATGTTCAATTTTTCATTGCGAATTGCCGTTACTTTTTTGCCCACAACTAATGTTAGATTTTTCATCCAAGTTTCGATCAATAACAAGAATAGAACTAAATCAAGCGAAATTGTATTACAATCTTACTTTCTAAGTTTAGATGTAGAGCGAATTACGAACAACTTATCCTAACACCAAGTGGACCAGTTTGGACATTTTTGTTTTGCAATAAGTTCCACAGGCTGGAGCGGGAATCGAACCCTCAACTTCATGGCAACCGCTTGAACGACGGGCGACGCTTCTAACCACTTGACCACGAAGACTGATTTGGCCATTTTCTCCGGGACAATATGGCTTTTACAACGCCATATTGAGCCGGTGCGTGGTAATGAAAATTTCGATGAGCTTAAGAGAAATTTCTATCAAACATACTCTTTAGCTGGCAACTTGATTTGATCAAGTGCAGAGTGAGAACTGATGATTGGTCGGTCGTCCCCACATGTTTGATAATCGCTGGCACGGTAATTGTGGCAGTATGAACCAATCAGAGCTAGGCGCAAACATGATGTCATTTTCGACCAATAGCCTTGTGCGTTGAAACATTTTTCTTTAAAGTACTTTTTAATTAGTTTAAACAAATGTAATGAATTTAGTTATCAACAGGGATTCAGCTTTGGTGTTCTACCTTGCGAATGAAATACTAATCGTAAAATTTCTGTGGGCCAGAGAGGAGATATTATCGTTGAAAGTCTCCAAACCCGCGTAACACTTGCGATTTCAGAAATTTTAGAACGGCGCCCCTATACAAGAATAGAAAAGAGAGACGTAAGTCCTACGTCAAAAAACCCAATACAAAATAATTTCAAAAGATACGTGGTTATCGGTTTTACGAGAATGAGACGCCAAAAGGGCAAATATACTTTTGCATATAAAAACTAATAAATGATCCACAAAACCGTTGAAAATGAAAACAAATAAAACCGTTCCATAAAAACGAAAGGGTGAGTTATGTCAGTAACATAATAGAAAAGTTGACGTAGGACTGCTTGTTTATGTGAAGAAATTGATGTCATGAATTAATAAATTTCTGCTATATTTTATTCAGTCTATAGAACCATGAAACCCATGCTATTGGTGTGTGAGGCTCCGGTTCTTCTTCCGCTATTGGTTCTCCATAAAAATTTATAGAAACTGCAGTTCAGCTCGAATTGACTGTTAATGATATATTGTTTGTTAAATCAGCGCCAACATTAGATTAGGGCGAATTTGCTTTTGTAAACAATGGCTTTCGTAGTCATTTGCTCTTGAACAAAAGGTCACAAATACAAATTAAGCAGTCTTCAAAGAAGATCAGCTTTATTTCTATCCGTTGTTTATTTTCCGTATGTTCAATTTGAAGGAATTGTTTTCAACTTCCGATAAATTAAAAGTGTTTGTTCACAAAAGCAGATTCGCCCTAATAAATGTTGGCGCTAAAATGCCTAACGTGCTTGTGGTGGTACAAATGAAGCCATGCAAATGTGTGCAAGCGACTGGCAAGCAAAAAGAGCTCGAAACAAATTTATCGCTGTAGGATCATCATTCAATGATCACCAACATATCAATATACAATATGGATGAGTCGATATCACAAAATGCCGCAACGCTATTGGCCACCGTTGTATTGCCGCCGTCAAGTGTTCTATTTTTGTTCTCACTGATCATCGACAAAGCGTTTTATGAAATATTCAATGCCATGCAAGTTTGTTAGGGACAGGTTGCACACAGCTTGGTGGAAAATATGTCCATTTGCTTCATTGCTGTACCCTGAATTCCTCGCCAAGTGAACTAACTGTTGGGTTTCTATTCCTATACTCTTACTTAGTCAAAGTGGCTGCATGGTTGCCATCAAGAGCCGCCGCGCAGACGGTCACGGTTTGTATTCCAATCACGTATTTGAAACTTTTTATTTTTCTGAGCCATCTGACTTTCGAACACTCATCTCTTACTCATCAACTAAATATCACAGCGAACAATCTCACGCACACGTTCAATTTTTCATTGCGAATTGCTGTTGCTTTTTTGCCCACAACTAATGTTAGATTTTTCATCCAAGTTACGATCAGTTACTGTAATCATAGGCGTAGCCAGGGGGGGCGGGGGGGGGGGCGTTACGCCCCCTAAGTTTTGATATTATTTTTAGAATTTTACTATTTGTTTCAATATATTATTATTTATTTTTTATCTCTAAAAGGTTGCAAGGTAACTTGTTGCAATACAGTTGATGTTACTCCAATACTACTCAATTAAGTCACAATCAAGTCACTGTAACCAAATATGACGATTTTGTGTTGCTTGGGATGTTTGTCAGATTGCTCCTTTGCCTAAATAAAAAAGCCGAATTACGCGAAGTTGCCTCGATTTTGTAACAAGTTGTAGCAAAAAAGCGTAAAAAATTGACATGCAAGAGAAAAAAGTTGTAATTTTATAATAGTTTTTAAATAGTAACGAGTAATCAAACCTATGCTATAGCTTTCAGAAGCCAAATAATACTAGATTAAGAAACACTGTTGATAGTTAGAAAGAGTATCAACGAAAAATATTTATTTGAACTATTCATGGCATGGGTCAAACCGCCCCGTTACCCCGCTTTCCCCGTTTTAGGGTACTATAGTTTCGTATTATTGAGAATATATGTTGATCATATCTTACAGTTTGAGTCAGCGTGTGAGAAGCAGAACAGCAAGCTAGTCAGGGCGAGAAGTTGCAGTTGTCTTATCCTATTCAAATAATTTATCCGTTTTTATGAGCATGAGCAGGATAATGAGCATGATTGACCGCCCGAAGTTGTTATTCCGTTACTGCCAGTTCAGCTGTTATTACTCAGAAGATCAACAGATGATGCAAACATGCTCAATGTGTAAAACTGGTGATCCCAAACTAAGGCAATACCGGCGCTGGCCTCGCCCGAATGCAGGTCAAATAAGGAAAGGGTAGGAATGCGTTAACGTTTATTTGGACGTTTTATTGGAAGCCGAGACCACCGCTAATATTATAAAATATTGAAACACTAGTACCGATTTCTGATTCGAACCGATTACAACAGTAAGGATGCTATTGGGGCCACACACAAAGTGTAATGGTGTTTTTTCATCGGAAAAACAAGGTGATTATTTATAATGTTGGAAATCCGATATGATCTGAGTTAAACCAATAATAAGGATGCTATTGGAGCCACTCACAAAGTGTGATGGTGGTTTTCCGTTAGGAAAACAAGGATAATTTTATGAACGCTTGAGAGACGCTTTGTTGTTCTCTTACTGTGCTCACTCGATCACTCGTTACACCGAATTATAGATAACCGAAACAACACGAAACGCGCCATGCTCGATAGGAAAATAGTGCGTAATAAAGCATCGACACAACCTTTCACAGCCGATGCTCGAACCAAACTCTTTTTTCGTTACTTACAATTTTTACTACTGTATTCTACAATCTATTGCGCTGCTGTAACTAATAACTAATAACTGTATCAATCAAGTTGAAGTGTCTAATGAACAATCTATGCTAATCCATTAAAAATTGAAATTGAGGGATTTCGTAAAAATAAGAGTCCGTAGATGCATTTTGTGCCTTCTGGTAACTTTATGTTTCTATTGATATCCATGCTCATCGGTTTAATACCAACCGGGAGAGACTTGGCCTTATAAAAATGGATTTCATTATCTCCAGTCCGCTCAACCAATCGCAACGTTTTGTGATAGATTGGACGGATTATTATAATTTGAGATAACTCCATGCAGATGTCTTCCAAGTTTGGCAGATCGACAAGCAATCGGTGGAGAGTTTAGAGGAAGACCGGAAGAATAAGCGATGGTTCTGCGCGTGTTTATAAACAGAAGAACCTTCATAACAAAACGAATCATCGGGTAAAATACATACGGTTGGTTTTAAAAATAAGCAGTCTAAAGCAGTTATTTGATTCATTTTATCCAGAAGTACCATAAATGGACATTCGAAAGTTTTTCAAAAGTAAGTATAATATTTTCTAGCATGTAATTAAAAAAAAAACAAGCAAACAAAACAAAACGAATGTTTTTTCATGCAGCTGAAATAACCACGAATAGAAAAATATGCAAAATGGTTGTATTTCTCGAATTTGAACAACAATTTTAATGTAATTCAATGATACACCGCTTTGGTTTCATACTACTCAGATACACATGATTGCTACATATACCGTGTTTCGACAGAACGTGTTTCAGTTGGATCATATCAGATAAATCGGTTCAAATTTCAAAACGCAGATGCAGATGTGTATATAAATTTTTTTTAAAATATTGGGGAAAAGGTGTTAGAAAACATATGTATTTTTTTTTTTTTTTTTAATAAAAAATTTTTTTTATTTTTTTTTTATTTGTGGGTGGGGGGGAAAAAAAATAAAAAAAAATCAAAAAAAAAAAAACGTTTTTTTTTTTTTTTTTTTTTTTGTTTTTTTTTATGGTTTTTGTTTTTGTTTTTTTTATAAAAAAAAAAAATAAAATAATTATAGTAAGGGAGGGGAAAAGAAACAAAAAAAAAAAAAAAAAAAAAAAAAAATATATATTTATTTTTTTTTACTTATTATTTATTTTTTTTTTGAAAAATAAAAAAAAAATAATTTGCACTATGGGGCGGCTCCATACAAAGTGGTGGCCAAAAATTTTTTTTTGGTTTTTCCGCATTTTTTGATAGTATTCTAGTAAGTTTAGAATAAAATTAGTCATATTTGTGTATTTCCATCGCATCCAGAAGGTGTAACTAGTATTTAACCCAGTAATGAGATACGTATTCCTGAACAATAAAACTTGAACGTTTGTTTTTAATTTTAGGGGCAGTTCAAATGCAAATCAAAACTACAATAAGGTTGCTGTGCATAATATTAAATAGGAGAGGTGAAGGTGAAAGCCCCCCCCCCCCTCATTGTCAAGATCTGACCCCCCCCCCCCACCATTTTTTTTTTAAATATTTTGTGTGAGAGTATTATTTTATCGATCAGGTATTTTGGTGAAGAATTATTTGTATATCAAACCTCCTCTACCCCCACCCCCCCCAAAAACTTATCGCCCGCCCCCCCCCCCCCCCCCTTGAAATATTTTTACCGTACAAATAAATCATTCAAACTAGTCGAAAAGATGCTTTTTTTATATGTTTCCATTATTTTTACTGAACGCATATCACCATCTTTAACTAAGTTGATGATTTGTCTCCATTTTATACACTGCAGGGATGAATACACTACAAAATTAAACATGATTTTGATTGATAAATTGTCATAATAAATTTTATTTATTGACTTTCTCTTAAAACTAAATCAAATTCACAAGCAATTCTACTCATTTTCTACATTTTCATCAAGAGCAAAATCATCATCCAGTTGTTCAACATCATCCATTAATTCGTCAAGTACATTGCTTTCAGTGTTTAAATTTTCAGAGCTGTCAAGATCTTCGAATACTAAAAGTGATTTTACAACATCTGGATATTCAAGTGATACATTTTTTCGCATTCTATTACCTAGATTTATTGAACTTATCAAAGGATCAGACGAGTTCATAGCTCGAATAAAGACGTCATGCAGATTATCAACTCGTGACCTTTTCCTAGCATGATGGGTACGACATTTTTTTAGAAGTTTATGTTGGCACTCTGCTGCTTCTTCAGCTAACATGCCAAGAGGAGCCGGTGAATGGATTATTATGCTCCCAGCGTGAGCGAGTACTTTATGTACTGTTGCTGGAATTTTATACCAATCATACAAATTAATATACTGCCGATATGTTTCTTTACAATAGTCATCCATTTTTTTGGGATTGATCGGATCTTGGCAATTGATTACTATTAAAATATTACGAAATCTAACAATAAGTTCTTCGTTGATGTTCAAAACTTTGGAAAGTAATTCAGGATTTGAAAATGCTTTTCGACACACGTTTCCTGTTGTACTGGTCCCTGCTCCGCCTGCCCTGGGTTGATCAACTCGTACTCCGAATGCTTCGAACATTTTTTCAGTAATGATTTTTTTCCGATCAAGATATTTGGCCTTTAAATCCTTCGTGATCTTCCACTTTTTAATTTCCATCCTGTAGGAAATATGTAATAAACACTCAAAAAATCGAATCCAAGCGTGCAGTGGAGATATGCCGTAATGAAGAGCATCTTCGTTCGATTCGTATCCTGCTTCAAGCTTCTGTAAAGTAAAAAAATCAATGTTATTTCTATGGCAGTTAGAATTTGATAAAAAAAAGTATTACCTCTATATCACTCATCACATTTGGAGTAGCGCCACAAATTGGACAGTTGGACATGGAAGAAGTATCGGTTACATAATTAAGAACTTTGCCGTCGATCATACTCATAACGAAAATAAAATCAACCAAAACAAACTCGCCATTCGATAATTGGATTTTTACTGGAACAAGCTCACTTATTTGATTTTCAATGTATCTCTTGGTGTTAAGTACCATCTCTTTAGATTCTTTGATAAATTCCAGCATAATAGGCCTACAGAACCGAATGCTTTGGGGTGTCAAATTATGCCACAAAATCCTTTTCTTGTTGTTCTGATAATAAAGTTGTATAGGAGTTGTTGTCACTGAAAAGACGTCACTGTCATCCTTTTGATTTGGCGTTGATAGCGCTTGGTGGTATTGTGAATAGCCTGTAGAGCCATCCATACCCCAGCTGCTTAAAAGTACTAGCTCTGTTTCATCGTTGGTAATCATTTGTTGGACGATTTCCGCATCGATGATCTGAATGATTCTTTCTGCTGTATGATTCATGAGTGCCTGTAATTGGACCTGAAAAGAAAGAAACATTTGAAATGGGTGTACTGGAAAAACATGTGGATATTTATATCTACCTGAATTTTTGATGATAACTCTTCGATTGACTCGGCTAAAGGTGAGCAAACTTTTTTCATGCTCTTGATTACATGATAGCTCGGAAACCTTGATGGGTTCTTTTTTACTGTTTGCTCATATGCATATTTAGAAAAATCGCAGTCTAAAAAATATTCGAATGCTTCTTCAGGTGACATCATTCCATGTGAATCTTTGAGAGTCGTAAACATTTTAGATGCACTTTCACGATTTTTGAGAATATGGCCAATCAAATTCACCATGTTTGAATCGCCATGTCTATATGCAATTTTTCTTGTGGCTAAAAAAGCCTTTTCTATAGTGTCAACACTACCGCCAAACATTTCATCGGTTTTCCTTCGTTTACTTCTATCACTAAGTTCATCAAATTGTTTTTGTGGACGTCCACGACCAGTTGACGTTGAAGGTGTTTCTGCGATGTACTCTGCAAGTTCCAAATGACCGTCGAGCCAATCTTTATTGTATTTCTCAAAGCGGTCTTGTTTGCGCTGAGCCTTTTGCCATGCATTGTAAAAATGTTGTGCTACGTACTTCAACTTTTTAAGGAGTTGTTCTTCTTTGGCAAGATCAATATTATATTTTGCCTTGATATATTCAAATGCTTTTGTTGCATTGACTATTTGAGATTCTTTTGGATCAAAAAGTAACACGATACTCCTATGTTCCATAATATCACAAACAATTATTTTCCGATTAAATAACCAATATAGGTACACGTTGTTAGCGTTAAAGCCGAAAACCAACTCATGATTTGAAAATATTGTCTTCGTCTTTTAAATGCAAGTAGGTATTATGTAGTAGGTAGATAGTAGCTAGTAGGTAGGCATTATGCAGTAGGTATAAAGGTAGTAGGTAGATAATAATCCAGTTATGTAGATACAGTTTCTATATGGAATGATAATTTTCGGTCTGTTTTTACCCTTTTTAACAAAAATAATAATTAAGTATGTAACATTTTTAATACTAAATTTGACATTTAACACTTCCACCTTTCAAGCAGTGTTTAATTTGTACGATTTTTTTGGTTTCTGCTCGCATAATCGATAATTGTAATTAACAAAAAATAAATAAATAAAAATATCCATTTTTTCGACCTTGTGCCAAAGTGACGCTCATCCGCAGGCGCAGCTATGCGCAGCTGGAATCTCGTTCCGCAGATAGTAGAGACCCCAAACTAAACTGTGGTGGTGGTCTCTTGAGACTGCTCGGCCCTGCTCGTTAGATATAGTCCAACTTAGGCAAACAAAATTTTTTTTTCAATATTTGCCCATTTTTTACTAATCTTCATTAACCGTGTAACCTCAACAACATACTCATTTTAAAGTTTAGACAATTACCTTTCCAACGGTGCATTAAATTCCAAAATTGGACCGTTATTCACTGAGAAAATTGCATTTGTTTGAAATGCATTTTTTCTACAATTTTCACAATTTTCACAAAGTCTGATGTCTGTGGCGCAATGAGTTTTCATCACAGAGGGCTGAAATTTTGGGAATCTAGGTTTGAACTATCTGGCTATCAAATGGTATACAAGACACGTCATTCAAAGCAAGTCAATTTTTCGATTTTTGGCCACCACTTTCCCCATAGTGCATGGTGAGTAAAAAACGGTGTTTCTTCTGTGTTGCTTTGGGTGAGAGGGTCGCGGATGAAAAGTACATTCAGTACAAACTGCAAAAAAATTCGGTGGTTATTCTATACAAAAATCCAACATGACCCGTTATTTGTTTGGGGTTTTTGTTTGTTTTTTTTTAAAAAAAGGGGAAAAAAATAATTTTTTAATATTTTTTTTTTTTTTTTTAAAAAACGAATATGTTTAATCTTGTTGCAAGAAACGGACGGGTATTGTCAAATACTTTGGGTGAGAGTAGAGAAGATAATCCACCCGCATTCAGGCGTAATGTCACATAAATGGGGCTCCATTCCCGCTCCATCTGTCGGAACATGAAAATGACCCTACTCTACTGGTCCACCGGGCGTTGTATTGTCCGTTAAGAGTCCGTTAATGTTAATTGTTCAGTATGTGCAACCACTGGTTGGAGACGATGTAATTCTCTCTCTCTCTCTCTCTCTCTCTCTCTCTCTCTCTCTCTCTCTCTCTCTCTCTCTCTCTCTCTCTAAAAAAAAAACTCGCCCCCCCCCCCCCCCTATTTGAAATCCTGGCTACGCCTATGACTGTAATGGCATATACCATTCCATGACAAGAAGGGGGTTCTCAACGAAGGCAATGCAAACCAAATTTTACAAAAGGGGACGGGCCTCAGTTGTCACGCCAGACAGCAGCGTGGAAATGAAATCATTAGTTTTCATTAGAGTGTCAGGGATTTTGGAGGTTAAATTCGCATCTTTTGAACTTAGGCAACAGAAAAACGGCCCTTGTCAGGGCCTCAGGACCCCATCCAAAGAGAGTTGAGATATAGACACACTTGCTTCTGAAACTGCAAAACAATAGAGTTAATAAACTACCACTTTAAAACTACCTGCAACTAACCTAATCTATTATGTGTAAGTAATCCATTATGTACCTATGTCCAACAAGAACTACAATGAAGCTACTAACCTACCCCCTACACTGAATATGTGAAACACATAATTGGTCTGCCGTGTTGCAGTTCGGCTCAAATTAACTGTTAATATTTCGTTTGTTGTATGTACAACGTGCTTGCTAGTTTTAACATGGCAAAAAGAGATTTATATATGGATACTAATAAAATCTGTTGCTCATTTTCTCCAGAACGCAACTTTTCAAGCAACGCCATGTTGAGCCGGTGCGTGGTAATGCAAATGCGATGAGCTCAAGAGAAATTTCAACCAAACATACTCTTTAGTTGGCATTTGATTTGATCGTCCTGAAAAGGACGGATTATAGTTGATAACATGGTTCGCGATTGAAATTTTCTTCAGCCTTTATGGGCTGCAGGACACCACTCTGTGAAATGGTCACACTGGAGAAAAGTTTGTTCAGCTCCTCGTCGTTGCGGATGGCTAGCTGCGAGTGACGGGGATGATTCCTCTTGGTCTGGTCTTCTTGTGTTCAAGGGCGGCGTTTTCTACCAACGTGCTCCGCAATTACGTCTGTCGCATGCGGATGCACAGCGAGAACTGATGATTGGTCGGTCGTCCCCACATGTCTGATAATCACTGGCATGGTCACTGTGGCAGTATGAACCAATCAGAGCGAGGCGCAATCATGATGTCATTTTCGACCAATAGCTTTGTGCGATTAGAGATTTTTCTTTTAAGTACTTTTTATCTAGTTTGAACAAATGTAATGAATCAAATTTGCACAAGGGATTCAGCTTTGATGTTCTACCTTGCGAATGAAATACTCATCGTAAAATTTCTGTGGGTCAGAGAGGAGATATTATCATTCAAAGTCTCCAAACCCGCGTAACACTTGCGATTTCAGAAATTTTAGAACGGCGTCCCTATACAGGAATAGAAAAGAGAGACGTAAGTCCTACGTCAAAAGGCATTCATGACCCATAAATCTCTGGTGAATATCCATGATATGATCCAACAAATTTATCAATGTGATCCATAATTTATTTAAAATTGAACAATAAAATGTCAAATTTGTACCGTTATATATCGTTAATGATCAATAAAATTGTACGGATTACCCATAACCATCTTACAAATGATCCAAAAAAGGTTCAATGGCGTTCCTTAAACTTGCAAAATTTATCCACAGAATTTAACCTTTGTACACAAAAATACATGCACATGCACATGATGCATAAATTATTGAAAATGTTCCATAAATAAACTGTCAATGATCCATGAAACAATGAATAATGAACTATAAATTCAAGCAAATCAACAGTGTGCACTTAAACATATGGGTATGATCTATAAATTATGCCTGCATTTTTAAGTTTTGGCCACTATTTTTTCAAATTTTTGGTCCATCAAGATTGAGAAATTGATCCTTAACATTGCCGTTGGACTGATGCAACATTTGAAATGTTCCATCCCCTATGCTTAAACGATTTCAAATCGGCAGCATAATTAATCATCAATTAAAAGAAAGATTTGAGCAATAAAAAATAAAAAAAGTGCCACTAAATAATTATGGCCTGTGCCAACAAATAATGTGTGATCAGCATTAAAAATTTAGAAATGAGCAATAATAGATGAGAAATGATCTTTGGATAATCTAATTGTAGCCGGTAAATCTGTCAAATAAAGCAACAGCAACAGTATATGTGCAAATAAATATGGCTTTATTTCCGCCAAATGATATAATTTGAGCACTAAACTACTCGCATGTGTCTTGGAATTTTTATTTGATTTTCCCATAAAAATAGTAAAATGAGCAATAAATAACTGAATAACCACAATAAAAAAAACTCAAATGTCCTAGGTAGTAGATACAGTTACCCATCTTTAAATTAAAAAATAATTTGATATCGTGAAAACTTTCCCATGAAATATTCAACAACACCATTTGAAAACTAAATGGGTTCCAGAGAGCAGAAAATAAATCCAGGCAAAAAATTGGGAATGAGCCATAAAAAGTTGTGATGTGTTTTAGGACAAATTAAAAAATTTCATATGGAAGAGGTAGAATGAGCAATGAATATTCAATAATGCGCAAAAGACAATGATATTTTTGCAAATGTACTTATGAACTTACACATTCCAAATAAGAGTTGTTGAGCTTCTACAATTGATATTTTTATCAAATGATATGTTGAGTTTACCAATAACCATAAGACTGTCACTTGAATGGAAAAAATATTGTCGGTAAGGATGATCATTTAATGTGGTCACTACTTATAAATACGGTTGATAAATGTTTCCATGCCAAGGGAAAGTACAAAAATCAACCTTTATAATTTTGGAATGGTCATCAAACCATTATCAATGTTCAGGCACACAAATCAAAACAGCAATCGGAAATAAAAAATATGAGCAATTTTATAATATAAAGCAGCTCTTAGAAAAAGACTACTCATTTGAATGGCTTACATTTTTCAAAGCAGATTGGTAACAACGCCAGTAAATTCTCACCAAATTCACGATGAAACATCAAGCAATTTTCTAATCAATCAAAGCAAAGGAGCATTTCTAAATTCAAAATTTGCAATGAACTTTTGCAAAAATTACAAATAACTGGCAAATGATTAGATCAAATCGTCCAGATAAAAATAAAAATAGAATTGAACAAATCAAACTAATTGTATATCGTAGTGTATGACAAGTCGGACAGTCTGTAAATGAGGACATATCAATTTTAATTAGTTTGTAAGTTATTTTTCCAACATTTAACGATTTCACAGTTGCGGTGCATTACAAACGTTGTAAGGAGTCTCTATGAACTCAAAAAAGTTATCATAACTGGCGTTCTGTTAAGGTGAAGGAACATAAATGTTAGGAAGATAAAGCCGCTCCAACGAAAAACGTAATCTTTGCGTCAACTTGATCCGGGGTATACAGGGTCATTAGAATAAGATTCAATGCTGATTCTTGGAAATTGGATGATAAATTGGAATAAGATGTTTTTCGAATACTCTTAAATGTGTGATAAACTGAAGCTATCTGACTTTGAAAAAGCAAACAATCTTGTTATTTTGGTTGAACCTCTTAACGGAATCCCCTACACTCTTTTTGGTAGCCATTGGTAATCCCTTGAACTGTGTGGAATCGCGGTGTGGTGGATGAGTAGATCAATTACAAGGACGTTTGAATGACGAATTATGTTCGTCAACAATAAGAATTTACTGGCGTTGTTACCAATCTGCTTTGACAAATTTAAGCCATTTAAATGAGTAGTCTTTTTCTAAGTGCTGCTTTATATTATAAAATTGCTCATATTTTTTTATTTCCGATTGCTGTTTTGATTTGTGCGCCTGAACATTGATAATGGTTTGATGACTATTTCAAAATGATCACAGGTTGATTGTTGTACTTTTCCATGGATACATTTATCAACCGTATTTATAAGTATCAATATTTTTTTCCATTCAAGTGACAGTCTTATGGTTATTGGTAAACTCAACATATCATTTGATAAAAATATCAATTGTAGAAGCTCAACAACTCTTATTTGGAATGTGTACGTTCATAAGTCCATTTGCAAAAATAACATTGTCTTTTGCGCATTATTGAATATTCATTACTCATTTTACCTCTTCCATATGATTTTTTTTATTTGTCCTAAAACACATCACAACTTTTTATGGCTCATTCCCAATTTTTTGCCTGGATTTATTTTCTGCTCTCTGGAACCCATTTAGTTTTCAAATGGTGTTGTTGAATATTTCATGGGAAAGTTTTCACGATATCAAATTATTTTTTAATTTAAAGATGGGTAACTGTATCTACTACCTAGGACATTTGAGTTTTTTTTATTGTGGTTATTCAGTTATTTATTGCTCATTTTACTATTTTTATGGGAAAATCAAATAAAAATTCCAAGACACATGCGAGTAGTTTAGTGCTCAAATTATATCATTTGGCGGAAATAAAGCCATATTTATTTGTACATATACTAATAGCTGTTGCTTTATTTGACAGATTTACCGGCCACAATTAGATTATCCAAAGATCATTTCTCATCTATTATTGCTCATTTCTAAATTTTTAATGCTGATCACACATTATTTGTTGGCACAGGCCTTAATAATTTAGTGGCACTTCTATCCTTTTTTGGTGCTTTTTTCTGAATTACTAAGTGCAGGTAAATATTTTAGTGATTTCAAATCCTGTCCTGAACAACGTCTTCAAATTTGAATACGTTTGGTAAGAAACTAACACTAATTAGATTTTTTAATTACGAAATTGCGAGTACTATGGAGAAAGCAAACCTTTCGTTCAATAGTTATTTTCATAGAAAATTTCTCAAGCACAGTTTTGCCAAACGTTGGCTTTCAGAAAAACGTCCAGTAGGAATGTTTTTAATCAATTCATAAAAGATTAATAATCTTCTGGCATGAAGCTCAGTCAGACACACTATATTGTACAATGTGACATAGTAGCTCTACTCCAAGTGCTAGAAATACAAATGTTGCTTGCTGAGCAGTTGATGATTGAAGAGATATAGAGGTAGAAAGGGGCTGACATTTTCGATATCTGAAGTGTTAGTATAGCGTCTCCAAGCAAACGACTGATTCAAGAGTTTGTCCGGTATAATGCAAACGGAGGATATTTTTTGTAGTTTGGTCCAACGAGCGATAGCGAGCGCAAGCCCGGCATAATTTAATTAAAAAATCTGAAATAAAAGTTTGATTAAGTCTTAAATTTGATCTGTAGCTCTTTACGTGCACGAGTGCTCTTTACTTTACTCTTTTCTTTCGCAAAAGTAAGTGAGATTTCTGAAAAATTGAAAATTTTGTCCAACTTCTTTTCACCAATAATTTAGCCGCATAGCTAAAGGAATGGACATGTTAATAGATCTTAGTAGTTGCACAGTCATCGATTCCTTGGATCAATTTCCACGCAGCCAAAATTAGACCAAAATTTTAACCCAAAGTTGGAATAATTCCGGCTAAATTTATGGATCATACATATTATTTTTTTTTTGTGGTTCATTTTTCACACATGGAATATTTTTAATAATGTAATGATCATGTGCATTTTTTTAGTTCACAAATGTTACATTCTAAGGATCAATTTTACAAGCTTTGGAATCATGAAGGAATGATATTGAACCTTTTATGGAACATTTGAAAAATATTTAAGGGTAATTCGTACAATTCTAACGATCATTCCCTAGATATATAACGGCACATTTTTGACATTTTATTGCTGAAATTTTGATGCTAAAAGTATGGATCATGTTGCTGTATTTAATGGATCATTTTCATTTTTTTAAAGATTTTCATCCGAGTCCTATGGGTCATGAATACGTTTTTTATGGAACGAATTTCATTTTTTTGTGAATCATTTCTTCAGTTTAAAGGTGCAAACTAAGGGTTGCCCGCCAAAAGGGACTGAAAAATGACAAAAGAGAGAAGGTTGAATTGAGTAATAACGTTCATTATAAAATAGATTGTATTGTGCGGATGTTTTTGCGATTTGAACATGCGATTTAATATTCCAGACCATTCCTGTGAAATTCATCAACCTGAAAGTTGGCTTACATAAAAAAGAAATAATTAAACGGAGACTAAATAAAAGCAGTTGTAAGTGTGATTATCCCGTTTAAGGAGGACTGTTAATTCTAATAATAGATTAAAATTATTCAACTGATAAGTTGAAACTAGGGAACAAAAAGCACTAATTCGTCTAGCCAGGTCACCTGCCTCCTGTGGCTAGTAACGAAGGTGAGCAATTAGATCAATCATGAGCATTGTGGCATTGTAATTAACACGATTATTCATTGATCATGCGAATTGGCAATCCCACCGATCAACGCGGGTGTTTCCCTATGTTTGGAGGTAGCGGCTAGTGAACCCCAAATTCCCCCTCGACACGTGTACGACCTGTAACACCACCCCAACCTCCAGTGTGAGCTTCTTATACTCCAGTGAATGTTTGTACGTAACGGCTCCGACGTGACCGTTGGACGTTACTTCACGAGGCAAAAAACCGACCGGACGCCATCTTTACTTCGGGTCCGAAACGACACACACCATCTTGTAAGTAAGTTCGTTGAGTGTGGGAATCTTCGGTTGTCGAAAGGGGGTTGTTACTATTACACCGTGCGGCGGATTGGAAAACGCCGTTGCTCCCTACACCGTTGTCGACGATATCATCGTGTACGATTGTGTCACGTCATGCTAATCGGCTACGTTGACGAATGGTTCAAACCACGTGTCTCTATGATCCTGTCTCCACCGCTTGCCGAAGAAGCTGATTAAGGTTAGAAATTAGAATTAGATCGTAGCTTTAAGATGAACATAAGCAGCTTAGGCTCGTTAAATGAGTGACGTCACCTTCAGTGAGGATGAGCCTATGTACCTGCAAGTTAAAATCCTAATAGAAAAAAATGAATTTCGATCGCACCTAGTAGTTTTCCTGAAGGATGATTTAATGGTCATTGTTCAGACATGTCCTCTATTAATTTAATCCCCGCAGAGCTATTAATTTTCCATCTGAGATATTAAAAAGACCGTCTGCGAATTTGATTCATTCAGGTTCAAATTTCGATTCATGCAAGAATTTAAGATTTCATTGTTCCCCTCTTGGTCAGTCTGAGTGTAATCGGGTGTTTGAGACACCTATGATCCTGCCCTTAGAAGGAGTCTGTGCCGGGTCTTCGAAAAAGCGTCAGTAGTCTCTCCTGCGGAGAGTGGCGCTTAAGCTGCTGTTTGTAGAAAACTTCACATTCGTTACATTTTGGCGCCCAACTTGGGGCACGAGAAATTATATTGGAATTTTAGTAGACAGCATTGAGATTAAGTTTTGAAGTGCGAATTCGAAAAATTTCAATTTAGGTATGTTAAAGACTTCGATTATTTTTTTTTTTTTTCCTTTCGTTGAAAATTTATGTTTAATAGTTTGAGCTTTCCAATTTATAGTTTTTTAAGTATTGGTAAATAGAATTTACATTTTGTTCTGTGTCTACGTGAAATTTTTTTTTACTTTGATAGTTCTTAGAATAAATAAGTTAGGGTTTTCGGGGATTGATCATAGTTTTTCATTTATAGATTGTTCCAGAAAGTACAAGCACACTTTCAAAATAACAAAAAAGTCATGTTATTTTTTAGTTTTAATAATTTTATTTGGCAAATCATATTTGTATTTGTGTTTTATATGATATTTTACTCTCGTTTAATCAAAATATTTAATCATAGCCAAGACTCCTAACTTTTCCTCGAACATGACCCATTAGCTTTTGCATAGTGGTACTTCCCATCATTTTGACCACTTTTGGCCAATCTTTTTTAAATTTTTGGATGTCGTCCGCTGGTTTTATAAATTTTCGAAGCTTTGCTGTGGTTAAAGCCCAAAAAGTCTCGATTGGCCGTGCCACCGGGCAGTTCCGCGGATTCATGTCTTTCGGCACGAAACATACATTTTGACATTTGTACCATTCTAAAGTGTCCTTTGCGTAATGACATGACGCTAAATCAGGCCAAAACACTACTTGACCTTCGTGCTGCGTGATCATCAGCAATAATCGCTTCTGGAGACATTCCTTAACGTATTTCTGAGTGTTCATCGTCTCCGTTGTGATGTACGGACTAGATGTTTTACCACACTCGCAAATTGCCTGCCAAACCATAACCTTCTTACCGAATTTTTCGGTAAAAATTGCCTTCTCCGTTTCAGGGATTTCTTGATCTTCGCTTACAGTATAGAATTGTGGTCCGGGAGGCGTTTTGTAATCTAGTTTCACATACGTTTCATCGTCCATTATTATACACCCAGAATTTCTACACAATAACGAATCGTAGAGTTTGCGGGCCCGTGGTTTCACGGACGCGGCCTGTTTTGGGTTCTTTTTGGGTTTTTTTCTGCTTCCGGTATGTTTTTAGCCCAGGTCTTTCTTTGACACGCATGACGTTACTCGACGAGGTCCCTAGTTTTTTCGCAACATCCCGAACGGAAGTCGCTGGTTTTTGCTTGTAGGCATCCCTGATCTTTTTATCGATATCCGGACTAACAGAACCGGATTTCCAACCACTCTTCGGCGCATCTTCAAACGTACACTGTTCTCTATATTTTCGAATCGCAAATCGTACCGCTCCGACGCTTACACCCTCTTCCTTGGCCAATTTTCAAGGAGAGTCCGCTCACAGTGCACCATTTGTGCACGATACTTTTTCTTTGTTCCGGAGTAAGACCGCGCATTTTGATAGGTAACACAAAACTGAGCACTTCTTGATGCTATGTCATTCAGAAATGTGCAAACAAAAGGACGCAGTCAAAAAATGTTGAAATATTTCATTATAATCAAAGTGACCGTTAAAATAAGGTGTGCTTATACGTTCTGGAACAGTCATTTTTCTTTGAATTGAATAGCTTTAAATAAAATCTGTTATTCACGATTAATACCTGTCGAATTTTTGCGACAGATTTGGAGAAAGATGAAGTAAATTATGAATTGTCCATTAGAGGCTATGTCCTTGATGGACCAATTGAGACTCGTTATCGAGCACTACGAGTAGCATTACGCCAGACTGAAGACAAAAATGTAGTTATGATGTCTCACTAAAGGGTGATACGGTCAAAATTTGGTCAAGGGAAAACGCGTGTAAATCGGTGAAATCGTTTATTTAAAAAATCAAATTAAATTTCTTTTTCAAGTTCAATTAGTATAAAATTCAGGAAAAATATTCAGTTAGGCTTCCGCTTTTCCAAATCCGAATTGCCGGGACTTACGCTTGACCCCTGCCATCAGATTTTGTACAGCCACCTTGTCCACCTTCTTCGCCGCAGAAAGCCAGTTTGCCTTGAACTGCTGCTCGTCCTTAGCAGTTTTTTTGGTCTTCTTTAGGTTCCGCTTGACAATAGCCCAGTATTTCTCAATTGGGCGGAGCTCTGGCGTGTTGGGAGGGTTCTTGTCCTTGGGAACCACCTGCACGTTGTTGGCGGCGTACCACTCCATGGCCTTTTTACCGTAATGGCAAGATGCCAAATCCGGCCAAAACAGTACGGAACAACCGTGTTTCTTCAGGAAAGGCAGCAGACGTTTATTCAAACACTCTTTCACGTAAATTTCTTGGTTGACAGTCCCGGAAGCTATGAAAATGCTGCTTTTCAAGCCACAGGTACAGATGGCTTGCCAAACCAGATATTTCTTTGCGAACTTTGACAGTTTCGTGTGCTTGAAAATATCTGCTACCTTTCCCCTTCCTTTTGCCGTATAAAACTCCTGTCCCGGAAGCTGCTTGTAGTCGGCTTTGACGTAGGTTTCGTCGTCCATTACCACGCAGTCAAACTTCGTCAGCATCGTCGTGTACAGCCTCCGGGATCGCGCTTTGGCCGTCGTATTTTGTTTATCATCGCGATTTGGAGTCACTACCTTCTTGTAAGTCGATAGTCCGGCTCGTTTTTTGGCTCGATGCACGGTTGTAGACGATACACCCAGCTTATTTGCGGCATCTCGGAGAGATAGGTTAGGGTTTCGCTTGAAACTACCGGCAACTCTCTTTGTCGTCTCAGCGGCTTCCGGTTTTCGATTTCCCCCCGATCCAGACTTCCTGGCTGTCGACAAACGTTCCCCAAACACTTTAATTACATTTGTAACGGTTGATTTGGCAACTTTTAGCGATTTTGCCAACTTTGCGTGCGAGTAGCTCGGATTTTCGCGATGCGCGAGCAAAATTTTGATACGCTGCTCTTCTTGCTTGGACGGCATTTTGACAACTGAAGAGTGAATTTCAAAATCAAAATAGGAGCAACATTCTACACACACACACCTTCAAAATGAGGGGTGTTCAGGTTTTTTAAATGCAAAATTGGAAGAAATACGTCAAGTTGATATTGACCAAATTTTGACCGTATCGCCCTTTATTCATTAGTATCTGATTCTGAAGTTGTGCCACAAAGACTGAAAGAGGTTGTTCGCGAGTGGACTGTATGAACGAAAATTTGCTTCCCTCAACGGAAACCGGCGGACACTCCGAAAGACCACACCTTTCTTAAGGGAATTCGGATTCTCGAATGAAGAACACTTAAATGATTTCTTAATAGTATACTTTATTAATTTTACACTCGGTCTGTTTTTATCTTCCCGCATTGGAAGCTGTTTTTATACTGTTGGCCTCCACACTGTTGTACAGTCCTTTTTTGAGCGCTTGCTGTCGTCTTCTCCTTATGGCTGCGTCTGGTTGTGACGTTCATGTAGCGTTTCCCTTTGTATGCATCACAGCAAGCAGCGGCTGTGTGATGCACTGTCATATATTAATTTTCATTCGTAGCGTTACAGACTGAAACGACTCGAACAGAGATTGAGGATAAATTGGAAGTCAATGAACTTAAATTCTTTTCGAGATTAGTTCATAACCATAATAGAGTTCGGCGCTATCTGCCTGAAACAGATGAACAACGGATTCATCAGGAAGCTTTGCTCTACGCTATCTCGAGATTGGTTTCGAAGTATTTCGGTGTAGATCTCCATGCAGCAGCTGCAAAGGTGTCAGTTATGCGCGTGCGTACAATTAAACCTCTGCCGATCGCGGTGTCAACAAATTTCGAGATGGACGAGTAGTTGAGTGTTGTTCAAGATGCTCCCGATGTTGTCCACCCGCACGCGGATGATGATTTGATAAGCTTCATCGCAGATGCAAATCCAGGATCACGTCCTCAAGGGACACCTCAGCAAAGAATGGAGAGTGGAACTGCTACTGGTGCCATTCCAAAGCGGCGTCTTTAGCTGGTGTGTTCAGTGCATCTCCATTTCAGCAGAAAGTCCAAAGCGATCCTCTTTGTAATTCACGACGACAAACCTTGCCCGGAAGCCTGGATGGGGGTGGTAGAGGACTGATGGCCTCACCCTCTATGCAAGGAGCTGTGGGAGGTCCGATTATACCCTCATCTAAACCTAGAAATCTGTTTGGTTGTATACAAAGCAATACACATACAACGTTTTGTGTTTTTACTGAATAACAATCGGATGTTATGAAACATTATAATCTTGATTCTGCTGCCATGCAATTTATAATTATTGTGTTGAATATGCAACAATGATAAAGATACATTATTTTCTGTCTTAACATTGAAAAGTTAGGAAAATGTCTTTATCATTCATGCATTTGTGAGTTTGGATTCACTGGTCCTATGTGATGTTTTGGTATTTTTTAGTTATTTTCGCATTATATGCTATGTGTTGTGTTTCACATATTATGTTATTGCACGCCAGCAAACTATTGCTTACATCTACTGAACTACAGTACAGCATTTTATGAGTACCTTTCCTGAAGATTACATTTGGTTTTTGCTGCGTCGTTTTCGCGAAAAAAAATCAAACAATAATTCATACACTACTAATTAATTGTGTTTTTATTGCGTACAGTGCGCCAAATTTTATTTATAATGTTTTGAAATTTTAAATATCTTCTCAACATCACGGAATCCCAGTAGTGAACAGCAGTTTCTGCTAGAACCAAAGATGTGAAGAGAAAGTATCGATAAGTCCGATAAGCTCGGCAGGTTATGAAATTGAATAGAAGTAGTTTGAAATTGAGCAGGGACGGATCTTTACTGGCGCCATTAGTATCCTTCGTAAGTTTCTTGCGCAGTCTGTACTGCCTCATGCTCCCATTTCTTCTTCTTCGTAAATATCTCGTGACACGAAGTGTACGATTAGAAATTAATTCCTTTTTCAAGTTTACTTGGGACGCCAGAAAGTGATATATTCACTGCGGATAATAATTTTTACTCTCGTTGTTTCCGACGGCAAGAAACTTGAGATGACTCTGAATGTCTGTTGTCAGAAGCATCGTGTCCTACTCTTGCGGTTTGTCATGGTCCAAAATTATCATAATTGCAGTGGTGATTCGACATTGCTCTGTCTCCCATACCACAACTGGGCGGACTGTGGAAGGCCGACAAAGCCTCGTACCAACCAGCAGCTTAGAGATGCTGTCGTACAATGATTCAATTTGGTCCGTATGGCGCTATATATACTAGTGTTAATAGCATAGCCAAGAAAGAAGGGAGTCACAAAGACGCAGAACGAAGCAAACTCAATAATAGGGGACGGGCCACAATTGAAAAATCAGACACCAGCGACAATGCAAAGTTATTTTGAAGAAGAAGAAGACATTTGCTACCCTTTATCTAGGACCGTGTTAGGGAAAACAAATTTTCAACCTGTTGATATGCAAATTTGTATGGCAGCAAGAGTAGGTCATTTTTAACTGAGTAATTGAACTACTTATACTAATATTTTTCTGATCATATGTCGTATAAATAAAGTCATTCTGTTCAGTCAAGCGAGAGTAACTAGCGTTCATAAACCTTTCACTTTTGCGTAACGCTCATTTTTTAGAATTTTGAAATGACTCCCGGTATAGAAAAGAGAAACGTCCTACGTTAAAAAAAAAAGAAGAAAACTACCCAAGTAACCACAAGCATTATATTATTGCACTTATTCAACCCAAAATCAAATCAATCGGTAATGCGGGATCGCATCAATTCAACAGTTGTCAAGTAATGAAGCGTTAGATTAGCTTAAGAATGTAGTGATGCATTACCAATGCAATAATGCTACTTTAGCAATGTCTTATGGCATTACAAAAGATATAGCATTAGTTCGATCTTAGTGGGGCCCTTTTCAGCTTTAATCCAACTTCAATGATGCACTAGACGTAATACATATGCCCTACATATGCATGATATTACAGCCTCGTGGTTACTTGGGTAGTGCAGTATAGAGAACGGCTATTTGCTGGTCAGAAGCATCAAACGAAAGCAACGCGCATGTGCGAGTGAAAAGCTTGCACATAACTTTAGGTGCATTCATCACGTGGTACTGAGTCTTGTTCTGCAGGTTGCATATCTATCAGGCGGTTTAGCAAGGTTAATTTTTGCGCTTATTTAATCGCGACTGCATGAAATTAATTACGAATCAACGTCAATTTTTTTTATTTTACGAATGAACAGGTAAGTGTGATTGAGGAGACTACCATTGGTGAGATCTATCTGATTGTAACTATGTAATAATAATCTTATTTTCAAATAATCCTTAATACGTGCCTGGTTTGGAAATTTAAAATTTCCAAATCTGGAAGTGTGTTGCAGTGCTCTTATCCAAATGATATCGGTAATGTTAACATGCGGGGCTTATTGTATGTGAAAGTAACATCGGAATAGGCGTGACTCTCCAGACATTCAGAAATGGGTTGCTGGATCTGCAGTAGAGCTATCACTTTCTAGCTCCCGGATTAAAGCTGCTTCCAATGGTCACTTGAATGATTGTTGAAAACAGATTTCTTCCATAATACAATTGCCGGCCGATGTGTGTTAGATTGGACACACACACACACACACACACACACACACACACACACACACACACACACACACACACACACACACACGCGCGCGCGCGCGCACACCTCAACTAAGAAATCCGTTTTCAACGCCGATTGTTAACGATGTGTGGGAAATTCCACAATTTCCTAGCAAAGTCCCGAGTCACTTAATGGGACTAAAGCGACGAGAAACAGGTCCATCATTTGGTCGTCTGTATGACCGGGTACTGAAAGGAGGATATCCTGCTGTCCCTGCAAAGCAGAAGTTAGGTAGGAGTGAATTTGTTCGGTTAAACTTGAACCGCCCCTGCAATGACCAAGCGATTATCCGTCTGCCAGAGCAACGAGTATAGGTAACCGAAATTCAGGAAGGAATACGGGAATGTTCTCCGAGAGACCTACCATGGTACATCCATCGTACAGCAGAGAACAGGTACCAAACCAGTTTACTTCCAGAGAGGTTACTGGTGGTGGGATATCTAACTTTCAATCCCGGCCAAGATTGCCATACCAGACGTGTAACATCATTGAAAAATATCCAAAATTTTCTGGTGATAGTTATCCGGTTCCAGTCGTGGAATTTCTTCACCAGATCGAAATTCTGAGTCGGTCTTATCAAGTGCAGAGCTGCGCATGCATGCCCATTTACTTTTCAAAGACGATGCGTATGTGTGGTTTACCGCATACGAGGGCCAGTTAAATTCATGGGATACGCTTCTAACGTACCTCAAAATGCGTTATGACAAACCAAACCTAGACCGATTCATCCGTGAGGAGATGAGAAATAGGAAACAGAAGCCTAACGAGTTGTTCAGTGCCTATTTGCCGGATTTGGAAGCCATCGGATGAAACGGAAAATGATGAGCGAGGAAAAATTTGATATAATTGTTGAAAATATGAAACTATCATATAAACGCCTGTTAGCTTTGGAAACCTTAGATTCGATTGAGCACTTAGCACGAGTTCTCAATCGGTTATGTTAAATGCTGTTTTGGGTGACGACGAGTCCGATAAGGAACCTGATGACACGGAATAAACGTGCCTTATAGCTCTTCAAACGAGAAATTTCAAAAAGGGTTCGGAAATCAAGTGAATGGTTAAAGGGAACGCTGACAATTAAAGTAACCTCTTATGTTGGAACTGTCGCAAAAGTGGACATATATGGATGGAGTGCGACCGGAAAAAGGGAATTTTCTGCCACATTTGTGGGAACCCAGATACAACGGCGAATAGTTGTCCGGAGAAGCATAATTCAAAACCACGGGATTCCTCTTCAGAGAGGTCAAAAACGAATAGGACTGGAGATCTACGGGGACAGGTCATCTAGGAATACTGTAAAGAATGTTCCCAAAAATTCGTTTAAGTATTTTTCCCAATACTACAATATTAATACCTGCTTTAGACGATGTCCGCATTTGCGTGTAAAAATCGTAGATGAAGAAATTGAGGGTCTGGCGAATACTGGCACTGAAGTTTCAATAATAAACTCTGTGAACTTGATTGAAAAATTAGCGTTTCGAATACAAAATTGTGGCATTCAGATTAAGACTGCGGATAATACCGAATACACTTGTGTTGGATACGTCAATACCCCTTATACCTACGGATCGAAGACTCGCATTTTACCAACCATAATCGTTCCCGAAGTATCGAAACCATTAGTAGACTTTTTGGACACTTTCAACATAAGATGTAAATTCGGAGAGCCTGCATTCCCAGACATCGAAAGAGTCAGACCTACCTGTGATGCTTACCGAAGACTACTTTTCAGACAATGAGCACACACTTTGTTTCCAAATAATACCAATCACAGATCAAGATCAATCTACGGAGTTGAAAGAGATGGACGGGAGTCTAGAAATACCCACTATTGAAATCCCTTCAACCGCTATTCAAAATCCGGCAGATATCGACACCGAACACTCCTTATCTGAAGAACAGCGTCAGAAACGTTTTGAAGCGGTTTAAGATCTGCCAGCCACCGCAGGATGCTTAGGGCGTACAAAAATCCTGGAGCACTCGATTGAGTTGCTGCCTGGTTCGCATCCGCGTCGACTTCCTATGTGTTGTTGGTCACCAATCATTGAGAAAGTGATTGATGAGGAAGTAGAGAGAATGCAATATCTCGGAGTGATTGAGGAATGTTCTGGCCCGATAGAGTTCTTGGATCCTCTTCGTCCTATCAAAAAAACAAACGGCAAATGGAGGATCTGTTAAGATTCTCGCAGACTGAACTCCTGTGTGTATGTGTGTACGCCCACCGTTCGGCAGTGTTTTTATGGAAGAAAAATGTTTGCAGTTAAACAAACTGTTAAACAAACACGACAAACATGTTTAGCCCGGGAGTTGGAAGGTGATAGCTCTGTTGGGTTCCAGTGACCCATTTCAGAATGCCTGGTTACTCACGTCCATTTCAAGGTCACTTTCACTTACAACAAGCCCCGCATAAACACAGTACAAACATCAAATGGATATTAGTACTGTGCATACACTTCCATCATCAAAGCATATTGTTTTGAGGATGGCACGTATCTAGCAGTATCGTTCGAATTTAGTTATAATAAGGTAGATCTCATCGGAATTTTTTGCTGATGTTCAGTCTTCGGCTTCCCTGTGTTGCTAAAGTATGCATAAATGTTGCGAAATTTAACTTGGAAAATCACAATCACTGTCTAACGAAAGGAAAAAAAAACTTGATAGCTCTTCCTCTGTACAACACGCGGTGAGTTCGTAATATGCCAATCATTCGCGAGCGCATGCGTGTTGGCTTCGTTCGTTGCTTCTGACCAGCAAATGGCTATTCTCTACATTTTAACGTAGGACTACGTTTCTCTTTTCTATACCGGGTGTCATTTCAAAATTTTAAAAAATGAGAGCGTTACGCAAAAGTGAAAGGTTTTTGAACGCTTATAACTCTCGTTCGATTAAACAGAATGACTTCATTCATACGCCATTTGATCAGAATAACTTACAAAATTTTTGCATTGAAATTTGAAAAAAGTTCCATTAGTATAAAAAGTTCAATTTTTCAATTAAAAATGACCTACTTTTGCTGCCATACAAATACTTATATCAACAGGTTGAAAAAATGGCTTTCCCTAACACAGTCATAGGAAACGGGTAGCAAATGTCTTCTTCTTCTTCAAAATAACTTTGCTTTGTTGCCGGTGTCTGATTTTTTAGTTTTCTTTTTTAGTTTTAGGCCCGTCCCCTATTATTGAATTTGCTTCGTGCTGCATTTTCGTGACTACCTTCTTTCTTGGCTATGCTATTAACGCTAGTATATAGCCGCGGGTGACCGAAATTGGTTCAGTGTTCGCCAGCAGCTTCATGCTGCTGGTTCGAACGGAGTTTTGCTCTCCCGACACTCCGTCTGGTTGTGGTATGGGAGACAAAGCAATACCAGATATTTAACGGATGAATTATTTTCAGATACGCCCTAGTCAAATTTTGGCGCTGAATTGTTTCATTGGATGTTCTTACTTTTCTTATGCTTTGATTTTCTGTGGGCATAAAACAAGAGGATAAGTTTCATTGTCCGGTTTGCTCACTATGTTCTCAGAGAAATGACTCACCAAAGGCAATCGCAGTACGTTGCGTAGTCTCGCAAGCGGAAGTGTGAGGCTATTGAGAAAAAAACAGAAAACCCATCATAATTGCAAAGATTTGGATTTTAAGAATTGATAAATTATACAACAACATATACACCCAAGTAGTCAAATTACCTAGTTCAATAATAATCAACCATGTGTTTTGAAATGTATTGACGTAGGACTTACGTCTCTCTTTTCTATTCCTGTATAGGGCGCCGTTCTAAAATTTCTGAAATCGCAAGCGTTACGTGGGTTTGGAGACTTTGAACGATAATATCTCCTCTCTGGCCCACACAAATTTTACGATGAGTATTTCATTCGCAAGGTAGAACATCAAAGCTAAGTCCCTGTGGCAAACTTAATTCATATTATTTGTTTAAACTAATTAAAATATGCCTAAAAGAAAAATGTCTAAACGCACAAAGCTATTGGTCGAAAATGACATCATGTTTGCGCCTCGCTCTGATTGGTTCATACTGCCACAGCTACCGTGCAAGCGATGTGGGGACGACCGACCAATCATCAGTTCTCGCTGTGCATCCGCATGCGACAGACGTGTTAGTGGAGCACGTTGGTAGATATCGCCGCCCGTGAAAACAAGATGACCTGACCAAGAAGAATCATCCACGTCACCTGCAGCTAGCTGCAGTCACCTGCGGCTAGCCATCCGCAACGACGAGGAGGTGAACAAACTTTTCTCCGGTGTGACCATTTCACAGAGTGGTGTCATGCAGCCCAAGAAGACTGAAGAAAATTTCAATCGCGAACCAAGTTATCAACTAAAATCCGTCCTATTCAGGACGATCAAATCAAGTTGCCAACTAAAGAGTATGTTTGATACAAATTTCTCTTGCGCTCATCGAAATTTTCATTACCACGCACCGGCTCAATATGGCGTTGAAAAAGCCGCGTCTCGGAGAAAATGGCCAATTCATTCGCCCATATCATCTTCGTGGACAAGTGGTTAGCGGCGTCGCCCATCGTTCATTGCCATGAAGTGAGGGTTCGATTCCCGCTCCAGCCTGTGGAACTTTTTGCAAAACGAAAATGTCCAAACTGGTCCACTTGGTGTTAGGTTAACTTATTCGTTGTAATTCGTTCTATGTTCAATGTTCAGTCATTTTTCATTTCCATTTTCATTTTCAAGTACAGAAGGGGGTCATAGGGCCAAGTCTCCAGCGATAAAAATCACTGTCGATACAGAACCAGGGTAGTAGTATAGATTTGGTATCACAGAATAATAACCACAGGGGTCAAGTGAATCCTGCTTAAGATACCGGATAGCAACCGGATTTGGTGAGCAGCTTCGTGTAAAGTTTCCGGGCGCGGGTTTTCGCAGTGATGTTTTGTTTTTCATTCCGGTTTGGGGCTTTTTGCACTTTGTAAACATGTAACCCAGCACGCTTCATGGTTTTCTGCACAAACCCGACTGACTCCTTAGACTTTTTAGCGACATCTCGAATTGACATGTTTGGACGGTTCTTGAATTGTTGTACGACTTTCCTGGCCATTTTACTGTCCATTGGACCACTTTTACGACCACTCCCTTCCTTCCTTTGGACACTCAGACGCTCCTTGAAGGTTCTTATTACACGAGACACAGTTGTATTTGCAATTCCAAGCCTTTTAGCAATCCACCGGTGGGACGCCCCTGGATTTTGATTGTGAGTGCACAAAATTTTCTCACGGACAATTTCTTGTTTCGACGACATGACTGGAACTACTGAATGTATAACTATGAAAGATGTAAATAATACACTATGGATAATATCTACTCAAATTTCTAGGTTTTTTACTCATACGATTCAAAAGTTACAGAAGATTTTCTGTGTGCCATTTTTATCGAATACACCCTTTAAGAGGCTGTTGAAAATAGGGGATAGCCAGAGTGGAGGAAATTCTAGAGAAAGATGGAAAAAGGAACCAGAGATTGATGACGTGTTAGATACATAACATAGAGGATAGTAGGAGGCAGAAAGTGAAGCAAGAGAGCGTCGTTTGATTGCTGAAACGAAAACGGATTAATAGTTTGGTGATTATTGTAATTGAAAAGTTCAAGTATGAATTAGTTCTCATATGTTTCTTCTCCTATTGTTTGTGGTTGCACTGGTACCACAAATTGATGCCATCCAACTTGCTCTTCGATCTCATCCACTGATTGTTGATTACAATTTTGAAAGCATTTGCCACTTCTCAAGTGTCTGAAGAGATAAGTTCAATGATGCAGATCCCTGTTGACTCCAGTATACAAAAAAAAAAAAAGAAACAGATATAGTCATTAGAAAGTGATATTATCAAAACGAAATGGCTATTCAGTATGGTTCAACGGATGTGAAATGAAGAACATCGGAATTAAGCATGTTTGGGGGGAAACAACGCGATGATTAATTCAATCTCAAATGGATTTGTCAACCATACGTTATTAAAAATTTTCAATACAGCAACTCAATCAACTTATGCAACATCGACTCATGTTCTATGCTAATATTAAAAATGTTCCGTAATGTCACATCTTCAAGTGATCTGCGTAAGCCACCTATTTTATTCAGGCCCCTTTGAACTAGATGAGGTTAAATAAAGAGCCCAGTATTTTAGAACTAGGATTCAAATAACAACGACATGATGAATGTCATCACTTACTCCAACTTGACTTCCGCCTCGACCAACCTGGCGGAACGACACCCAAATCCTTACTGAATCAAAGAGCAGTTCAGATAATAATCATGCGTTATTTCATTTTCATTTTTCATTTTGCAGCGTTTGATGGGGCAATGAGAGCGCAAGTCAATCCAAAGCCGAGGGTTAGGGAGGGGTAATGGCGAACTGGTCTATGCGGACTAGTTGAACGCCATGGGAGGTGATAAGGATTAGGTTGGGGTAAGGGGTTTTGTAGTGTTTTTTGGATTGAGATGGCACGTTGCTACAAAATGATCAGAAATGTTTAATTTGTTTGTGATTTAAACTAGTAGTGACTGTAATATAACTTTTTGATCTTAAGAAAGATAAATGTTTTTGATAGTTTGATAGTTTTGATTTCGTATATACTTATCTTAGTGTGCTGTCTTTGATTTTTTCGAGGATGCTCCACAGGTACTTTTTCTTGAAATTGATATGATCACTACCTTATCAAAACCGCATGTAGCCTAGGGCTGAGCAGGTCCTTCGCACTTCAATCGATCCATTTCACAGCCGTTCTCGACCATGAAGTCAATAAAAAAAAAAGAGAAGAAGGTATTAGTATTTCATGGCGTGCAGGGCGTAGGTGAGAGATTATTGGTGATATTTTCACGACGATATTTTCGTTTCTCTGACTAAGAATTCCGAATTCCGACACTTGGAAAAGAACAGTTCTATTTCCTATCTAGTTTCTTTTGACGTAGGACTACGTCTGTGTTTTCAATACTGGGGTACACGTTCGAATTGCGAAAATTTGGAGCGTCACGAAAAATATATAGGTTTTGAACGTTAATAACTAAGTCATTCCACGATTGATTTCCAAAATGTTTGCACCAATCGATCGGAACATTTTCTACGCTTCGATTTAAATATTTCAAACTATTGATTTTTAACATGCAACTAACAAAATTAACGCAAATATGAAGTGATGTCTTATAATATCGATTTTTCATAGTAAATTGACCAAATACACAGTACTTTCCGCGCACAGACTTCATATTTAAGTAAGGAATGTCTCCTAGGCAGCCATGAATGTTATATAACGGGTACACCTTCGCATTTTGAATTAGTTTTCCGGCGGTCGTGGAGCTGTGCAGAGTAGTATCTGCAGTTGGACGAGCAGTTGCTGCCCAGAGAGGCGTTGGTGCAGTTGGCTGTTGTTGCCGATGCTCCCGTCAACTTCGCTGCGAGAAAGATGGCAGCTGAAGCCTACTAGTTGGCGGGAAAAAGCCGCCCGTGACAACAAGACAAGAATCAATCATCCCACGTCACCTGCAGATGCCCACCCGCAATGAAGATGAGATGAACCAAGAAAGAAAGTCCAAGTTCAATCGCGAACTGTTTCTCCCCCGTCAACTAAATCCGTCCTTTTAAGGACGACCAAATTAGTTTGCCAACTAAAGAGTTTATTTGGTTGAAATTTTCTCTTGTGATGTTTGAAATTAATTTCAATTACCGCGCGCCGGCTGAACATAGCATTCATTAAACGTCGGGTCCCGTAGTAAATGACAAAGAACGTTGAACAACCAACGAACGGAATTCGAGCCGAACTGCGTCACTTCAGACCGACCATGTGGTTGAGTTCGTTGTAGTTCCTAGCTATGCATAGCGGATTAGTTGCTGGCGGTGGCAAGCAAATTAGGAAAGGTTCGGTTAAGAAAATCATCCATCTTGCGTGTAATAATTAAAACTAATTATTGTGGCGCAATAATTGAAGTTCGTCCCCTTTGATGCTATTTGTAACACATTGTCTTCGTTGGTACCGCCTTCTTTCGTGCACTAGCATCCGATGCTTTTACCTAACAGCTTTTAGCAGAACATTTTGATTCCATCTTACGACAGTCGTTAAGCTGTGCAGTGGCTGTAGGATCGCAGTGTGCGGCGGCGAGCAGTCGTTGCCCAGAGAGACGTTAGTGCGATTGGCTGTTGTTGCCGATGCTCCCGTCAACCTTGCTGCGAGAAGCATGGCTGCTGAAGCCTAAAAGTTGGCGGGAAAAAGCCGCCCGTGGCCGTGACAACGAGTCAAGAATCAATCATCCCGTGAGATGAACCAAGAGAGAAAGCCCAAGTTCAATCGCGAACTGTTTCTCCCCCGTCAACTAAATCCGTCCTTTTCAGGACGACCAAATTAGTTTGCCAACTGAAGAGTTCGTTTGGATGATTTTTTTCTCTTGTGCTGTTTGAAATTTCCGTCAAGCAATGCCATGTTCAGCCGGGGCGCGGAACATGGCATTGCTTGAAACGCCGCGTCCCGGAGTAAATGGCCGAGCGCGTTGAACAACCAATGAACCAACAGATCCATAACTATCTCCTACGCGTTAGAGATAGTGGCCTTCGCGAACTACAACCGGGGCCGTATCATAATTAAGAGCCACCAAATGCTTTCTAAAGAGTGTATAATAGAATTTTCTTGGCCCTTTTCAGGATTGACTTAAATCAATTAGCGGATGGCCCTGACGTGTATGGGAATTCGATTGCTGCGTAGTCCTACGTCAACTTTGCGTACAACTCCATTGGGCTGTCCCTTATAGTTTTTTTCTATTTATTTATTATCTGGTATGGAGGACACATGCTATAAACTACATGGAAAGGTAACGATAAAATAAGAAGAAAGACTAGCAAACCCCATCCAACCCCAACCACCTCCATCGCCCGTCCCGACAGACATGCGCATCTCGTCCACAATGCGCAGACCCCCCAGTGCCACGCACTAATACTCGAGAGTCGATATTAGTACACGAAACTGAAGAAGTCCGCACACCGCAGACGAAACACGCGTATCCGTCAAGACAAGCAATAAATGTAGCCGGGATCAAACGGAAACCACCAATTCCTCCTCCAACTTTCCAGTTACAGGTATTCCACTAAAAAGCTCACACTTTCCAGGATTCATAAATGGAAAAGTTCATTCTATTGTTTCCAATGGTATTCCCTAAGCGGGCCCTCTGCGTCCTATCTCTAATATACATGCTTGTCATCGTTAGTCTCAAGTAACACTTTTCTATGACTATGTGCTTCATTTCGAACAGTCAGATAATCACCCTGATCAAAACATTCACCCCTTTCGAAAATGTTGCAATAACATTTAGTTATTATACCATGAGCAAATCAGGTATTTCGGTTATTCATTCCACAAAAAAAATGGATGAATAACAACATAAGTTGTCAGTAAAATGAAAAGTGTACTTTTAGTCGTTTCTCTTAGATTGAAAGTAAGAAGTCTAAGAGTGAATTGCGGCATAGCCCGCCAGTATCACACCTGATGTTAGTGCATTTATATAAACGTTCTACGACGTGGCAGTGAAATAAAAGTGCAGAATATGTGATACTTTCACTACTGGTCAAATTCTTGGTCTCACATGCATGTTTATAGCATGAGATAAGCCCTCTCACCGTCGCCAAGGTGACAAATTTGACCTACGAGAGGGGTTCTATGTTCAATGTTCAGTCTGTACAAATTCAAGATGAAGACGGGGTAAATGTTTGTTTTATCGTAGTATTGCGTGCTGCCAAACACTCATGCCGTCCTGCTACCCAAGAAGACCGGGAAGAAAATTTCAATCACGAACCATGTTCTCTCCGTTAACAACTAAAACCCGGTCTTTTCAGGACGAACAATTAAATTTGCCAACTAAAGAGTATGTTTGATTGAAATTTCTCTTGAGCTCATTGACATTTTCATTACCACGCACCGGCTCAACATGGCGTTGCTTGGAAAGCCGCGTTCTGGAGAAAATGAGCCCCTTTTTTATTATTAATATCCATATATAAATCTCTTTTTGCCATGTAAAAACTAGCAAGCACGTTGGACCTTCAATAAACGAAATATTAACAGTTAATTCGAGCCGAACTGCAACACGGCAGACCAATTATGTGTTACACATATTAAGTGTAGGGGGTAGGTTAGCTTCATTGTAGTTCTTGTTGGACATAGGTACATAGTGAATTAGTTGCAGATAATAGATTAGGATAGTTGCAGGTAGTTTTAAAGTGTGAGTTATCATTTTTCTGGCCAATATTTATAAACTCTGTTTGCAGTTTCAGAAGCAAGTGTGTCTATTTCTCAACTCTCTTTAGATGGGGTTCTGAGGCCCTGACAAGGGCCGTTTTTCTGTTGCCTGAGTTGAAAAATGCGAATTTAACCTCGGAGACCCCTGACGCTCTAATGAAAACTAATGATTTCATTTCCACTCTGCTGTCTGGCGTAACAACTGAGGCCCGTCTCCATTTGTAAGATTTGATTCGCGTTGCCTTAGTTAATACCTCCTTCATGTCATGTAATGGTATATGCCATTATATCATTCATTATTGGATCATCGACACGTTCAGACGTGTGTATCCCGCTCTCGTGATAAAAAAGCGCTTTTCCGAGTTTTTTGCCCTGCTGCTGAAGATCGAGTAGACGCTGCCTGATGTGGCAAGCACGTCCGCTAGACGAGGCAAGCGGAAGAAGCCCGACGTCGATGCTGACGTAAATCATCCCTCCGTAAACAACTAAAATCTGTCCTTTTCAGGAAGACCAAATCAATTTGCCAACTAAAGAGTATGTTTGATTGAAATTTCTCTTGAGCTCATCGAAATGTTTATTAGTACGCACCGGCTCAACATGGCGTTGCTTAAATGCCGCGTCCCGGAGAAAATGACCAAATCAATCGCCCACATCATCTTCTTGGTCAAGTGGTTAGCGGCGTCGCCCATCGTTCAAGCGGTTGTCATGAAGTTGGGGGTTCGATTCCCGCACTAGCCAGTGGAACTTTTTGCAAAACGGAAAAGGTCTAAACTGCTCTACTTGGTGTTAGGTAAAGTTGTTCGTAATTCGCTCTACACCCAAACTAAGAAAGTAAGATTGTTATACAATTTCGCTTGATTTTGTTCCATTCTTGGTATTGATCGTAACTTGGATGAAAAATCGAACATAAGTTGTGGGCAAAATAGCAACAGCAATTCGCAATGAAAAATTGAACGTGTGTAGTGATATTTAGTTGATGAGTAAGAGATGAGTGTCCGAAAGTCCGATGGCTCACAAAAATAAAATATGCCTATCACGAGATCGAGAAACGAACCGTGACCAACAGCGCGGCGGCTCTTGATGGCAACCATTTAGCCACTTTGAAAAAGTAAGGGATAGGGAATAGAAACCCTACAGTTAGTTCACTTGGCGAGGAATTCAGGGTACAGCAATGAAGCAAATGGACATATTTTCCACCAAGCTATGTGCAACCTGTCGCTAACAAACTTGCGTTGCATTGTTTATTTCATAAAACGCTTTGTCGATGATCAGTGAGAACCAAAATAGAACACTTGTCGGCGGCAATACAACGGTGGCCAATAGCGTGGCGGCATTTTGTTATATCGACTCATCCATATTGTATATTAATATGTTGGTGATGATTGAATAATGATCCTACAGCGATAAATTTGTTTCAAGCTATTTTTGCTTGCCAGTCGCTTGCACACACTTGCATGGCTGCATTTGTACAATAAAACACTTTGTGGATCAAAATGGGTTAAATTTCCTTTTCTGAATCATGCGGATTTCTCAAGATATGATAGCAAAAACTGCAATTGCATTTTTTGCCACCTCTTCAACTTTTGGGTGTATGTTCAATCTTCAGTCTATTCAATCTCGAACTGAAGACGGTGTAAATGCCTATTTTTTATCGTAGTATCACGTGCCGCCAAACACTCAGGCTGTCCTGCAGCCCAAGAAAACGGATAAGAACATTTCAATCGCGAACCATGTTCCCTCCGTAAACACAGGATCCATTTCACACTTACAAGCACGTTGGACATTTTAGCGCCAACATTTGATTAGGGCGAATCTGCTTTTGTAAACAAACGCTTTGTCTGCTAATTTATCGGAAGTTGAATACAATTCCTTCAAATTGAATGTATTAGCGGTTAGAAATAAAGCTCTTCTTCCTTAAAGAGTGCTTAATTTGTATTTGTGACCTTTTGTTCAAGAGCAAATGACTACGAAAGCCATTTTTTACAAAAGCAGATTCGCCCTTATCTAATGTTTTTATAAATTTTCGTGTTCGTGGAGAATAAATAGCGGAAGAAAAACCGTAGCCTCACACACCTACACGGTAAGCTTCCTTTACCCATTAATGGGTACGATTTATTATTAATGTTATTCCTCCTCTGGGAATTGTTCCCCATTTTACCGCTAAACGGCGTCTACCCATTTAAATGGGTAGACGCCGTTTTACGGTAAAATGGGTAACAATTTCCACAGGAGGAATAACAATAATAATAAATCGTACCCATTAATGGGTAAAGGAAGCTTACCGTGTATAGCACAGGGTGTCATGGTTCTTTAGACTGAATAAAATATAGTAGAAATTTATCAATTCGATGACATCAATTTCTTCACATCAACAAGCAGTCCTACGTCAACTTTGCAGTTATGTCACTGACATAACTCATCCTTTCGTTTTTATTATTTGAATAATACCATTATTACTATACACCAACGCGGTCCTACGAAAATCTCGCGGTTATATCCCTGACATAAGCCACCTCAATTTTTTTTCTTCACTCCACACCCTGCCAATAATAAAAGTTCCCCGCTATGAAGCAACTCTATATCGATTTCAAAACTACTAATAATTATCAATTCACTCACGACAGAGCGGAAAAAAATCTAATTTAATAATTTATGTACGGGTGGCACAAACACACAAAATTGAGCTTATATCTAAACCATGCTTTTTCCTTTTATATCTAAAAATATATTTTGTGTAAATCTTCAACGTGTATGTTGAGTACATTTACACAAGTGAGCAGTGTAAGACCAACATATTTTGTTTTGATCTTGTGCGATCCGCAGTTATTCTTTGTTATTCTGCTCAGTCTGGCCGACGTTTTAGAAATATCGGAAGCTGTGTCTCAAATTTTTTGATGAATGAATTACCAAATTTACTAATTTACTGGTAAAATACCCGGTTAAAATAGAGAAACAATTTTAAAATTCCATTGCAATTCTTTTAAGAACAAAATTAAACTAACATAAAAACAATAACAAGGCTCTTATCAATTATATCATAATATTTTTATTCTTACTATGTTTGTTGATATTCTTTGAAAAATATATATCATTGAAATGACAAGAAACGTCTTTAAAAAAAACGAACGGATGAGTTATGTCAGTCACATAACTGCAAAGTTGGCGAAGGACTGCTTGTTGCTGTGAATAAATTGATGTAACGAATTAATAAATTTCTACTATATTTTACTCAGTCTATAGAACCATGAAACCCTATGCTATTGGTGTGTAAGGCTCCGGTTCTTCTTCCGCTATTGGTTCTCCACGAAAATTTATAGAAACTGCAGTTCGGCTCGAATTGACTGTTAATGATATTTTGTTTGTTAAATCAGCGCCAACATTAGATTAAGGCGAATTTGCTTTTGTATACAATGGCTTTCGCAGTCATTTGCTCTTGAACAAAAGGTCAAAAATAGAAAGCACTCTTTAAGGATGATCAGCTTTATTTTATTCAAGTTCCGATAAATTAGCAGACAAAGTGTTTGTTTACAAAAGCAGATTCGAACAATAAAATGTTGGCGTAAAATGTCCAACGTGCTTGTAAGTGTGAAATGGATCCTGTGTTTACGGAGGGAACATGGTTCAAGATTGAAATGTTCCTATCAGTTTTTTTGGGCTGCAGGACAGCCTGAGTGTTTGGCGGCACGTGATATTACGATAAAAATATGCATTTGCCCCGACAACAACGCGGGAGTGTAGAGAGAGAAGAGAGAACATATACCCAAAAGGAAAAAGGGGGGAAAAAAAAAAAACCGGTGTTTTGGCAATAATATCAGGAAAAAACAAAATGATTAAGAAATGGCGTTTTTGCCCATTTTGATAAACTATTTTTTTTTATAAAAAAAAAAAAGACGCGCGGGGGGGCGGGGGGGGCGGGAAAAAAAAAAAAAAAAAAAAAAAAAAAATAGCGGTGGTGTATCATTAATCAAAACAAAAAAATATAAAAATAAAATATATAGGATATAAAAAAAAACCCCCCCCCCCCGGCCGCCCATAGGCGTAGCCAGGATTTCAAATAGGGGGGGGCGAGTTTTTTTTGGAGAGAGAGAGAGATAGAGAGAGAGAGAATTACATCGTCTCCAAGCAGTGGTTGCACATACTGAACAATTAATATTAACGGACACTTAACGGACAATACAACGCCCGGTGGACCAGTAGAGTAGGGTCATTTTCATGTTCCGACATATGGAGCGGGAATGGAGCCCCATTTATGTGACATTACGCCTGAATGCGGGTGGATTATCTTCTCTACTCTCACCCAAAGTATTTGACAATACCCGTCCGTTTCTTGCAACAAGATTAATCAATTCTAGGCTTGTTCTGGAATAAAAAAATAACGATTTTAAAAACTTTCGATTTTTCCCATGTTTTTTAATCAAACCACATTGAATGCCAAACATTTAACGGGTCATGTTGGATTTTTGTATAGAATAACCACCGAATTTGTTTGCAGTTTGTACTGAAAATGTACTTTTCATCCGCGACCCTCTCACCTAAAGCAACACAGAAGAAACACCGTTTTTTACTCACCATGCTCACACCGTTTGAATAGATTATATTTTTTTGATGGTTGTTCAAATAATAAGTGATTAGCTATTAACAAACATACATTTTGAGTTTTGGTGGTTTATAGCTTATGGTTTGTGTCCCCTTTGCTCACCTTTAGTATAATTATTTTATTTGATATTTTCTAAACAGGAACATCAAACATAACCTTTTAAAACGACGTAAGTAACAAATGTAAGCAAGCTGTGTTTTTTGTGCTGAATTGTTGCTACTTGCATTCTCAACACACGAGTAGTTAGTAAATAATTTAAGAAATTTTATTCATCAATGACGAAAAGAAATTCATATGCGTTCCAACAGCTATTCCTCAATATTTTAAAAATAATTTATATACACATCTGCATCTGCGTTTTGAAATTTGAACCGATTTATCTGATATGATCCAACTGAAACACGTTCTGTTGAAACACGGTATATGTAGCAATCATGTGTATCTGAGTAGTATGAAACCGAAACGGTGTATCATTGAATTGCATTAAAATTGTTGTTCAAATTCGAGAAATACAACCATTTTGCATATTTTTCTATTCGTGGTTATTTCAGCTGCATGAAAAAACATTCGTTTTGTTTTGTTTGCTTGTTTTTTTTTTAATTACATGCTAGAAAATATTATACTTACTTTTGAAAAACTTTCGAATGTCCATTTATGGTAATTCTGGATAAAATGAATGAAATAACTGCTTTAGACTGCTTAAAATTAAAAAAAAAACCGTATGTATTTTACCCGATGATTCGTTCTGTTATGAAGGTTCTTCTGTTTATAAACACGCGCAGAACCATCGCTTATTCTTCCGGTCCTCCTCTAAACTCTCCACCGATTGCTTGTCGATCTGCCAAACTTGGAAGACATCTGCATGGAGTTATCTCAAATTATAATAATCCGTCCAATCTATCACAAAACGTTGCGATTGGTTGAGCGGACTGAAGATAATGAAATCCATTTGTATAAGGCCAAGTCTCTCCCGGTTGGTATTAAACCGGTGAGCATGGATATCAATAGAAACATAAAGTTACCAGAAGGCACAAAATGCATCTACGGACTCTTATTTTTACGAAATCCCTCAATTTCAATTTTTAATGGATTAGCATAGATTGTTTATTAGACACTTCAACTTGATTGATACAGCTATTAGTTACAGCAGTGCAATAGATTGTAGAATACAGTAGTAAAAATTATAAGTTACGAAAAAAGAGTTTGGTTCGAGCATCGGCTGTGAAAGGTTGTGTCGATGCTTTATTACGCACTATTTTCCTATCGAGCATGGCGCGTTTCGTGTTGTTTCGGTTATCTATAATTCGGTGTAACGAGTGATCGAGTGAGCACAGTAAGAGAACAACAAAGCGTCTCTCAAGCGTTCATAAAATTATCCTTGTTTTCCTAACGGAAAACCACCATCACACTTTCTGAGTGGCTCCAATAGCATCCTTATTATTGGTTTAACTCAGATCAAATCGGATTTCCAACATTATAAAAAATCACCTTGTTTTTCCGATGAAAAAACACCATTACACTTTGTGTGTGGCCCCAATAGCATCCTTACTGTTGTAATCGGTTCGAATCAGAAATCGGTACTAGTATTTAAATATTTTACTAAACGAAGCGTGAATTCAGCTTATTGTTTACCAAAACGAACCCTGCTGCCACCCAATCTTGTCATCCAAAATCCCAGTGATTTCTCGTGGAAGTGCGGCGGTGGTCTCGGCTTCCAATAAAACGTCCAAATAAACGTTAACGCATTCCTACCCTTTCCTTATTTGACCTGCATTCGGGCGAGGCCAGCGCCGGTATTGCCTTAGTTTGGGATCACCAGTTTTACACATTGAGCATGTTTGCATCATCTGTTGATCTTCTGAGTAATAACAGCTGAACTGGCAGTAACGGAATAACAACTTCGGGCGGTCAATCATGCTCATTATCATGCTCATAAAAACGGATAAATTATTTGAATAGGATAAGACAACTGCAACTTCTCGCCCTGACTAGCTTGCTGTTCTGCTTCTCACACGCTGAATCAAACTGTAAGATATGATCAACATATATTCTCAATAATACGAAACTACAGTAGCCTAAAACGGGGAAAGCGGGGTAACGGGGCGGTTTGACCCATGCCATGAATAGTTCAAATAAATATTTTTCGTTGATACTTTTTCTAACTATCAACTGTGTTTCTTAATCTAGTATTATTTGGCTTCTGAAAGCTATAGCATAGGTTTGAATATTCAGTTTTTTGAATAACCAGGAACTGAACATTTTATTGAGCATAGCTTCTACAACTTTCAGCTAGCGGGGAAAAAAATCAATCATTGCTTATCTAATAGCTAACATTACAGATTAAGAGATATTTCCCTAGTAGCACATTTGTTTCAACCCAGTAAAGGTGACTGCTCTGTGACTCAATTAAGTCACAATAGAGCTGCTGAAACCAGTTTTGACTGTTGTGTGCTGTTTGGGGTTTTTAGATACTTTAGGCTACATAGGTTGGGTTCTAGGTTAAAGGAAAAATATTGTAATAAAATTGTTACTTGTTACTATTTAAAAACTATTATATAATTACAACTTTTTTCTCATGGATGTCAATTTTTTACGCTTTTTTGCTACAACTTGTTACAAAATCGAGGCAACTTCGCGTAATTTGGCTTTTTTATTTAGGTAAAGGAGCAATCTGACAAACATCCCAAGCAACACAAAATCGTCATATTTGGTTACAGTGACTTGATTGTGACTTAATTGAGTAGTATTGGAGTAACATCAACTGTATTGCAACAAGTTACCTTGCAACCTTCTAGAGATAAAAAAATAAATAATAATATATTGAAACAAATAATAAAATTCTAAAAATAAAATCCAAACTTAGGGGGGGGGGCAACGGCCCCCCCCCCCCCCCCCCCCTGGTTACGCCTATGGGCCACTGTTGTATTGCCGCCGTCAAGTGTTCTATTTTTGTTCTCACTGATCATCGACAAAGCGTTTAATGAAATGTCAATGCCATGCAAGTTTGTTAGGGGGGGGGTGGGCATAGTTTTGGGGGGAATTTTTTCCTTTTGTTTTTTGCGTCCTGGTTCTCGGGAGGGATATGTGGGGGGGGGGGTGGGGGGGGGGGGGGGGGGGGGGGGTCGGGGTTCGTCCCCCGCCCCCCTTTTGTTTTTTTTTTTTTTTGGGGGTTTTTTTTTTTTGTGTCTTTTCTTTTTTATCAAATAATTGGGGCGGGTTTTTATTGCGAATTGCTGTTGCTCTTTTGCCCACAACTAATGTTAGATTTATCATCCAAGTTACGATCAACAGCGAGAAATAGAACAAAATCATGCGAAATTCTAACAATTGCAATTTTACTCTCCTATTTTGGGTGTAAAGCGAATTACGAACAACTTTACCTAACACCAAATAGACCAGTTTGGACATTTTTGTTTTGCAAATAGTTCCACAGGCTGGAGCGGGGAATCGAACCCTCAACTTCATGGCAATCGCTTGAACGACGCGCGACGCCGCTAACCACTTGACCACAAAGATGATGTGGGCGATTGATTTGGCCATTTTCTCCGGGACGCGGCATTTAAGCAACGCCATGTTGAGTCGGTGCGTACTAATAAACATTTCGATGAGCTCAAGAGAAATTTCAATCAAACATACTCTTTAGTTGGCAAATTAATTTGGTCGTCCTGAAAAGGACGGATTTTAGTTGTTTACGGAGAGATGATTTTACGTCAGCGTCGACGTCGGGCTTCTTCCGCTTGCCTCGTCTAGCGGACGTACCAGCCACATCAGGCAGCGTCTACTCGATCTCCAGCCGCAGGGCGAAAAATTCGGAAAAGCGCTTTTTTATCACGAGAGCGGGATACACACGTCTGAACGTGTCGATGATCCAATAACGAATGATATAATGGCATATACATGACGTGACAGGAAGGAGGTATCAACGAAGGCAACGCGAATCAAATTTTACAAAAGGAGACGGGCCTCAGTTGTTACGCCAGACAGCAGCGTGGAAATGAAATCATTAGTTTTCATTAGAGCGACAGGGGTTTCGGAGGTTAAATTCGCATTTTCTCAACTCAGGCAACAGAAAAACGGCCTTTGTCAGGGCCTCAGAACCCCATCCAAAGAGAGTTGAGATGTGGGCACACTTACTTCTGAAACTGCAAAATAATTACAGCAATTTTGATCAGAAAAATTAGAGCTCACATTTTATAACGACCATTAACCAACCTAATCTTTTATCTGCAATAAATCCATTATGTTTCTTTGAACAACTAGGAACTACAATGAAACTAACGTACCCCGTACGCTGAATATGTTTACACATAATTGGTCTGCTGTGTTGCAGTTCGGCTCGAATTTACTGTTAATATTTCGTTTATTGAATGTCCAACGTGCTTGCTTGTGTTAACTTGGCGAATAGAGATTTATATATGGATACTAATTAAACACTTTGGCCATTTTCTCCGGGCGTGGCTTTTCAAGCAACACCATGGTGAGACGATGCGTGGTAACGAAAATTCGATGAACTCAAGAGAAATTTCAATGAAACATACTCTTTAGCTGGCAAATGAATTTGGTCGTCCTGAAAAGATCGGGTTTTAGCTGTTAACGGAGGGAGCATGGTTCGCGATTGAAATTTTCTTGTCGGTCTTCTTGGGCAGCAGGATGGCCTGAGTGTTTGGCACCACGTAATACTACGATAAAAATTGACATATACAACGTCTTCCACTCAAGATTGTACAGACTGATCATTGACCATAGAGCGAATTACAACGAACAACCTAACACCCAGTCTATTAGACTGGACATTTTAGTTTTGCAAAAAGTTCCACAGGCTGGAACGGGAATCGAACCCTGACTTCATGGCAATCGCTTGAACGTCGGATGACATTGCTAACCACTTGACCACGAAGATGTTGTGCGCGATTGATTTGGACATTTTCTCCGAGACGCGGCATTTTAAGCAACGCCATGTTGAACCGGTGCGTGGTAATGAACATTTCAATGAGCTCATGAGAAATTTGAATCAAACATTCTCCTTAATCGGTAAATTGATTTGATCGTACTGAAATGGGCGGATTTTAGTTGTTTACGGAGGGAACATGGTTAGCGATTGAAATTATCAGTCTTCTTGGTCTGCAGGACGGTTGGCAGGACACCACTCTGTGAAATGGGCACACCGGAGACAATTTTTTTTCACCTCTTCGTCGTTGCGAATGGCAAGCTGCATGTGACTTGGATGATTCTGGTCTTCTTGTTTTCACGGGCGGCGTTTTCTACCAACGTGCTCCGAAAACACGTTTGTCGCATACGAATGCACAGCGAGAACTGATGATTGGTCGGTCGTCCCGACATGTTTGATATTCGCTGGCACGTTGACTGTGGCAGTATTAACCAATCAGAGCGTGGCACAAATATGATGTCATTTTCGACCAATAGCTTTGTGCATTTAAACATTTTTCTTTAAAGTTCTTTTTAATTAGTGTAAACAAACGTTATGAATTACGTTATCAATCGGGATTCAGCTTTGATGTTCTACCTTTTGAATGAAATACTAATCGTAAAATTTCTGTGGGCCAGAGAGGAGATATTATCGTTCAAAGTCTCCAAACCCGCGTAACGTTTGCGATTTCAGAAATTTTAGAACGGCAACCCTATACAGGAATAGAAAAGAGAGACGTATGTCCTACGTCAAAATTATATTGTTCCTGGTCCAGCTGTCAATTTGATAGCTTACGTTATTTACTTTGGTTCCAAAACAAAATGATTTTTTTTTTTTGATTATACGTTGAATATTATTAGGTTTACAATATTTTTGCGTGTACTGAAGTGATTTTAATTATTGAAAGGAACCCTTTGAATTGCATATGTTTCTACGGTAATTATACAAAAAAGGGGTAGATAAATATATGTGTATGTATGTATGTAAAAGATACCACTCAACGTTGCAGGCACAGCCATAAGACAGTGGATCGTCCTCTACGAATGATTTGATCAAGTTTGGCATCTGCCTGTATTCAATTTAACACTGTCTTAAGGGCCAAAAACGGATGGGCGGACTCGTAAGCAGAGACACTTACGCGTAATCCGCGGGATAATGAGAATCTCCTTCCAATGCTAGAATCCTACAACCTAATGTCGAACAAACCATCAAACGTGACGACTTCCCAATGAGTGGGTAGAAGAGCTCGCCATCAATTCACGAATTGTTAATGACAGGGAGTTGGCAATTCCACTCTCCCCATCCAAATCGCTTCAATCCGGTGCTCTGATGGTCCCTTCCCAACCCTTTTTATTTGATGTATAATATAGAGATGTTCATTTATAATGTAGAGTATTTTTCTTTATAATAATAATCTTACCTTCCCTGGTCTACCTGGTTGTAAATAATATAATAGGATGAAATAACTGAAACAATGATAGACATATGAAAATTATATGCTGCTTGGTGCCTCATTACAGCTCAATCATTGGTAGTTGAATGTAACTCCGGAATGTGAAACCTTTTTTGCCAAACCATTTCGTAATTAAATGAAGTATAAACATGCATTATGGCATTTAAGTTTATACTAAATAACAAAAAATATGTACGTATTTATAACATATGGGTCATAATCAGAAGAATTGAAAAGCATTTATTAATTTTATTAATATCCAATGATCTAATTTTATAGAAAAGAACCTTGAGCTACAATGACAAAAAAATAGCTATACTATCTGGAACAAACTTCTTTGTACCCTTGAAGCAGATAAAATTTAATTATTATTATTATTATTTTTAATAATAATTTCAATATGTTTTCTATAATATACAATGATAAAAATAATACGATGTTGCAATTAAATACTAAATAATGTATATATAATTATAAAATGCAGCCATTTGCCTCTTCGGCAGCGGTGTTAGTTGCTTTAAACTCTGAAATAACGGAAATTTCCAATGTGATATAATGAAACATAGTTGATCTCCTGGCAGCCGTTTTGCTAGGAAAATGTAAGCAAACAATAAGGCGAAATAAATTCCCTATGAATATGATTATTGCCTAAAAACGGAAGCTTAATAAATCTGAAATAAAAAGAAATAAAAATAAAAACAAGAGGAAATTTGATTTATCCGCTAACTTTTGTTTCCCACTGGGCCCATAAATGATTCTTTATGCCTGTCTAATAGAAGATGTAGGATCAATGTTAAGTTTTGTATTTTTAAGGGTCTTATGATAAAGAAGGGAAAACATTGCATTAAAAACCATCGTATCTTTTCACATACATAGCGTGAGTTAGGTTAGCTTAGACTCACAACGATGCATAAATGCGAAGCTGAAAATAGCATTAAAAATATTGTGAAGGTTTTGTGATAATACAAAACTATAACAACCATAACACTTGTTATGTCTGCAGACTGTGGTCCTGCTACAATTGTAAACGGACTTGCATTATCATAGCCACGAGGGAAAAAATAATCTTAAATTATTATACCTGAAATTAGCACTGAAATTATTATTAACTGAAATTAGCACCGTCGGACCGTATTAAGAATACTTCCATTTTTCGTAGCAGGGTAAGATTTCAGCATACTACCTTACCGGGTCGCGCTGCCGATGCCAGGACAGACCGCACCTCCTTGGTGGACACAGACGCTCGGCACGCACCTCCTCAATCTAGCTGAAGTCAGAAGAACAACAGTGCCCAGGCTGCACTACCAGCTAAGTACGCGACCTTTGTCATCTCTTGACCCGTGGAAGCATGAGGTAGGGACTTGTGAGGACCAGGGCTATGTTGCGGGGACGCACGCTCCCTGCCCATTGTCGACTCACCATTTTGCAGCCCAAAAAAGGAGTAGATAAATATAGAGGTAAAACTAAATGATGTGATACTACCACTGACTCTTAGCTTCGGTTCTTGACAAAGAATCCGTACTGAGCCCTAGCGGCACGTCAAGCTGGTTAGTTCAGCGCAAGGGAGAGTCTCGCAGACTGAACTCCTGTACTGAAAAAATATGACCTTCCATTCCTGAACATGATTGGTATTCTTCAGAGAATTCAGAGGTCTCGGTACTTCTCGGTGATCGACCTCTCTGAACCGTATTACCAAGTCAGCCATACACGGATTCCTACATCATCGATCTTAAGAAACAAATAGAAAAATCGCCAGATTTTTTCAAGGACTTCAAAATTGTGAATGGGAATATATTTAAGTATATTTCCAATTCAATAATTCCAGAGGATGCCAGTTTTTGATGGAAGCTCTTGGTTCCGATGTGCGATCGTATGAAGATATTGGAAGAGGTACATCGAGAATCCCATCTCGGTTATCTTAAAACGCTGGCTAAGTTTCAAACGGTATTGCATGGCTTGTGAAGTATGCAGGAAATCAAAAACCCCAAACATAAATACCCGACCAATATGTGGGAAACATAAGTAATGTGAGAGACCACGGAAAATGATTTCCATAGACTTTTTGGGACCTTATCCGAGGTCTAAAAAGGGCGATGTGTGGCTCCTGGTTGCGTACGATGTTTTTTTCTAAGTTTGTACTTATACAATGCTTGAAAAATGCTATAGCTCCGGCGGTATGCACTTTCCTCAAAACCACGGTGTTTACCCTGTTTGGTACCCCATCAATCTGTTTAACGGATAATGCCGAAGTCTTTAAGTCTGAGTTATTAAGAAAGCTGCTGGGTCAATATAGGATGAACCATTGGAATCTCGCTGTGTACCATCCTAGTCCTAATCCGGTTGAACGCGTAAATCGGGTTATAGTTACTGCAATACGGTGCACCATGAATAAGAAACAAAATCATCGTTACTGGGATGAGTCAATACACACTATAGCTATGGCCATTCGTACTAGTGTACATGACAGTACTGGATACTCTCCTTACTTTATCAACTTCGGCCGAAACATGATAAGTACCGGCCAAGAGTACGACTACCTTCGGTTTCTACCTCCTGAAGCGCATGATGATACACAAAAGGTACAAGAGGCTAGCCAAAGTTTGTACGAAATTGTTCGCGGAAATCTACATGATGCGTATCAGAAATACTCGACACCATACAGTTTGCGTGCGAATGCATGGCATAGTTTTAAATCAGGAGACGTGGTATTTAAAACGAATGTCCATCTGTCAGACAAAGCGCGCAACTTTGTTGGTTAATTCGCAAACAAATTCTAGTAAGCCCGGGTTCTTGACAAAAATGGGCTCAAAAACATACATTCTGGAAGACCTACAGGGCCGTAGGATTCCAGGAACATTTCATGGATTATGTGTGAAAAGATCCTAACCCTCAAGCTATGACTGACTTTTGCCGGAAAGTGCATACACCACGGGATAGCTTAAAGAAAATACAGTTTGTGGTGCTATGGCTTGAGATGTCCTTTGGTTTCCTCAGTCGTTGACCCCTGTCAGCTGATTAGTTGTTGTCGGTTTGTCGAGTAAGTCAACATAAACCAGCTGCACTTGCTTCTCAAGGGTAATGCATGCAATTCAAAGCTCCAAACCAACCTTCAACGTCCAAACCAACCTTAATACCTACGACCTCTGAGCAACCGAAATCCATTCCGTCGCAAACCTAATAATTGGGCTTTTAAACCCAGCAAAAACATTTATTATTTTTATTAATCTTTATATATGGGACTTTCAGCCGGAGGCTGGTTCGTCTCATAGCCCAACAAAAACATTGGTTTTGTCTGTAAGAACGAAAACAATGGATTTCTCCGTATCCTCCTGTAACAACTTCATATTTCTTCCATAATATACCTTCTACAGATTTTATATCACTTTCAGCTCACCATCACTAATAATCACTCTAGTTTCTATTGTTTTTCGCCAATAGTCTATAAAAATCAGCAACATTTTTTTTTTTAAATCCATCTTAAATTGTTTCTTCTTTCCATTCAATTTTCACCCGTAATGACAGTTCGTTGACAGTGCGATTATTAGTGGAGACAGATTAATATCGAATTCTTTTTTGAACCAAGGTTGGAACTAGTTCCAACCTTCGATACCCTAACTTATTGTCAGTGCAAACGTCAATCCTATACGACTTACAAATATAACCATACACATTGACGCTCAACACACAACAAGCCGACCCAATTTTGATACCCGATCCAGTTTGGAACTGGATGTATTTAGAATATTTTCATAACCTTTTGTTGTTTTCTCAGAAATCTCTGAGGTTTGTAGGATTAGGTGCAGATTTTCCAATTATTTTGGAGTTATTCGGTAATTGATCGGTTTCGTTTTAAATTGGTTTCCACATATTTTTGGAGTTTTTTTTTGGACATACACACTTAGAAAATTTTACAGTATTCGGGAATTTTTTACCGAACTTTCAACAGCTGAACGTTCGGTAATCCGATTTACCGGATTTCGGGGAAATTTTACAGTATTCTGTTTAAAAAACCACCGGAACTTGTCAAATTAATTCGGATTACAGAACGTTCAGCTGTTGACAGTTCGTTAAAAAATTACCGTATACTGTAAAATTTTCTAAGTGTGTAGTTTATTGATAAAATACTCTGCAGAGGGTTCTGGAAATATTGAAACGTAGGTTTGATAAGGACTATTTTGTAACGCGAGTTAATCGTCTAAATAAGTACTGGTTTGTTTTAGTTAAGACACAGAACAAAATTCCACTTAATTATTTGTTATGATTATTAGATATGAATATCGACAATTGAAATCAATCTTCGGAACTTTTTCTAGTTAGAGTATAGTGTTGTGAATACAACAAGGAAAACAATTTCCGAAAAATTCAATCCGGCTTTATTTGCGCGATCGAGCACCGCGATTAAATTTTCCTGTAAATACATTACTCTTAATTTAGGTTAACATATAGGTTAGGACAATTGCAACTCACGTTTGTACGTTTCCGTGGTTTACTGTGGGTTTATCTACCAGCGATGCCCGTTTGGACGAACAAAAGTATCTTTTTTTAAGTACAATTATTAGTTTAAGCTGTTCTTTCGTACTAATAAGACCTAGTTACCATTAATTTCACGTGGATTCACTAGTTGGATTCTTCGCATGCAGGAACAGCTTGCTGTCTCCCTTTTTTTTCTCTGTACATAGTATTTATTTTAGTTTTTAGGTTTCTTTTTTTTGTGTTTCACTAGCTTACCGTTTAACTTAATTTTAGGTAGAATAAACAATAATTATGAAAAAGAATAAACGATTATCTTTTCAATAAACCAATCCTATCTAGTCAACAAATAACTCTAGTTTTAATCTAGTCAACAAATCACCCCAACACTTCATCCGCTCTTAGCCCGCTTTGTCGTCGTTGACAGCTAGCCATAAAAAAACATTGCAGTCACCTTCAGGCCGTTGAGTGCAAATTGTCGCCGCAGGTATGCACATCAACGCCGTTTGGATGTAGGTGCTGCAACACGCTTAGGGTGTGCGCAACATATAGAATTTACCTTAACAAATAAGTACATAGCTAAATTTTATGTTGTTACTCCAATTTACATGTTAAGTTGTGCTTTCTGAAATAAAAGAAAAAAGTTTACAATAAGTGTAAGAATTTTGAAATTATATGATTTCAAAATTTTGATTATTTTAGCCTTGGCGAAAATGTAACGCACATAGTGAGACCGCTCTTATTATAACAGTTATTAAGAATGAAAGCTCAAATCAACGAGCTTTGAGCGCACTATCTGTAGGTGAAGATACTATTGAAAGTTTTCACCCAGATCTCATTTTGGTCTCCATGCATGGGTCAAAATAATCTACTTTCGGCTTCAAGGTCAATAGCAAAAAAAAAACAATACAAATTATTTTCAAAAGATACGTGGGTATCGGTTTTGCGAGAAGGAGACGCCAAACGGGACTTAAAAATGACAAAAGAGAGAAGTTTGAATTGGGTAATAACGTTCATTATAAAATAGATTGTATTGTGCGGATGTTTTTGCGGTTTGAACATGCGATTTAATTTTCCAGACCATACCTGTAGAGTTCATCAACCTAAACGGATCAAAGTTGGCTTACCTAAAAAAGAAATAATTAAACGGAGCCTAAATAATAGCAGTTGTAAGTGTGATAATCCTGTTTAAGGAGGACTGTTAATTCTAATAATAGATTAAAATTATTCAAGTGATAAGTTAATACTAGGGAACAAAAAAGCACTGGTTCGTCTAGCCAGGACACCTGCCTCCTGTGGCTAGCAATTAGATCCGTCATGACCATTGTGGCATTGTAATTAACACAATTATTCGTTGATCATCCGTATTGGCAATCCCGCCGATCAACGCGGGTGTTTCCCTATATTTGGAGGAAGCGCTTAGTGAACCCCAAATTCCCCCTCGACACGCGTACGACCTGTAACACCACCACAACCTCCAATGTGAGCTTCTGATTCTCTCGTGAATGTTTGTACGTAACGGCTCCGACGTGACCGTTGGGCGTTACTTCACGAGGCCAAAAACCGACCGGACGCCATCTTTACTTCGGGTCCGAAACGGCACACACCATTTTGTAAGTAAGTTCGTTGAGTGTGGGAATCTTCGGTTGTCGAAAGGGGGTTGTTACTATTACACCGTGCGGTGGATTGGAAAACGCCGTTGCTCCCTACACCGTTGTCGACGATATCATCGTGTACGATTGTGTCACGTCATGCTAATCGGCTACGTTCACGAATGATTCGAACCACGTGTCTCTATGATCCTGTCTCCACCGCTTGCCGAAGAAGCTGATAGAAATTAGAATCAGATCGTGACTTCAAGAGAAACTTAAGCAGCGCAGGCTCATTAAATGAGTGAAGCCACCTTCAGTTAGGATGCGACAGGCCTATGTACTTGCAAGTTAAAATCCTAATAGACAAAAATGATCTTCGAACGCACCTAGTAGTTTTCCGGAAGGTAGATGAATTTAGTGGTGATTGTTCGGACGTGTCCTCCATTAATTTAATCCCCGCAGAGCTATTAATTTTCAACCGTCTACGAAGTTGATTCATTTAGGTTCAAATTTCGATTCATGCAAGAATTTAAGATTTCGTTGTTCCTCTTTGGTCAGTCTGAGTGAAATCGGGTGTTTGAGAAAACTATAAACCTGCCTTTAGAAGCGGATTCAAATGGTGAGTTGGCAACTTCGAAGGAGGGTGCGGCCGATCTCTCGTCCTCGCAAGTTCCTACCTCACGCCCTCCACGAGTCATATGATCACAAGAGACTGCCAGCTGAAACATGGAGACGCTGGTTGGCGTAGCCTGGGCAATCTTGTCAATCTGACAATAGCGAAGTGAGGATCGTGTACCTATAAATCATGTTGTATATTTCCCATTCTCATTTTATCAACAATTTCAGCACGCTTTGGAATCATTTTAGTATTCCAAAACCATGTAAGAGCCGGGAGCAATACGACGGTCATCAAGGGCTCAATTTGTGTTTGAGCATTTCAGCATTACATTTAATTTAAAATTGCGCTTTTGAATTTCAACTACTATATTCATTAAAGTCTGGCATGTGCTTATAAGCGGTGTAGGATTGTATTTTAATATTGTGTTTAGTGGCATTATGGTAAGATAAGCCACATATTTCAGGAAACATCAAACCGGACTCTTCGTTCACTCCAATTGCTATATTTGAAATGTTACTAGAACAGTATAAAGAAAAAATATTACAACATGTCTTTTAAAACAATGTCTTTTATTGAAATTTTATCTTTGATATTTGGAATGATCTATTCTGTTTTCAGCTTTTCCAGGACAAGAAGAATATTAATACATATCTGGTTTTTATGTTTTTCAGTAACAATCCATTGGAAGTATCATTCAAGTTTGAAATTTGAATAAATTGGCATGTTTGTCTATAACGATATCCTAATATTTTGTTTACAAAATGTACTAGGTATTAAAGAACATATTACGGGGAAAGGGAGGAACCATCAAGGCACCCAAGTGGACCGATTTGGATTGGGAGCATGAGACTGCCAATTATGGTCGGTTGTGTCTGGTGTTAATGGATGTACAATAAGTATGTTAATATAGTATGCTACATTAAATAGTTATAATCAGATAAATCTCACCCATGGCCGCCTCCTTAATAACATGAGCTTGTTCAATCGTAAAAATAAAAAAAATCGACTTTGATTCGTAATTAATTTCATGCACTCGCGACAAAATGAGCGCAGAAATAAACGTTGCTAAACCGCCCGTAAGATATGCAATCTGCATAACGAAACTTTGCACACCACGTGATGAGTGCATCTAAAATTATGTTACAGCCTTTCACGCGCTCATGCGCGTTATCTTCGTTTCTTGCTTCTGACCAGCTACATTTGCACTAGTCTTCTTTTTTGCTTTTTCATTCCACACTTTGCCAATAAAAAATATCCCCGCTCTTGGCGACTCTATATCGAACTTCCAAACTGCTAATAATCATCGATTCACTCGCGAAAAAGCGGAAAAACACTCAAACTTAATAATTTATGTCCGGGTGTCACAATACTACCACTAAAACAAAACTAGGCTGATGTAACTCTTCTTCCGGGTGCGGGGGCGATGCACAAAAAAACGGGGAAACACTACCGACCATCACATATTTAGGGAAAGAATCGATTGCATTCACTACGTCTTACACAAAGCACGAGGAGATTACATGATATCACTGTTAGTTTAAGTTAAATCACGAATTGTTGTTTGATTTTTTTTTTGCGAAAATTACGCAGCAAAAACAAAACACGTCATTGAAGTAGATAAATTTCATAATTCTAATTATTTATATAATTTTTTTTCATAATTTAAATAATAATTATGCATGCATGTATGTAAGGTACACACTTAGAAATTATGAATTTTACACGAGAGGTAATTCATGTTTGTAAAACGTTGGGGAACGTGAAGAGAGATATCGTGTAAAATTATGTCTCCTGAAACTGACACATACGCAATTCGACAAAAGATGTGTTTGATTGAATTTATTTTCTCATCTCTTTCGACTGATTCTTATATGCTAAAGAACGCTTCCATGTGTCGGTCTCAGAGGACAGACATTTACATGACATTTCGGTAGTGTGTTTGATACTTCTTGAGGAGCATGAGCTGGAGGTGTGCGTGCTGCCGATGGTGAGCATTTGCAGGTGCAGCGAGATGACAGCCAGGAGGAAAAGGAGAGGAAGGTTAAAGCTCTGGAAAAACGAGTGAAAAAGGGTCGTCGTACTCCGGTGTTGTGACGGCGTTGGTGACCATGCCCGAAGAAAATCTGTTCCTCGAGTTCGTCAAGTGTCAAATGCTTGACGAAGAGACGAAAAGGCCATTGCCAGCCCACTCTGGAAGTGACACGGCGTTTCACGGAGCGACGCAAACACGGAAGCAGAAACGTTTTGGTTGCAAGATGGAAGGCCACAAGCTGGCGGATTTCTCTGAAAAGCAAACCAAGCAAGTGAGCAACCAACAAAAGCATAATTCTAAGGCGAACGTGGCGGAATCGGATGATCGAAAGAGCGTTTGTTTCGTCAGTGTTTGTGAGATAAACCAGTAAGAGGGAAACCGGACGCAGTGGTTCATAGACTCGGGAGCGACGGACCACTTAGTGCGTGACAAGAGGCTGTTTTGTGAGCTGCATCGTTTAAAGAAGCCCATCGAGATTGCGGTGGCCAAGGCTAGGGAAACGATCGTAGTCGAACACTCGGGCACGGTAAAGGTGGTAGCAGTCGTAAAAGGTAAATCTATTGACTGTACGATTGAAAACGCGTTGTATGTTCCGAAACTACGATGCAATTTATTCTCGGAGCTGCGAGTAGAGCAGGCCTGGATGCGCGTCGTGTTCGAAGTGGGTAAAGTGAATATCATCAGTGGATCCGAAATCGTCGCGTGCGGTTCTTTACGGAATAAGTTGTACAGACTTGATTTCTATTCCGAAATGCATAGACCGGATGATGCCGCATTGTTGGCGTGCGACCGTACGAAGAACAGTTTTGAACTTTGGCATCGTCGGTTCAGACATTTGAACGAGCAAAGTCTGAAGTGTCTTGCACGGAATGAAATGGTGACGGGACTGAAATTGAACACTGCTGGTGCGGTCGGTGATCGAATTGTTTGCGAACCTTGCGTTTTTGGCGAGCAAAGCTGGAAACCGTTTCTGTCGCGTGAAACTCGAAGATCGTCGCGAGTGCTCGAACTTGTGCACACCGATGTATGCAGACCGGTGACACCGGTTGGGCGTAACGGGAGTCGATACTTTGTGACGTTCATCGATGACTGGAGCCACTTTACGGTAGTATATTTGATGAAGTCCAAAGACGAGGTCGTAGAGTGCTTCGAGGAGTACGAGGCGTTTGTAATGGCGAAGTTCGAACGGAAGATTTCACGGTTGAAATGCGACAACGGTGGTGAATACCGGAACAAGCGATTCGACAGGTTCTGCAAGAGTATAGGTATCCAGGTGGAATTAACGGTTCCATACACGCCGGATCAGAACGGGCTGAGCGAGTGCATGAACCGTACACTCGTCGAAAAAGCGCGAGCGATGTTGGTAGATTCTGGAATTGACAGGAAGTTCTGGAGGCAAGCTGTGCTAATGGCAGCCTACTAGACCAACAGGAGTCCAACTGCTGCCTTAGCAACGAAGCAAACTCCTTTTGAGCAGTGGGATTCCAGAAAGCCAGATGTGTCGAATGTGCGCGTTTTCGGCTGCGATGTATTTGTGCATGTGCCGAAGGAACTGCGGCGGAAGCTTGATTTGAAGGCTTGTAGAGGGATCTTCTTTGGATACGCACATAATGGATACCGCGTGTGGGATCCAGCAAAGCAGACGATCGTGGAAGCGCGTGATGTGGTTTTCGTCGAGACCGGTGGACCCGGCGAACACCAATCTGAGTCAACTGAGCTTCGAACCGAGCAGTTTGTGAAAGTGTCGCCCAGCATCGATGAGTCGGACTACGAAGAAAGTTATGTGAGGGAAAACTTCTCGGACGACGAGTATGTTTCAGCGAAGTAGATCAAGAAGTTCAAGATTGTCAAGTCAGAGAAGGAAGACCACAACGATTAAGTGTAGCATCCCATAATTATCAATTATCTCTTGAACATAAACACCCATTGGAATTTCCCAAGAAACAGCAATTATTAGGAAAATCCCCATAACCTTTCTATAACACAATCAACAAACATCACACTACCATGTCAGGCAGAAATCTTAGCTGTCTTCATGACCGTCATAAACGGTAAAACCCAAGCATAACGGCATCCTTTGCAAAAGGCAATAAAACACAAACCATCCCTCAACCATATCAAAAATATTATACATCACTTAGCCGTAAAACAAAACATCTACCTAGCGTAAGCAAAAGTGTAAGCCTCTATATAACAATAAATGTAAATAATGATTCAGTGAGTATTTTTAGTCAAGCCAACGACTCAGTCAGCGTTTCTAATCCGAAAGTGACCAGCGTATACCTCATGGCGACACGTGAAACTTAATCCGCAATCTTCGGATGTGAAAGTAATAGAAAACCAAGTGATCAAGTGCAACGGAAAATCAAGAAATGCCTCATTAAAGGGCGATACGGTCAAAATTTGGTCAATATCAACTTGACGAATTTCTTCAATTTTGCATTTAAAAAACCTGAACACCCCTCATTGTGAAGGTGTGTGTGTGTAGAATGTTGCTCCTATTTTGATTTTGGAATTCACTCTTCAGTTGTCAAAATGCCGTCCAAGCAAGAAGAGCAGCGTATCAAAATTTTGCTCGCGCATCGCGAAAATCCGAGCTACTCGCACGCAAAGTTGGCAAAATCGCTAAAAGTTGCCAAATCAACCGTTACAAATGTAATTAAAGTGTTTGGGGAACGTTTGTCGACAGCCAGGAAGTCTGGATCGGGGGGAAATCGAAAACCGGAAGCCGCTGAGACGACAAAGAGAGTTGCCGGTAGTTTCAAGCGAAACCCTAACCTATCTCTCCGAGATGCCGCAAATAAGCTGGGTGTATCGTCTACAACCGTGCATCGAGCCAAAAAACGAGCCGGACTATCGACTTACAAGAAGGTAGTGACTCCAAATCGCGATGATAAACAAAATACGACGGCCAAAGCGCGATCCCGGAGGCTGTACACGACGATGCTGACGAAGTTTGACTGCGTGGTAATGGACGACGAAACCTACGTCAAAGCCGACTACAAGCAGCTTCCGGGACAGGAGTTTTATACGGCAAAAGGAAGGGGAAAGGTAGCAGATATTTTCAAGCACACGAAACTGTCAAAGTTCGCAAAGAAATATCTGGTTTGGCAAGCCATCTGTACCTGTGGCTTGAAAAACAGCATTTTCATAGCTTCCGGGACTGTCAACCAAGAAATTTACGTGAAAGAGTGTTTGAATAAACGTCTGCTGCCTTTCCTGAAGAAACACGGTTGTTCCGTACTGTTTTGGCCGGATTTGGCATCTTGTCATTACGGTAAAAATGCCATGGAGTGGTACGCCGCCAACAACGTGCAGGTGGTTCCCAAGGACAAGAACCCTCCCAACACGCCAGAGCTCCGCCCAATTGAGAAATACTGGGCTATTGTCAGCGGAACCTAAAGAAGACCAAAAAAACTGCTAAGGACGAGCAGCAGTTCAAGGCAAACTGGCTTTCTGCGGCGAAGAATGTGGACAAGGTGGCTGTACAAAATCTGATGGCAGGGGTCAAGCGTAAGGCCCGGCAATTCGGATTTGGAAAAGCGGAAGCCTAACTGAATATTTTTCCTGAATTTTATACTAATTGAACTTGAAAAAAAATTTAATTTGATTTTTTAAATAAACGATTTCACCGATTTACACGCGTTTTCCCTTGACCAAATTTTGACCGTATCACCCTTTAATACAACAGTATGGGCTGGTTTACATCGGACAATTTCATTACAAACGAAGTAATAGTAGCGCCAACGGAATTAAAAATTATGGTCGGAGTATCAGTAACGGCGCTGGTGATAGAAATCGCGTACTTAAGGTGAAACTCCCTCGAATCCTTAGTATTCAACATGCATGTAGTATTTAGTGCAAACACTTTTTGCTTTCATATGATAGTATTGATGCATCATGAAGAAAACGGTCATGGTTGCCAGTAATTTTATTTTTTCTTTGTGAATTACATTACACCCATTAATTATTCCCTACAATATTCACATTTTTAAAAAAGCATAAAGCCTCATAATAAGAATCCTTTTTAAAGGTTGGGGGAGTCTGGGGCATAATTAACAAGTTAAATACTAAGCCATACATCTAGTTTAATACAAATATTGGTGAATTTTAAACGTTTATGTTCGGTTCTTATTTCAATCATAAACTATCGAATGAGTCTTTGAGTAGATGGCTGAAACATAAAATGTATTAAAAATGTTTTAAATTGTGCATCTCAGATAATAAATGGGATTTTTTCTGTTTGAAAACCGATTCCAGGGACCTTTTCACGTCATACTGAACTCTGACAACCAACGACAGCTCATGTTATACAACATAATTCGATTGCCACATTTTTATTATTATTTTCACACGAATCCAGTTGAATGTTGTTTACTCATAATAATGGTCTCTTATTTTGAAACACTTTGAAGTTACTTGAGTACATACCACAAACACAAAGAGATATTATTTTATTTTGTGATGTTAATAAAAATGAATAGATTTGATTTGCTTTACTTTATTTCAATGTGGAGCTTTGGTAAGTTAATGTATGTATTTACTCTATGTTTTAATAGAAATCTCATCATGTGCCCCTTTTTTCAGCACGTGTGTTACAAAAAATAATTGTTTTTTCAATTTATTTTTTATAGTACGATTCATTAAGAATTACTTCATGCATGAGGTAATCAGTATGATCATTGCTATGCATTTATGTGCCTGACAGATGTGCATTGACGCCTGTGCTTCGACAATAATATTTTTATCCAGAACAACAATATCACTCTTGATTTTAAATCCCATGGATGCCTTCATGGTTAGGGTGCGTTCCGAAATTTTACCCTTTACCTCTTTCTTCTTAATCAAGAGTAAGGTTGAATTATCTTCTGAAATAGCTGAAAAAGAGAAACAATATTAATATACATGGAATTGCTTTGAAACATATATGGGATCAGATCAAATATTTTCCCCCACCTCATCAAATGGTAGGCCCTGTAAAGTACTTTTTCAATGAGAATCTCAAAATTTCAATATGAAATATCATAGGGCACTAGTTCAATGCTACATTGCAAGTCTGAGATTTGAGCTTGTAACTTTAAGTAAGAGGTATGAGCTGTAATAAGTAAGCGGAGGCTGCACCTGAAGGTTGGGCTTGTTTGATCCGTAATTATTTTTAATTTAAATATAGAATGGGTCCAGAGCGTTCAAATTTTGATTATAGATGACTGGTATCGGCAATATTTAGTAAAAATTTGAATTTACTGGAAAACCACGCAAATTAAAGTTGAAAAATTAACTTCGGTCCAAGTATTTTCGTCTTCGCCTATTTGTTTCAATCCTATGTTTTTATATAGTGTTTATATTACCATCAGGCGCACAATGAATTTGGTGGGTACCCGGGTACCCTGTCGAACACTTATATGTTTTTTTTGTCGAACACATAAGGGTTAATATGGAACTATGAGCCTGTGAAAAAACCGCATCATGTTTCGTTTTTTCCTTTGAAATATATCCATAACGAAAATGGGTATCAAGTCAACCCAGACTCCCCTACCCTTGGCTCGTGCTTCCAAGGAAAAGGAAGGGAATGAAAGCTGTTTACCTTGTCTTTCCAAACAACAAACAAATCAACAATCAGTATCATTTGGGCCAGGTATAGGAACGTCATTTGTAAAGTCGGAAGATTCGCCGACAGGTTCTTCTCCGGAACTTATTTTTCGATGAAATTCAGCATCAGTTGACGGTGAAGTAAAACCACTATTACACGGGTTTTCGAATGTCCACGTTAAGGGATCAAGAGCACTTCATATCACTTTTTTAGCCCGTTCACGCAAAACTGCCGCTTTTCTTCTTTTAGTAAGACGTGGCATTTTTTACTTCGTTAATCAAAACTTTTATCAGTGCAGCACACTCGCGCAAACAGTTGCTGACAACACTGTGCTCTGCTACGCTATGCACAGCTGAGTGTAAATTAGAAAAAAGCAAAACGCGTAGTTTTGAGACCGGCTGCTGAATTTTTGCACCATTCTCGTTAATTAAACAGTTTTTTCGTCTACTGTTTTCAAGAGCGCGATGATAATTAATCTTTCAGTGAAAGTAAATAGTGTTCAGGTGCTTACGGGAAGCGGAAATACAGTTATTTGTGATAAAATAATAAGCAGATCCTAAAAAGGAAAACAAAGACGACGAAAAATTACCTGCTCTGTGGAAATGAGCACTAGTTGATCAATTCAGAGTGTTTTCAGTGAAATAAACAGTGTGAACTGATTAAATATTGTATTCTGCTGTCCTATTAGCAGTATGGCAATGATTCACTGCAGGTAAGTGGATTAATTTGTCATATTTTGTTGAGCAAACCCAAAGTGTGCATGTGTGGATGAGGAAGCCATCGCTCCTGCCATAAGGGGATTCCATCGTGTATGTCCTTAATTTTTCGCATCGTAAACAAATACAACAAGCGCGGCGTGCAAGCGGCCATCCAGCACGAGATTCGGCTTAATAATGTACGTTCTGAGCAGTGATTAATAAAGACAAGAACAGCAGTGTCCAAACGAAGACATTCACCTTAGTGGAAACCACGAGAAGAAAGAACTCTAAATAAACTTATATCGAAATGATAAAGCTCGCTTGCGGTGTTCGTGGATGTTGGCCAGTGATAATGACAAAAACGGAGAAAACGTACGAACAGACCAATAATAACAACACGCGCGCGATAAGCAATGTACAAAGAACAAACGGAACAGAAAATATGTATGTGTTTATGAGTAAAGAACTAAGTTGTGACTCGTTACTGATAACTTGTGCGCTAGTACTGGCACTAGTGATCGTGATTGTCGTGCTGTGGCGTAACAAGAGTTTGCAGAAGAAGATCATTAAAGGCAAGCAAGAAAACATCAACGCATTGAGATCAATCATCACGTCGGCCCACCGAGCAGTAGTTGCTGATTATGATGCTGATAACGCAAAGGAGGCGAGAGAATCAACGAAGACTGGGAACTACAAAGTAAGCAAAATGTTAGTGTAAACTATTTACAAATATTTCACTTATCCACTTATCCACAAAAACTATGAGCCAATTTATACTAAATGAACAAATTAATATTAATTAAAACAAAATTAGACAAAGATCATACCAACATAAGATAAATGATTAATTGTAAAATTTAATAGCGCTTATAAATAAACAACGGAATCAATTTTTGGTGTGATCCTAAAACTAGACATCAACGTCTCATGAATAGATAAAGAGAAATAGACGAATTTATTAAAAAGGAGTACTTAAATTTGCAAAAAAGTGTGAAACGTCCCCGTCACTACAGGGCATTATAGAAAAAAACTGAAAGACTGAAAGACCACATAGAAGAATACAAAATCGTTTTATACATTTTCGAGAATAGATTAAAGATAAATGATTGGAACAGCAAGGTCGAGACGTATCAGGCTTTAAAAATAAGATTTAGAAATTGTCTTAAAATCTTGGAGAATACACCAATTCGAAAACACTCTTTAAAAACAGTAGCAAAAACAGCCATTTCCTGTAGCCGATCAAATAGAAACACAGAAGCTCAGGAGACGCTCAAACGTTCATTTAGATCCACCGTTATTGCATTTATTTTCTGTTTTCGCTTAGCTAAAAAGTCATCAAAAATGCCTTTCGACATCAAAACGGCCACGGCACTCGTCCAATCATATGACGGGTCTGCCGATGGTTTAGACGCCACCAGTCTATTGGCCGAGTTGACACCAGAAGACCAAATACCGACGGCGGTAAAATTTTTAAAAACCCGCCTAACCGGCAAAGCCAGGTTAGGTCTACCTACTGACACCAATAGTATCGATGCACTTACCGAAAATATTAAACAGAGGTGCGCCACCAAAATCACACCGGGAGTTAAAGGGTTCGTTAGAAAGCTTTTGTGATGAGGTAGACTCACTCACATCCAAACTGAAGGCCGCGTAAATTAAGAATGAAATACCAGAAACAGTAGCCAATAGAATGTCTACAAAAGTTGGAATTGACACTCTTGTTAACGGGTCCAATTCCCAAGAAGTAAAAATCATATTAAAAGCTGGCACCTTCAGCGATATTAAAGATGCCATCCAAAAAGTGTTAGAAAATACCAACACCAGCCAACCAAGCCAAATACTTGCGGAAAATGTTCAAAGCCCTAATCCCCGCTATATGGGACCAAACTCGAGAGTCCGCCGAGGTCGTGGAAATACACGCCCTCAAAACTTCACACCCAGGAGACAATATTTCAATCCAAGGGGGGCGCAGTGGCAACCACCACAATCGAATCAGCATTATAGTAACAGTTACAATAACAATAACAACTACAATAGTCACCGAGGAAGATCACATTTCCAACCGAGGCTTATTTTTGCAACTAACGTGGAACAAATGCAACCAATGCAAATGTCAACGTTACCGAACATGCCGATGGGAATGGAAGGCCATTTCCAACCAAGCACACCGATGATGCCAACACAAGGAGGCTCGTCGATGCAACCGATACCAGCCATGTCCAAACACTACACTGCACGCCGAGCTATTTTTTACCACGCTAGCGCGTGTGTTAAATTCACCACTTTAACTTCGTGCTTCCAGACTTACACGCAACGCGGTGGGTATTACACCAATGCAAGTGCTCGTGTTTTGGCTTCGGACATCGTGTATGATGTTTCGGCAAACACCACAGCCGAGTGTTTCCGATTGTGTTCGATTGCGGAATACACGCGTGGTTAATTTATTTTATTTCTACCCATGCCGTGCTTGTTAAACTCAATCAACTTATGCGCCCGTCACCCAACGGCCAAGAAAACAAACCTATAAGTCAAATTATCATTTTTTTAGAATCCGACGAGCAGTGCTCTATCCGTGGTAACCAGTGTCATACTCGGTGTATGTTGAGAGCTTTCTTGTGATCGTAACCACTCGGCTCGGGTGTTTTTCCAAAAATCAAGACACGGTGTCTAAAGCAAAACACGAGCGTGTACACTCGTGTCGCGTCCATTGCGTTGCGGGTTCATCTGTAAGCACGAAACTGAAGTGGTATATTATTGCCACATGGTGGTGTGTTTGCAGTCAAGTTCGGCTCTCGTGCAGGACGGTTTGGTGTTTTCACCAAGGCTGACCGATACCAAACAATATTTTTTGAGGATATCAGGCCCCTTCCGGGCCCCCAAAAGTTAAATATACCAATAACACCCGGGCAGACCAATTTGTGACAATACACATCCCCAAATCCCCCACCGCAAGCGCAAATATTCTCGACACACGGGGACAAAAATCCGTGAACCAACAAAAGGAAAAAAAACCCCCCCCACCAAAAAAATTTAAGAAAAAGAGGAGAGAGAGAAGAGAGAAGGAGAAACCAAAACAAACCACCCCCCCCACAAGCCACCACCCCCACCTATCATATTTTCTATATTTTGAACAAAAAACATTAATAAAAACCACCCCCAAACAACCCTAACTTTTGACGTAGGACTACGTCTGTGTTTTCAATACTGGGGTACACGATCGAATTGCGAAAATTTGGAGCGTCACGAAAAATATATAGGTTTTGAACGTTAATAACTAAGTCATTCCACGATTGATTTCCAAAATGTTTGCACCAATCGATCGGAACATTTTCTACGCTTCGATTTAAATATTTCAAACTATTGATTTTTAACATGCAACTAATAAAATTAACGCAAATATGAAGTGATGTCTTATAATATCGATTTTTCATAGTAAATTTACCAAATACACAGTACTTTCCGCGCACAGACTTCATATTTAAGTAAGGAACGTCTCCTAGGCAGCCATGAATGTTATATAACGGATACACCTTCGCATTTTAATTTAGTTTTCCGGCGGTCGTGGAGCTGTGCAGAGTAGGATCTGCAGTTGGACGAGCAGTCGCTGCCCAGAGAGGCGTTGGTGCAGTTGGCTGTTGTTGCCGATGCTCCCGTCAACTTCGCTGCGAGAAAGATGGCTGCTGAAGCCTACTAGTTGGCGGGAAAAAGCCGCCCGTGACAACGAGACAAGAATCAATCATCCCACGTCACCTGCAGATGGCCACCCGCAATGAAGATGAGATGAACCAAGAAAGAAAGTCCAAGTTCAATCGCGAACTGTTTCTCCCCCGTCAACTAAATCCGTCCTTTTCAGGACGACCAAATTAGTTTGCCAACTAAAGAGTTTATTTGGTTGAAATTTTCTCTTGTGATGTTTGAAATTAATTTCAATTACCGCGCCCCGGCTGAACATAGCATTCATTAAACGTCGGGTTCCGTAGTAAATGACAAAGAACGTTGAACAACCAACGAACGGAATTCGAGCCGAACTGCGTCACTTCAGACCGACCATGCGGTTGAGTTCGTTGTAGTTCCTAGCTATGCATAGAGGATTAGTTGCTGGCGGTGGCAAGCAAATTAGGAAAGGTTCGGTTAAGAAAATCATCCATCTTGCGTGTAATAATTAAGACTAATTATTGTGGCGCAATAATTGAAGTTCGTCCCCTTTGATGCTATTTGTAACACATTGCCTTCGTTGGTACCGCCTTCTTTCGTGCACTAGCATCCGATGTTTTTACCTAACAGCTTTTAGCAGAACATTTTGATTCAGTCTTACGACAGTCGTTAAGCTGTGCAGTGGCTGTAGGATCGCAGTAGGCGGCGGCGAGCAGTCGCTGCCCATAGAGGCGTTGGTGCAGTTGGCTGTTGTTGCCGATGTTCCCGTCAACCTTGCTGCGAGAAACATGTCTGCTGAAGCATACGAGTTGGCGGGAAAAAACCACCCGTGACAACGAGACAAGAATCAACCTGCAGATGGCCACCCGCAATGAAGATGAGATGAACCAAGAAAGAAAGTCCAAGTTCATTCGCGAACTGTTTCTCCCCCGTCAACTAAATCCGTTCTTTTCAGGACGACCAAATCAGTTTGCCCACTAAAGAGTTTGTTTGGTGAAAATTTTCTCTTGTGCTGTTTCAAATTAATTTCAATCACCGCGCCCCGGCTGAACATAGCATTAATTAAACGCCGCGTCCCGGAGTAAATGACAAAGAACGTTGAACAACCAACGAACGAAATTCTAGAACGGATAATTCGAACCGAACTGCGACACTTCAGACCGACCATATGGTTGAGTTCGTTGTAGTTCCTAGTTGTGCATAGCGGATTGGTTGCTGGCGGTGGCAAGCAAATTAGAAATGTTTCGGTTAAGAAAATCATCCGTCCAGCGTGTAATAATTAAAACTAATCATTGTGGCACAATAGCTAAAGTTCGTCCCCTTTGATGCAATATGTATCACATTGCCTTCGTTGGTACCGCCTTCTTTCGTGCACTAGCATCCGACGCCATTACCTAATAGCTCTTAGCAGTACATTTTGATTCAGTCTTACGACAGTCGTTAAGCTGTGCAGTGGTCTGAGGATCGCAGTTGGCGGCGGCGTGCAGTCGCTGCCCAGAGAGGCGTTGTTGGAGTTGGCTGTTGTTGCCTATGCTCCCGTCAACCTCGCTGTAAGAAACATGGCTGCTGAAGCCTACGAGTTGGCGGGAAAAAGCCGCCCGTGACAACGAGACAAGAATCAATCATCCCGCGAGATGAACCAAGAGAGAAAGCCCAAGTTCAATCGCGAACTGTTTCTCCCCCGTCAACTAAATCCGTCCTTTTCAGGACGACCGAATTAGTTTGCCAACTGAAGAGTTCATTAGGATGATTTTTTTCTCTTGTGCTGTTTGAAATTTCCATTACCGCGCCCCGGCTGAACATGGCATTGCTTTAAACGCCGCGTCCCGGAGTAAATGGCAAAGTGCGTTGAACAACCAATGAACCAACAGATCCATAACTATCTTCTACGCGTTAGAGATAGTGGCCCCCTCATCGTAGAAAATACAACCGGGGCCGTATCATAATTAAGAGCCACCAAATGCTTTCTAAAGAGTGTACAATAGAATTTTCTTGGCCCTTTTCAGGACTGACTTAAATCAATTAGCGGATGGCCCTGACGTGTATGGGAATTCGATTGCTGCGTAGTCCTACGTCAACTTTGCGTACAACCCCATTGGGCTGTCCCTTATAGTTTTTCATTAAATATAGATGCACCTTAGACTATGAGAGTTGGTTACTATATTATAGTTTTAATAACTGTTTGGTATCAGTACCAATAGAGGATAAATTTAACGACAGCATCATTATCCCAGCAAGATGCGAAGTCGTAAGAAAAATTCCAGGTTTCAACGTCATTACCGACTCAGTAGTATTATCGCAAGAAATTCTCCCAGGAGTATTTTGTGCAAACACTATCGTTTCACCAAATGCTCCTTACGTTAAAATAATCAATACCACTTGCAAACAAGTAGCAATAACTAATTTTAGACCACAAATTGACTCTTTAAATGAGTACACACGAGTCAAAACGGAAAATAATAATAATAAAATGCAACAAGAGTCAAGAGTTGACAAAATTCTTTAAATTCCTTAAATAATTTAAGAAATTTTATTCATCAATTGGATCAAAGAAATTCATATGATCCAACTGAAACACGTTCTGTCGAAACATGGTATATGTAGCAATCATGTGTATCTGAGTAGTATGAAACCAAAACGGTGTATCATTGAATTACATTAAAATTGTTGTTCAAATTCGAGAAATACCACCATTTTGCATATTTTTCTATTCGTGGTTATTTCAGCTGCATGAAAAAACATTCGTTTTGTTTTGTTTGCTTGTTTTTTTTAATTACATGCTGGAAAATATTATACTTACTTTTGAAAAACTTTCGAATGCCCATTTATGGTACTTCTGGATAAAATGAATCAAATAACTGCTTTAGACTGCTTATAATTTAAAAAAAAAAACCGTTGCGCAATTTCCACATTGTGCACTAAATTTGCCAGCAGAGCAACTTTTTCGAAATCAAGTTAGGAATGAGAAGTAATGAACATCGACATTGATAGTAGCTTTCCTCTTAGTTCATACGAGTGTTCTCCACTTGTAGTGGTATGAATTTGATTGAAGAATTTCCATTATTCTTGTTTGTCATGCAAAATAGTAACCGAGTGCTTATGAATGTATTTTACCCGATGATTCGTTTTGTTATGAAGATTCTTCTGTTTATAAACACGCGCAGAACCATTGCTTATTCTTCCGGTCTTCCTTTAAACTCTCCACCGATTGCTTGTCGATCTGCCAAACTTGGAAGACATCTGCATGGAGTTATCTCAAATTATAATAATCCGTCCAATCTATCACAAAACGTTGCGATTGCGATTGCGACTTCAACTTGATTGATACAGTTATTAATTACAGTAGTGCAATAGATTGTAGAATATAGTAGTAAAAATTGTAAGTTACGAAAAAAGAGTTTGGTTCGAGCATCGGCTGTGAAAGGTTGTGTCGATGCTTTATTACGCACTATTTTCCTATCGAGCATGGCGCGTTTCGTGTTGTTTCGGTTATCTATAATTCGGTGTAACGAGTGATCGAGTGAGCACAGTAAGAGAACAACAAAGCGTCTCTCAAGCGTTCATAAAATTATCCTTGTTTTCCTAACGGAAAACCACCATTACACTTTGTGAGTGGCTCCAATAGCATCCTTATTATTGGTTTAACTCAGATCAAATCGGATTCCCAACATTATAAAAAATCACCTTGTTTTTTCAATGAAAAACCACCATTACACTTTGTGTGTGGCCCCAATAGCATGCTTACTGTTGGTTTAAATCGGTTCGAATCAGAAATCGGTACTAGTATTTAAATATATTACTAAACAAAGCGTGAATTCAGCTTATTATTTACCAAAACGAACCCTGCTGCCACCCAATCTTGTTATCCAAAATCCCAGTGATTTCTCGTTGAAGTGCGGCGGTGGTCTCGGCTTCCAATAAAACGTCCAAATAAACGTTAACGCATTCCTACCCTTTCCTTATTTTAACTGCATTCGGGCGAGGCCAGCGCCGGTATTGCCTTAGTTTGGGATCACCAGTTTTACACATTGACCATGTTTGCATCATCTGTTGATCTTCTGAGTAATAACAGCTGAACTGGCAGTAACGGAATAACAACTTCGGGCGGTTAATCATGCTCATAAAAACGGATACATTATTTGAATAGGATAAGACAACTGCAACTTCTTGCTCTGACTAGCTTGCTGTTCTGCTTCTCACACGCTGAATCAAACTGTAAGATATGATCAACATATATTCTCAAAAATACGAAACTACAGTACCCTAAAACGGGGGAAGCGGGGTAACGGGGCGGTTTGACCCATGCCATGAATAGTTCAAATAAATATTTTTCGTTGATACTCTTCTAAATATCAACTGTGTTTCTTAATCTAGTATTATTTGGCTTCTGAAAGCTATAGCATAGGTTTGAATATTCAGTTTTTTGATTAACCAAGAACTGAACATTTTATTGAGCATAGCTTCTTCAACTTTCAGCTAGCGGGGAAAAACATCAATCATTGCTTATCTAATAGCTAACATTACAGATTAAGCGATATTTCCCTAGTTGCATATTTGTTTTTGTTTATTGTAATAAAATTGTTACTCGTTACTTTTTAAAAACTATTATATAATTATAACTGTTTTCTCATGGATGTCAATTTTTTACGCTTTTTTGCTACAACTTGTTACAAAATCGAGGCAACTTCGCGTAGTTTGGCTTTTTCATTTAGGCAAAGGAGCAATCTGACAAGTATCCCAAGCAACACAAAATTGTCATATTTGGTTACAGTGACTTGATTGTGACTTAATTGAGTAGTATTGTAGTAACATCAACTGTTTTGCAACAAGGTACCTTGCAACCTTCTAGAGATAAGAAATAAATAATAATATATTGAAACAAATAATAAAATTCTAAAAATAAAATCAAAACTTAGGAGGGGCCACTGCCCCCCCCCCCTGCCCCCCTGGCTACGCCTATGCATAGACCTCTTGTCTACTTGTTTAACATGAAGAATCCAACTTCGAAACTCACAAAAATGAGAGTCGATGAGTTTGATTTTGACATCGAGTTTTTAGCAGGAAAATCAAACGTGTGTGCGGACGCGCTCTCACGCATTGTGATTCCCACTAACTCGGAACAATTGAAATCTTCAAGCATACTCATGGTCAATACAAGAGCCATGACAAAGAAAAAGACAACAGTAAAAATACCCATGGACTCAAAGGAAGCTGACAGTAAGACTGATCACCTTACAGCTTAGCACACCGAGAATCCTTCTCAAACTACAAAACTTCTTAAACTTGGTTGCGAAGTGCACAACAATCAGTTAAGAATGTTCATTTTTAATCATAATTATAAGAAAATTTTGGGAACAACTTACGTTCCCCTAAAGCGCGCTAGTGGAAGCCAAACGTTAGAGTTTGCGTTTCTAGAAATTGGAAAAATTCTCGAGAAATACGGAAGAAATATTATAGCTATGTCGACGGAGGACATTTTATTTAAAAACATATCCCTGCATACTATAAAGGAAATCGTTAACACAACCGTTTCCAGCTATCAGTTAATCATATTCAAACCTCCTACAATTTTGTCGAAGCAGGAAGATATAAATCATAAATTACGGCAACACCACTCTACCCCGGTAGGAGGACATGTTGGACAACATCGTCTGTATCTGAAAATTAGAGAGCTATATAAATGGAAAAATATGAAAAATGACCTTACAACATATGTTAAAAATTGCGATAAATGTAAATAAAATAAAATAAATAGGCATACTAAAGAAGCAGAAGTCGTAACCGCGACTCCTTCCAAACCATTTGAAGTTCTATCAGTAGATACAGCTGGACCGTTTACAAGAACTCACAACGGAAATAGACACAATTCAATGTAACTTAAGTAAATATATAGTTCTTACACCAATTGCTAATAAGGAAGCAAATACGATTGCCAAGGTACTCGTAGAAAACTTTATTCTAAGATATGGACATTTCCTTGAATTAAGAACAGACCAAAGAACCGAATACAACAATCAGATATTGGAACAAATTTGTAAGATCCTTGAAATTAAACAAACCTTCAGTACAGCCTATCAGCCACAGACCATTGGCGCGCTTGAACGAAATCACAGATGTCTCAAAGAATATCTGCGATGTTTCGTTAACGCTCACCAGTCGGACTGGGATGATTGGGTTAAATATTATGAATTTTGCTTCAACACCACACCACACACTGAACATGGTCTAACGCCATTTGAACTTATTTTCGGACACAAAGCATATCTTCCACAAAACATATACAACAACACTGTCATCGATCCAATCTATGATATCGACAAATACTTTAACGAACTAAAATTCAAAACTCAAAATTCGAGTGCAATAACAAAACAGAATCTAATTGATAATAAACACAAACGTCAAAGCATAGCCAACAAAAATATAAACCCAATCTCATTGAGTATAGGAGATAAAGTTTACATTAAAAATGAAAATAGGAAAAAGTTAGACTCAGTTTATATAGGTCCTTACATAATAAATAGAATAGAAGATACAAATTGCACCGTTGAACACCCTATTACAAACAAAGTTTCGATAGTACATAAAAATAGGATAATCAAAACCTTATACTAATCATCGTATTTTTATTACATTTTACGAATGGCTACACCATTCTTTTAGAGGAGGGAGGTGTAGCATCCCATAATTATAGATTATCTCTTGAACATTAACACCCATTGGAATTTTCCAAGAAACAGCAATTAGTAGGAAAATCCCCATAACCTTTCTATAACACAACCAACAAACATCACACTGCCATGCCAGGCAGAAATTTTACCTGTCTTCATGACCGTCATAAACGGTAAAACCCAAGCATAACGGCATCCTTTGCCAAAGGCAATAAAACACAAACCATCCCTCAACCATATCAAAAATATTATACATCACTTAGCCGTAAAACAAAACATCTACCTAGCGTAAGCAAAAGTGTAAGCCTCTATATAACAATAAATGTAAATAAAGATTCAGTGAGTATTTTTAGTCAAGCCAACGACTCAGTCAGCGTTTCTAATCCGAAAGTGACCAGCGTATACCTCATAAGAACGGCACCTGTGTGGCATCGTTATTTGACGTAGAGTACGCTGGTTTCGCGCTCAACACAATGAATTTCATCGAAGATATTCCGGATTCGATCGACGAGCTCAAGAAGCGTGAAGATTGTAGCTGAAATGGAGGAAAGCGATGGATGAGGAAATGAGTGCTATGAAGCGGAATAACACCTGGACGCTGGTCAAGCTACCTCCAGGGCGGAAAGCTGTCACCTGTTAATGGGTCTTTAAGGTGAAGCGTGGTGATGTGGAGTAGCCGGATAGGTACAATGCGCGACTTGTTGCGAGATGTTCACCCAGAAGCACGGTTTCGATTACACCGAAACATATTCTCTGGTAGCGAAGCTGGACACCCTGCGAGCGGTGTTGGCATTGGTCAACGAGGAGCAAATGGACGTTCACCAGATGGACGTCAAGGCCGCGTTTTTGGACGGCGAATTAGCTGAAGAATTTAACATGACCCAGCCGGAAGGGTTCCAGCAGGGGAATGGATTGGTGTGTCGGTTGCAACGTTCAATTTACGGATTGAAGCAGGCGTCACGAGCATGGAACGACAGACTCGATAGTTTCAATAGTAAGCTGGGGTTTGTTCACAGTTCCAACAATTTCTTCCTTTAAACGCGCGGAGTTGGAAAGGAGAAGCTGATTTTGGTGGTTTACGTCGATGATATTTTGTTGGCTAGCTCGTCTGTGAAGATGCTGGAGGTCGTGAAACGGAAGTTGGCTCAAGAGTTCGAGATGACTGACGATGGTGAAGTTAAACAGTTCTTGGGCATGCGAATCGACCGTGACAGGAAGATGAGAACATTGAGGATTAGTCAGCGTGATTATTTTGATGGATTACTGAAACGCTTTGGAATGCTGTAATGTAACCCTGTTTCAACGCCTATGGAGAACCGATTGAAGCTGGAGAAAGGAGACGAGAAGCATAGAACATCGAAATCTTACCGTGAGCTTGTTGGTTGTTTAAACTATGCGTCGCTTACAACGAGGCCTGACCTTTCAGCAGCCGTAAATTTCTTCAGCCAATTTCAATCCTGTCCGAATGACAAACACACCTGAAACGGATTCTCAGGTACATAAAAGATACATTGGACGTCGGTCTGGTGTACATGGCCAAGGAAAATGCAGGTGTTTTGCGACGCAGCTTGGGCGAACAACTCAGCGGACCGACGATCGGTGACTGGATGCGCGTTGAAATTGTTTGAATGCACCATCAGCTGGTTAACGAGGAAGCAGCGTTGTCGTCGACGGAGGCAGAGCTTGCGGTCCTATGCACGGCCACATGTAATACGTTGTGGATGACACGTGTGCTGGAAGATCTAGGAAAGCCACTTGATGGTCCTGTGCCGGTGTTCGATGACAATCAATCAACGATTAGGATTTCCGAAAACTACAAGAGACTGAAACACGTGGATACAAAGTTCCACTTCCTGCGGGATCTAGTGCAGCAAAAGAAGATGAGATCCGATTTGTGCGTTCAGCTGAGCAACAAGCGGACATCTTGACGAAGGGACTTCCGGTAGCTAGTTTCAAGCTTGCATTGGAAACATGCTGTGGTTGAGCAGGGGTGTTAAGTTGGCAACCACTGCAGTTGGTGTACCCCTATTTCTTTTTCTACGCCCATGTGCCAAATCGCTTGTTCTGACATTTATGTTTTATTATTATTGCCAAAAACCAACTTGAAGTTAATACACGTTTTTCTTTCGTTTCGTGTTTTTTATCCTCGTCTTGCCCATCCGAAAATCTCTTCATCGTAAACACTTACGCGAGACCCGCGGAAAAATTAAATTTTCCTTCCAACGATACGATCCAACAAATCGAATAACCCAATTCGCAATACTTATCAAGCTTTCTACAGGGTGGCTTGTGAGCGCGTCACTCGCACTGAAACTGTTGGAGTAGAGTTCACAGCATCACAATCGAATCGGTAGGATAAAGAAAATGATACAGTTTGTTCCCTCCTAGACGCCGGTTGTCATACCACTCCATTGTCCAATTCTAGCTTGAGTGATACCCTGATGCTCCCTCCCAACCCAATATACACTGATAGGCAAAATAAAGTGCCCACCTCATCGTTTTTTCAATTTCTCTCATTTACTTGGTTCAAATTAAAGTAAACACACTGTTTTTTTTTTATTATCTTATTTTTTATTTTCGTTTTAAGTTTCACTTATGGAATACTGAAAAAATGGAGTTTTACTTAAAGAAAAAAAAATCAATTTGTGTTGAAAAAAAAAACAGTGACAAAATAAAGTGCCCACTTCAAAAATCGATATGTTTTCGATAAGTTTCCATTGGAAGACCCCTCGATTGTTTATGTTTTGATATTTTGACATGAAGCAAACGGCTCAACCTGGTGCATTTGTATACGTGATCGCATTTGATTCAATTGAAAAAAAATGGAGAACGCAGTGCTTTCGAAAGCAATTCCCTTGTGTATCCGAAAATTGGTCGTTCGTGATGTGCAAAACGGTGAATCGCACCGGGCTGTCGCTAAGAAGTACAGTATCAGTAAGGCAGCGGTTGGCAAAATTCTTCTGAAGCTTAAAACGTTTGGATCAGTGGTGGATCGCCCTGGCAGAGGCAGGAAGCGGAAAACGGATGCGAGAACGGACACCAAGATCATGCGCGAAGTCAAGAAGAACCCGAAGGTAACTGTCCGCGAGATCAAGGAAACCCTTCAGTTATCAGTTTCCGGTCGAACTGTTCGTCGCCGTCTCGTAGCACAGGGGTTGAATAGCAAACTTGCCGGGAAGCGCTCATTTATCAGCAAGGCAAACAAAGCCAAATGGCTTAAGTTTGCTAAGGAGCATGCTGCTAAGCCCCTAGAGTTCTGGAAAACGTTTCTCTGGACGAACGAATCAAAATTCGAGCTGTTTAACCGAAAGCGGCGGGTTCGTGTTTGGTGCAGATCGGGAGAGGAGCTTCAGGAGCGCCACATCCAAGGCACGATGAAGCATGGAGGAGGAAATGTGATGGTCTGGGGGTGTTTTTCGTGGGGTGGAGTGGGAAGCATTGTGAAAATCGACAGGATAATGACGGCAGATTCTTACATCAACATCCTGCGAGAATATCTGGAGGTTTTGCTGATCCAGACGGGCCTTGAAGAGAAGTTCGTATTCCAGCAGGGCAACGACCCGAAGCATACTGCCAAGAAGATCAAGTCTTTCTTCCGGTCTTGTCGGATCAAATCGCTGGAATGGCCTCCACAAAGCCCGGACCTCAATCCTATCGAGAATTTGTGGGCGATTCTCGATGGCAGAGTTGACAAAACTGGTGTTACCAATAAAAATAACTATTTTGAAGCCCTGAAGAGCTAGATCCACAGCACCTAAAGTATCTGGTCGAGAGCATGTCGAAGCGCCTGCAGGAGGTCCTGAAGGCCAAAGGAGGACACATCAATTATTGAAATGCTTTTATTTTACTTTAATTTATGTTTTCTGTAGCCTAAATGAAGTGGGCACTTTATTTTGTCACTGTTTTTTTTTTTCAACACAAATTGATTTTTTTTCTTTAAGTAAAACTCCTTTTTTTTCAGTATTCCATAAGTGAAACTTAAAAAGAATATAAAAAATAAGATAATAAAAAAAAAATACAGTGTGTTTACTTTAATTTGAACCAAAAAAATGAGAGAAATTGAAAAAACGATGAGGTGGGCACTTTATTTTGCCTATCAGTGTATATATTCAATGTGAATGAATGTAAGAATGATAATAACAATTCCATTTGTGAACCTTTAAGTTTTGGACAATGTATCTACGAGAAAAAAAATTGATTTAAAATTATTTTACAAAGCTTGGGATATCCATGGATGATTTGAAATTATATGGCATATAAAGAATTGTTAACCTTATTTTGATGTGATGTGAACTAACGCTATAATGTTAAATAATAAAACGAGCAAGCCAGTAAATTATAGTAGAAATATGTATCCTTAACTTAGCTGATCATCCATTCATCGAAAGACTTCCGCTGTTGCAGCTTCTATAAAATTAAGATCTACTATGATTAGAATTTGTTTTCACAATAATAATAAGGGAACATAATAAGCGTAGGTACAAGATATATCTGACACCCACTGGTTTGTTACTGAAAAAATTAGATATGTATTAATATCCTAATAGTCTTGGAAAAGCTGATAACCGCTAACTATCAGGCAAAATAAATTTCATATGAGTATAAATAATGCCAAAAACGGAAACTTAATAAAACCACAACAACCAAAAATTGGATTTTTTGATAACTCTTGTTTTTCTGGACCAATAAATGATTCTTGGTTTGTGAAATAGGAAATAAATGATTATAAATTATTTATTTTTGGTGAAGAAGGAAAAACCTGTTTTGAGTAGAATTTGTCGTAAAGCTCGATTCAAAGTAAATCCGGACGCATGGTTTAATACACCACCGCGTCTCTGGTGGTTGGAACAAAAAACGTTTGACAAGCATTTGTTGACGTTTTAGTGACAAAGATATTGGTGAAAAAAAATTTTTGGATTGATTGACGCATCTTGAAATTACGGATCATGGAACTTGAGAAAAGAAAATTAATTGTGCACAAACATCTTAAGAATCCTTCGTGGTCTGCCTCAAAAATAGCAAAAGTGTTTAAATTCCCAAAGTCAACGGTGTGTCTTGTAATCAAACGTTACAAGGATACTCTGAGTGTGGATAGAGCACAGCGCAACTATCATAAAAGCGGCACTAGGGACAAGGAGCTGAGGAGAAAGGTGTTGAGGTACGTGAAAGGCAACCCAGGTGTCTCCATACGTGATTTGGCAAAGAAATACGATTCCAACTTTTCCACCGTGCGTAAAATCCTTTCAAGAGAAGGATATAATTCTTTTTGTACCAGTTAACATCCGAATCGCTCACTGAAACAAAATTTAGTGGCCAAGAAGCGAGCACGATTAGTATACGAACGAGTTTTGACGAAATTTGATGGCTGTATTTTAATGGATGATGAAACATATGTCAAAATGGATTATTAACAAATTCCCGGACGAAAATTTTACCTGGCAACTGGTCGTGGGGATGTCTCTTCCAGGTATAAAGTATTTTTTGCTGATAAATTTGCTCGGAAGTTAATGATTTGGCAAGGAATTTGGAGTTGTGGCCTAAAAACGAAGGTTTTCATCACATCTTACACAATCACGTCGAAGGTTTACATTAAAGAGTGTCTGAAAAAGTGGACTTTACCCTTCATTCGGCAACACAAGACCAACGTTAAGTATTCGCCGGATCTAGCCAGCTGCCACTACTCTAAGAAGGTACTAGAATGATATGCTACAAACAATGTTAATTTCGTCGGATGAGATTAATCTTCCGAATTGCCCTGAGTTCAGACCGATCGAAAAATATTGGGCAATTGTCAAGCGAAAACTTCGAAGATGCGGTAAAGAAGTGACAAATGCACAACAAATGCGTTTAAAGTGGAATAAGTTCGCCTGTACAGTGTCACCAGCGACTGTGCAGATCATGATGGCATCGATCACACGTAAATTGCGACAGTTCGTTCGAAACGGTGAAATGTAATAACTTGTTATAATTAGTTTGAAAGCTAAATAAATACCCTTTTGTTTGACGTTTTTATCAACCGTGTATGTTGTTTATTTGTTGAGTTATGATCACTTGAATGCGTCCAAATTTACTTTGAATCGAGTTTTATATGATCCTTTCTCAAACAAAAGTTAAAAAACGTCCTATCTTTTCAAATACATATCGTAGGTTAGGTGGGCTATAACTGACATGGATGTATATAAACGAAGCTGAAAATGACACATAAAAAAGCATAGAAAATATAGGAAAGGGATATTATAATAAAGAATAATTACAACCATTTTAATTGTATTCACATGTCAGCAAATTGTGGTCCTGCTGCAATTGTAGACGGACCCGCGCATCCAACACGAACCTTAAACAATGTACTATATCATAACCAACAGAATTTTTTTTTTTTTACAATACTTGGGACTTCTGGATTCTGGATGGATGATCTGAAATTATATACCGTATAACGTTTGCATTGAAAAATTGACTTTTTTCGGATGATGATAAAAAAATGCTCAGACAGATATGTAATTGCTTTTGTTAATTTCCCATGGAAGGTAATTTTTTAAGCTTACTTGATAAAATTAGAGGGAGTTTATATCAAGGAAATAACCGCGAGGTTCACGTAGAACCGCGTTGGTGTATAGTAATAATGGTATCATCTTATTTATAGACTTCATAACACATATAGTGGGTTAATATTAAAATGTTTTTATTATTTTACTTGACCCGTCCCTTCTTATGAAATTTTCTACAAATCGAGCCATTGCTCTTTTGGTTCAGATTAATGAAATTGAAATTGAAATTGAAAAAAACGAAAGGGTGCGTTATGTCAGTGACATAAATGCAAAGTTGACGTAGGACTGCTTGTTGATGTGAAGAAATTGATGTCATCGAATTGATAAATTTCTACTATATTTTATTCAGTCTAAGGAACCATGAAACCCTATGCTATTGGTGTGTGAGGCTCCGGTTCTTCTTCCGCTATTGATTCTCCACGAAAATTTATAGAAACTGCACTTCAGCTCGAATTAACTTTTAATGATAGTTTGTTTGTTGAATGTCCAACGTGCTTGCTAGTGTTAAATGGGTCCTGGGCTTACAGAGGGAACATGGTTCGCGATTAAAATGTTCTTATCAGTCTTCTTGAGCTGCAGGACGGCCTGAGTGTTTGGCAGCACGTAATATTACGATTGTTGAGCGAAGCGTAACGGTCGTCACTACACCCGATAAAAGTTACCCTATTGACACGGCACACACACTGAGTAGGAGCGAGTTAGCTGTCAACTCGACAGGCCATGAATATTTATTTATTTATTTATTTATTTATTTGTCGTCGTCAATCAATTGTAGACCATTTTAATTACAATAAGTTCTTAACTTAACTTAAACCTAGCAGGCGCGAAAGTATTTTTTCAATTTTTCTTTCGACATCGTAAAATCTATACTATTGCAATGGTTATTGTAATTAGCCATCATTTGATTAATCGGTCCATATTTTGCATAGTTAGTGCGATAATTATTTGTTGCAAATAACTGTCGATGTCTTAAATGCCTTGTTGGTGTGTAAAAGTTTAATTTTGATAGAATTTCCTTTGAATCAACTCTGTGTGAGACTATATTATTTATAAATGACGCCATAGCAAATTCGCGACGAGAGAAGAATGTCAAGGGCAGTGATGTGGCAAAACTAAAACAATAGATAGGGGCTGAGGAGCAGAATTCTATTGTAAATGGATTGATTGCTACTTAAAGTTAAAAGTTATATCTAAATCAGCTGATTAAATACCTAGGAAGCTTATTATTTTCTATTAAAACTTATTCTATATAAACCGTAAGTAAAATCATGCTACATGCCTTATCAACTAGTTTAACTTAACTGCTTATCAAATATAGGATACAGAAATCACGGCCAGAATTGTCGATAAGAAGTAGTTTAGGTCAATAGGGTCACCAGAATTGTAAGTTATAAATATATCCCAGATTGCTTTAAATTTATATAAACTATTCCCTTTAGTTTTAGAGCATTACCGCTTGAAATAAAGCAACAGAATTGCTAAAAGAACGGTGTTCCTTAATTCTACTTCGACTCGACAACAAAAAAATTCTGATTTAGCCGTTGGAAAGCTGAGCAGACTGTCGGATCGAACAACCAGAGGTATAGTGACGATGGCAACTAATGCAGAAAGGATACACATTTGCATAGCTTGCAACAAACAAGACCGGTCGGACAATATGGTAGCCTGTGATGCTTGTGAAGATCGGTACCATATTTCGTGTGCGACGGTCGATGATAACATCCGGGCAGAGAATAGTTGGTCGTGCAGCAAATGTGCCTCTGGAGGGGTCGTAGTCGCTGTATCGAAGTCTGGCAGATCAAACAGAAGTAGTCGATCAGTGCGAATCCAACTTGAACTGTTGAAGCTTGAGGAAGACCGGAGGGCTGAGGAGAAAGCACTATTGGAGAAAGCTGAATTGGAGAAGAAGTTCCGGGAACAAAAGTATGCTTTACTGATTGCGGAAGCGGAGGATAACGAAGGTATTATCAGAAGTCATCACTGTCGAGTTAGCAGCAGCACTAGAGTCAACCGGTGGCTATTGGAACATGCCGGCCTGTTGACAGATGGCGGTAATGGATCCAATACGGGTGAACCGATTCAGGCAATACAGCCGTCAGTTCTAGCGGAAGAAGCTAATGGCCACGAGACTCCTCTTACCTCTCTGGGAGCAAACGCAGGTAAACCAAAGGGAGCAGTATCAAAGTGAACCAAACCAAACAAGGACAGTGCATCAACACCCATACAGCAACCGTTGCTGCCAACCTTGAAACCCCTAGCAGTGCAGTCGAAAGCACAACCGGAGCCATTATCCCCAATACCACGACCGATTCATCAGTCGAGTTCTCAACCGTGTCAGCACCCAGTTCCACAGGCTGACCATCGACCAATTCATCAGCCGATTCCGAAGATGGTGCAGCGTTCTATCATCTAGCAGGTACCGCAAATGATTTCACAGCCAGATCCATAGCAAATTCCACAAACGAGTACAAGATCGGTTCCGCAACTAGAGCCACAATTGATGCCGAAGCCAATTTCACAAGCGATGCCGCAGCTAACCCCTCAGTCGGTCCCTCAACCGTTAACGCAATCGGTCCCAGACCAGATGCCGAGGCCTCCAAATCCAGAAGCAATGCGGTTACCCACGAACCCACACTTAAACCCAGTACCACCGTATGCTTATCCGACACCGATGTCACCAAATCTATAACCTGGATATCCAAATCCATTGCATGAGAAGCAGCCAGTCCAGTACTAAACAGCTTGGGGACATTTTCAGCAGCAATTAGCGGCCAGGCAGGTAGTGCCCAAGGATCTCCCGGTTTTCAGTGGAAACCCGGAGGAGTGGCCGTTATTCATAAGCAGCTATAGGAACTCAACGGCAATGTGTGGTTATTCGGATGCCGAAAACCTAATGAGGTTACAACGTTGCCTGAAGGGAAGTGCACTGGAATCTGTTCGAAGTAATCTTCTGCTTGCTAACTCGGTTGCTAAAGTTATGACAACGCTGGAAATGTTATTTGGTAATCCGGATCGTTTGCTGCAGTCGATGCTGAATAAGGTACACTCTATACCGACACCCAAGGCAGACCGGTTGGAAATTCTGGTTAACTTCGGCATCACCGTGCAGAATCTCGTCGGACATTTGAAAGCAGCAAACCAGCAGGCGCATTTGATGAACCCATCGTTATTGAATGACCTCGTCGAGAAGTTACCGGCCAATATTCGTTTTGACTGGGCGCTGTTCAAGAAGCGTGTCGGCTACGTCGATTTGGGCACTTTCAGTGACTACATGGCTACGATAACCGCTGCAGCCAGCGATGTTAGTCACTTCAGCGAGCGCGAAGGACAGCGATTGATTCGGCCCGAGAAGCAAAATTCGAAGGAGAAAGCATACACGAATGCGCATTATTCGCAAGATTTTCGTAAGCAAGAAAGTCCTGCAGGTAAGAGGGTAGATAGTCAGGCTAGGCCATGCTACGTTTGTCAGAGTAACAAGCACAGGATTAGGGACTGCGTTAAATTTAAGTCATTTTCCTTTGCGGACCGATGGAAAGTTGTTCAAACACACCAACTCTGCGTGCGATGTCTGGTAGTGCACGGTAAATGGCCGTGCAAATCAACACGGGTCTGTGACGTGAGAAGTTGTTCAAAAGGCCATAATACGATGTTACATCCTGGTCTACCTGAATCCAATCAGTCTTCACATGCCGGCTCGAAATCACCAGCTATCGTCTCTGTTCATCGTCAAGGGCAGAGCTCGATACTCTTTCGTATCATTCCTGTTACATTGTATGGAAAGGGAACACAGGTCGAAACATTCGCTTTTCTTGATGAGGGTTCATCTTTGACGCTTATGGATGCCGATATCGCGGACCAACTGAATATCCACGGAGAAGTACAGCCCTTATGCTTGACATGGACAGCGAACGTAACGCGGGTCTGGGGGTACTAAATTTACTTTGGAAAACGTTCGTACTGTGGCAGGCTTGGATTTACCGGTCCAAACTCTTCGCTACGGGGATCTTGCAAAGATGTATACCTATCTGGTAGAACTTCCAGTCAATAGCTACGAACAAGCTGCTCCAAGAATTTTGATTGGATTGGACAATTTTCGTCTTTGAATTCCGCTTAAAAGGAGGGAAAGGGGGATACAGGAACCAGTTGCTACGAAGACCAGATTGGGTTGGACTGTGTTCGGCAGTGTCGGTGATTCATCTGAAATCATGGAAGCGCCGTCATTTCACATCTGTGAATGCGAGGAGGCGACCGGTCTGCATGAACTAGTGGAGAGTTTCTTTGCAGAGGAAAGCCTTGGTATTTCGATACCACGTACGCTCGAGGGAGAAGAAGATCGTCGAGCAAGAGAGATACTGGAGAGAACAACAGTTCAACGGCAGGATGGTCGCTATGAAACAGGATTAATGTGGCGCAGCGATAGGGTGCAGTTACCACCTAGCTACGCTATGGCGGAAAGGAGATTAGCATGTCTTCATCGTCGGCTGAAGTCAAATCCAGAGTTGAAAGCGACTTTGGAGGTGCAAATCGAAGACTATCAGCGCAAGGGCTACGCTCACAAGGCTTCGCAACAGGAGATCGAAGACGCTGACCCAAAGCGAATGTGGTTTCTGCCGTTGGGAGTAGTGGTCAATCCTCGGAAACCCGGGAAAGTTCGAATGATTTGGGATGCAGCTGCCAAAGTTAACGGGGTGTCTCTCAACGGAATGTTATTAAAGGGACCGGATCTGCTAACTCCACTTCCGAAAGTGATGTCACGATTTCGACAACGGCAAGTAGCAGCCGTTGGAGATTTGCGTGAAATGTATCATCAGTTCTTCATTCGGCGAGCGGATCGCTTGGCTCAGTGTTTTCTTTGGGCTTCTGATCAATCGACAGCTCCGGAAACTTTCATTATGGATGTAGCTACCTTTGGGTCGACGTGTTCACCATGTCAGGCTCAATATATCAAGAACCTGAATGCGAAGAACTACGAGCGTGAGTTTCCGGAGGCTGCAATAGCTATAGTAGAAAACCACTATGTGGATGACTACTTAGATAGCCGGGACACAGAGGAGGAAATGACGAAGCTGGCCGTGGATGTCCGTTTAGTTCACGGAAAAGCTGGATTCGAAATTAGACACTGGCTGTCGAACTCAACGAAGGTGCTGCAAGGATTAGGAGAGATGAAAGTGGTTCATCGGAAGGAATTCAGCAACGACAAGGTTAACCAGGTTGAACGCGTGCTGGGAATGGCATGGCTTCCAGAGGAGGACGTATTTATCTTCAGTTCGTCATTACCAAAAGATCTACAGAATCTCGTGATGGGAGTTTCAGCGCCGACGAAGAGGAAGATTTTGAGGTTCATAATGAGCTTATACGATCCACTCGGCTTCATCTCTCACGTTCTCATCCATGGCAAAGTAGTGATCCAAGATCTTTGGAGATGTGGAGTTGGATGGGACGAAGAAATTCCGGAAAGTATCAGCGAAAGCTGGAAAAGTTTTGCAAGCGTTTTCCGTGAACATAACTTAGTGCGAGTGCCTCGTTGCTATTTCCCTGGATATGAGACGCTATGCTACCAAACGTTGGAGCTTCACGTGTTTGTGGATGCAGGTCTATCCGCTTTGGCTTGCGTAACTTACTTCCGCGTGATTGATCGCGGTTAACCACGGTGTGCGCTGGTGGCCTCGAAAACCAAAGTAGCGCCCCTCAAGCCACAATCGATACCCCGCTTACAGCTTCAAGCAGCATTGTTGGGCAGCCGCTTGATGAAAACTATAGCCAAAAACCATTCAATAACTATCGCAACAAGGTATATCTGGACTGATTCTGATACAGTGCTTTCATGGATAAGATCAGATGCCAGGAAGTACCGACAATATGTAGCAATACGAGTTGGAGAAATCACGGAAAACACGAGGGTAGAAGATTGGCGGCACGTCCTGTCCAAACTCAACGTGGCTGATGACGGTACAAAGTGGAAGGGAATTCCTGACTTGCATCCATCCAACCGCTGGTTCGCAGGACCAGACTTTCTTTACAAACCTGAAAACCAATGGCCACAGCAGAAAACAAACTTCATCGATGTTCCTGAAGAATTGCGGGCGGTCCACGTCCATAGGGAAACCGTTAACACCAGCGTTAACGATTGCTTTCGGTTCTCGAAATGGGAACGGCTGTTACGTACTATTGCGTACGTCTATCATTTCGTGTGGATGTGCGGATTCAAAGTTGAGGTAGGCAAACCGAATACGAATTTGGATCAGGACGACTTCAAAAAGGCAGAACAAGCACTATGGCGGATAGCGCAAGCGGAAGCATACGGAGATGAGGTGAATACATTGATAAAAAAATCCACACAGGAGTAGTGGTGCTTGGATATGCGTCGAGAAAACTAGTCCCATAAGAAAGCTGTCTCCGTTCATCGACGAGTGTGGCGTACTCCGGATGGGTGGTCACATAGGTGCCTCACCATTTGCTACGTATAACGCAAAGCATCCAGTTATCTTGCCGAAGAATCATCGCATCACTAAGCTAATCATCGATTCGTACCATAGGGCGTACGGTCATCGAAACGGAGAGACAGTCGTCAATGAGATCAGGCAGAAGTATCAAGTCTCGAATCTGCGTACAGAAGTGCAGAAAATTGCAAGGCGATGTCAATGGTGTCACGTGAACAAGGCGCAACCAGAGGTCCCACGTATGGCTCCGCTCCCACAGGAACGTGTGACTCCCTTTGTTCGTTCGTTTTCGATGGTCGGCATAGATTACTTCGGACCGTATCTGATAAAGATAGGTCGAAGTCAAGTGAAGCGATGGGTCGTACTCTACACGTGTCTGACCATCAGAGTGGTTCATCTGGAGATCGCATCATCTCTCTCGGCAGAATCGTGTAAGTTAGCATTACGGCGGTTTATTGCTCGTCGAGGAGCACCCGTTCAAATATTTACCGACAACGGCACCAACTTCGTTGGAGTAGAGCGAGAGTTAGCAAAAGAGATCCAGAGCATGAATCGGGAGTTGTCAGAAAGTTTCACCAACGCTAACACAAGGTGGAATTTCATCCCGCCGGCCTCCCCGTACATGGGCGGTGCATGGGAGAGGATGGTGAGGGCGGTAAAAACGGCTATGAGCTCCATAAACCATCCACGAACACCTTCAGAGGTAGTGTTCCAAACTATACTGTGTGAAGCAGAGTCCATGGTCAACTCGAGACCATTAACGTGTATGCCACTAGAGACGTCAGATCAGGAAACACTTACGCCGAACCATTTCATCCTGCTTAGTTCGGATGGAGTGAAGCAAACAGTGAAGGCTCCAACGGACCAAAGGGAAACACTTCGCAGTGGATGGTAGTTGTGCCAATACATGCTCGATCAATTCTGGCGTAGATGGATTCGGGAATATCTCCCGGTGATTACTCGGAGGACGAAATGGTTTGAGAACCCGAAGCCCATCCGAGAAGGCGACGTTGTGTTCTTGGTAGACGAAGGAGTGAGGAATCGTTGGATACGTGGAAGAGTGGCGGAGGTGTTTCCCGGAAAGGACGGACGAACTAGACAAGTGACAGTCAAGACGGCTTCAGGAATCCTACGCAGACCTGTTGCGAAGCTAGCCGTAGTAGACGTAGATGGTGGTAGTAAAGCTGGAGAATCGGAGCAGCTTTACGGGCCGGGGAATGTTGAGCGAAGCGTAACGGTCGTCACTACACCCGATAAAAGTTACCCTATTGACACGGCACACACACTAAGTAGGAGCGAGTTAGCTGTCAACTCGACAGGCCATGAATAGAGAGAAGAATGTCAAGGGCAGTGATGTGGTAGAACTAAAACAATAGATAGGGGCTGAGGAGCAGAATTCTATTGTAAATGGATTGATTGCTACTTAAAGTTAAAAGTTATATCTAAATCAGCTGATTAAATACCTAGGAAGTTAATTATTTTCTATTAAAACTTATTCTATATAAACCGTAAGTAAAATCATGCTACATGCCTTATCAACTAATTAAACTTATGCTAAACTGCTTATCAAATATAGGATACAGAAATCACGGCCAAAATTGTCGATAAGAAGTAGTTTAGGTCAATAGGGTCACCAGAATTGTAAGTTATAAATATATCCCAGATTGCTTTAAATTTATATAAACTATTCCCTTTAGTTTTAGAGCATTACCGCTTGAAATAAAGCAACAGAATTGCTAAAAGAACGGTGTTCCTTAATTCTACTTCGGCTCGACAACAACGATAAAATAGGCATTTACACCATCTTCAACTGTACATAGTACAGACTGAACAATGAAGATTGTACAGACTGAACAATGAAACAACCCAAAAGTTGAGAAGGTGGCAAAAAAAATGCAATTGCAGTTTTTGCTATCACATCTTGAGAAATCCGCATGATTCAGAAAAGGCAATTTTGCCCATTTTGATCCACAAAGCGTTTTATGGTACAAATGAAGCTATGCACGTGTGTGCAAGCGACTCGCAGGCTCAAATAGCTCGATTTATCGCTGTAATGTCCTTATTCAATCATCATCAACATATCAATATAATATGGATGAGTCGATAGCACAAAATGGTGCAACGCTGTTGGCCACTGTTGTAATGCCACCGTCAAGTGTTCTATTGTTGTTCTCACTGATCATCGACAAAGCGTTTTATGAAATAAACAAAGCCATGCAAGTGTGTGATAGCGACAGGTTGCACACAGCTTGGTGGAAAATATGTCCATTTGCTTCATTGCTGTACCGTGAATTCCTCGCCAAGCGAACCACATGTAAGGTTTCTATTACAATGTTTTTAGTTTGTCAAAGTGGCTGAACGGTTGCCATCAAGAGCCGCCACGTTGACAGTCTTGGTTCAAATCTCGGTCTCAAATTTTCATAATTGCTGTGTTGCTTTTTTGCCCACAACCAATGAAGGATTTTTCCTCCAACTTACGATACATAGCACGAAATGGAACAAAATCATGCGACATTGTATTAAAATCTTACTTTTTTATGTTGGGTGTAGAGCGAATTACGAACAACTTAACCTAACACCCAGTGGACCAGTTTAAACATTTTCGTTTTGCAAAAAGTTCCACAGGCTGGAGCGGGAATCGAAACATAAACTTCATGGCAACTGCTTGAACGACGGGCGACGCCGCTAACAACTTGACCACGAAGATTATGTGGGCGATTGATTTGGCCATTTTGAGGCAACGCCATGTGGAGCCGGTGCGTGGTAATGAAAATTTCGATGAGCTCAAAAGAAATTCCAATCAAACAACTCTTTAGTTGGCAACTTGATATGATCGTCCTGAAAACGACGGATTTGAGTTGTTTACGGAGGGAATATAGTTCGCGATTGAAATTTTCTTCTCAGTCTTCTTGAGCTGCAGGACGTTTGGCAGGACACCACCCTGTGAATAGGTCAAACCGGATGAAAGTTTATTCAGCTCCTCGCCGTTGCGGATGGCCAGCAACCGGTAACGTGAATAATTCTGGTCCTCTTATTGTCACACTCCTGCTGCTAGGTAGTAAAGATTGGACTCGGGAAAAATGCGACACTTTGTTTTGGGTGTAACTTTTTATCGCGTGGGTGAAAATTAATGAAATTTTGGGTAAGACTAGTTTAGAGAGTAATGTTTTTATTGCGATCTGTCAAGTAGTTTTCAAGATGCATTCGAAACAAGAAGAGCTACGTCAGCAAATCTTGGGCGCGGTGATCCCGTGTTGTGAAGATGTTCCAGGAGACGAAGACCATCGAGAGGCGCGCTGGAATTGGCCGAAAACCGAAAATGGAAGATAAGGCAGTACTTTAAGAATAACCCAAACCTTTCCACCCAAGACGTGGCCAAAAAGTTCAATTCGTCGAAGTGATTCGTCCAGCAGACCATGAAACGGGCTGGGCTACGTGTTTTTAAGGTCAGGAAGGCGCCAAACCGGACTGACCGGTGAGTGGCTGGTCAATCCAGGCTGTCTCGTCATAGACGATGAGACATATATCAAGGCGGACACCAAACAAATTCCCGGCCTCGAGTTTTTTGTCGGTACGTCCCGCATGGAGGTTCCGGAAAAGTTCCAGAAGAGAAAGATGGACAAATTCGCGAAGAAGTACCTGTTGTGGCAGGCGATCTGCGGGTGCGGACGGTACAACAAGCCGTTCGTTACAACCGGCACCATAAACGGGCAGATTTATCGAGAGGAATGCTTGCAGAAGCGCTTGCTGCCCTTCCTACGCTCTCACCGTGGTCCCACGCTGTTCTGGCCGGATCTCGCTTCGTGCCATTACGCCAAGCCTGTAATTGATTTGTACGAAGCGAAGGAGGCGAACCCGCCAAATACACCAGAACTTCGTCCGATCGAAAAGTTTTGGGCGATAATGAAGAAGAAGTTGAAGAAAAGCGGAAAAACATTCAAAACCGATGAAGCTTCAAAGAAAAACTGGGAGAAATTGTGTAAAGAAGATGGACAAAGCCTCGCCCTCATAAGCAGTGTTAAGAGAAATTTTCGAGCATTCAGCTTGGGGGAGAAAATTCAATGAATAAATTATGCCAAAACATAGTTAATATATAGTTATTTAATCCCTGAACATTTGAGAAGTATCCGATCTAAACTGAATTTTTGGTGATTATTTTTGTGTGTCTCATTTTTTCCGAGACCAGTCTCTAGAGTGTACTGCTACTTAGAATTGATATGGGCCTGTTCATAAGCCACGTAGACTTATTTTTGATAATCTCAGACCCCCCCCCCCCATAGAGTTTTTTTTTCATTTTTTTTTTGAAAAAGAGGGAATTTGCGGGCCCCCCCCCCCGGAAAAGTTTAGTGGGTTTTTGATAAGGTGGTGTTTGTGTTGGGGGCGCGCGGGGGGGGTGTTTTTTATAGGGAAGGAGAGCGGAAAAAAAAAGAAAGAAAGATATAAAAAGAAAAAAAAAAAAAAAAAAAAAAGACGGGCTTCAATTGTTACGCCAGACACCAGCGTGGAAATGAAATCATTAGCAGTGCCCTTCCAGTCGTTGCCATCCAGGGTGCGATAGGTTTCGTCGTCCATCACCACCGCCACGTCGCTATTTGACGGGAAAATCGAGCTGACCATCTTATTCAGCCGCTGCAGCTGCGTCATTGCCTGCAGCTCCGAAACCAGTGGACGCGACTTCCGCTTCCTGACATGTTTGTTCATGTTCACCAGGTACTTTTTCACTATTTGGCCGATTGAACCGACCTCCCGGCCAAACGCACGAAGCGATGTAGCCACCTTTCCCTCGGTCTTCCTCTTCAGCATCCTTTGGAGCTTCTTGCCGGTCATGGTAGTTTTTTTTCGATGCTCTGATTGTTGTCTAATAGTGCCAAGATGTTGTAGATGCCGGAACGCGCGTATTCGGCGTCCACAAAGTGCCGCACGATGGCCGTTTTCGAAGCGGCGGGGTGCCGTTCTTTGAACGGAGTTGCTTCACTGTTTTTGCCATCATGGTTAGAGTTCGACTGATAGAGCTGTCAAATTTTATCTGCTGACTCATGGGTTACTATGATTGATGCTGTATGGGTAGTTTTGTCAGTGCGGGTAAAGGTAAACCCATGAAAAATCGGGAATCTTTGTCCATTTTTTTAAATGCAAACGTTAAATAGTATATCTATAATTTCGATGTGATGCTGCTACAGTGGAAAAACTCATTGATGTGATATAATCACAATGGAACTGACTCTTAGCTTTGGTTCTTCACGAAGAGTCCCTACAGAGCCCTTGCGGCACGTCAATTATATGCAATTAATAATATGATGCTGCTATACACTTCTAAACAGCTCAACCATTAGTCGATGCATGTATACTGAAATGTTAAAGTCATACTATGCAATTTAAAGGAATATATAAATATAAATATAATATATATATAAATATAAATATATAAATATAAATATATATATATATATATATATATATATATATATATATATATATATATATATATATATATATATATATATATATATATATATATATATATATATATATATATATATATATATATATATATATATATATATATATATATATATATATATATATATATATATATATGTATATATTAAATATTATATATATATATTATATATATCTATATATATTATATATTATATATATATATATATATTTCAATATATATATATATAAAGATATATATCTATTTATATATAGATATATATAAATATATATATATATATATATATATATATATATATATATATATATATATATATATATATTATATATATATATATATATATATATATATATATATATATATATATATATATATATATATATATATATATATATATATATATATATATATATATATATGTATATACACAGCATGTATATATATATATATTTATATAAATATATATATGTATATATATATATATTTATATTTATATATATTTATATTTATATGTTTCTTTTAATTGCATAGTATGACCTTAACATTTCAGTATACATGCATCGACTAATGGTTGAGCTGTATAGAAGTGTATAGCAGCATCATATTATTAATTGCATATAATTATATCTATATATATAAAAATGGATTTCTGTCTGTCTGTCTGTCTGTCTGTCTGTCTGTCTGACCCTAATAGGCTCGGAGACTACTGAACCGATCGGCGTGAAAATTTGTATGCAGGTGTTTTTGGGGCCGGGGAAGGTTCTTAAGATAGTAAGAGACCCCTCCCTCCTCTGAAAGGGGGGGCTCCCATACAAATGAACCACATATTTCTGCATAACTCGACAACTAATCAAGCAAAAGAAACCAAATTTAGCATGCGTGAGTTTTAGAAGGCAAAAAATGTTTCTATGGTAGTTTGAGACCCCTCCCCTCTCTAGAAAGGGAGGCTCCCATACAAATGAAACAGAAGTTTCTGCATATCTCAAGAACTAATCAAGCAAATCGAACCAAATTTGGCATGCGGGGTTTTCTGGTGGCGAAAAATGTTTCTATGGTGGTTTGAGACCCCTCCCCTCTCCTAGAAGGGGTGCTGTCATACAAATGAAACTGAAATTTCTTCATAACTCTAGATCTAGTAAAGCAAATGGAACCAAATTTGGCTTGCGGGGATTTTTACGGCAATAAATGTTTCTACGGTGCTTCGATACCCCTCTTCTCTCTCTCTGGTAGGGGGGGCGGGGCTCCCATACAAATGAAACACAAGTTGCTGCATAACTCGAGAACTAATCGAGTAAATGGAACCAAATTTGGCAGGTAGAGGTTTTTGAAGGCAAGAAATGTTTCTGAGGTAACTCAAGACCCCTCAGCCCTCTGTAAGAGGGGGGCTCTCATACTAATGAAACACAAATTTGTGCATACCTCGAGAATTAATCAAGCATATGGAACCAAATTTGCCATGTGGAGGTTTTTGGAGGAGAGAAATGTTTCTATGGAAGTTTGAGACTCCTCCGCCATCTGGAAGGGGGAGGGAGGGGAGTTTCCAAACAAATCCAACACAAATTTCTGCATAACTCGAGAAATGATCAAGTAAATGGAACCAAATATGGCAGGTGGAGGTTTATGAAGGCAAGAAATGTTTCTAAGTTGACTCGAGCCCCTCCCTTCTCTGAAAGGAGGGCTCACATACAAATGAAACTCAAATTTCTGAATAACTCGAGAACTTATCAAGTTAATGGAACCCAATTTGGCATGCGGAGGTTTTCGAAGACAAAAAATGATTCTATTGTGGTCACTCCGCTCACTGAAAGAGGGGTCTCTCATACAAATGAAACACGAATTTCTGCATAACCCGATAAAAATTAAAGCAAATGGAACCAAATTTGGCATGTGGAGGTTTTTGAGAGAAATAAATGTTTCTAATGTGGTTTGAGACCCCTCCGCCTTCTGGAAGGGGAGACACCCATAAAAATGAAACATAATTTTTAGCATAACTCGAGAGGCAATGTAGCAAATGAAACCAAATTTGGCATTTGGCATGTTGAGGTTTTTGGAGGCAAGAAATGTTTCTATGGCAGTTCAATACCCCTCCCCATTTTGAAGGGGAGGGGGGGCTCCCATACAAATAAAAAGCAAAATTCTGCATAACTCGAGAACTAATCCAGTAAATGAAACCACTTTTAGCATATGGGGGTTTTTGAAGGCTAGATTTCTAAATACATAAAAATGAATTTCTGTCTGTCTGTCTGTCAGACCCTTATAGACTCGGAAAGTTCTGAACCGTCCAACGTGAGAATTTATATGAAAAGGTTTTTGGGGCTGCGAAAGGTTCTTATAATTGTTTGAGACCCCTCCTCTCTCAGGGGTAGGCTCATACAAATGAGACGCAAATTTCATCATAACCCGAGAACAAATCAAGCAAATTGAATCAAATTTGGCATGGTGGGGGTTTTGAAGTCAAGAATGTTTCTATGGTAGTTCAAGACCCCTCCCCTCTCTGAATAAGGGGGGGAGGGGCTTCAAACAAATGAAACTCAAATTTTTATTATAATCGATGAGCCCAATGTCATGGTTCGAGAACTAATCAAGCAAATGGAACCAAATTTGGCATGTGGGGGGTTTTGAAGGCAATGATTGTATAGTGGTTTGAGAAACCACCCCCTTCTGGAAGTGAGGGCTCCCATACAAATGAAACACAAATTTTTACCAAAAATGAGAACTATCCAGGTTACTTAAACACAAAACGTGTATTTCTCGGGTAAGAAGTATGTATTGATAGAAGTTTGAACCCCTGCTTATTCAAGAAAAAAAAACCATAAACGAGCCAGTTATATTAAATTTTCCTTTATTTAGTTGCAAGCGTATCAGCGCACGCACCGGGTTCAGCTAGTATATATATATATATATATATATATATATATATATATATATATATATATATATATATATATATATATATATATATATATATACTACTTAACCGACTGGCGTGAAAATTTGTGTGCAGGGGCTTTAAGGACCGGACAAGCTTTTTATGATGGTTTAAGAGAGATTTATATATATATATATATATATATATATATATATATATGTATATATATATATATATATATATATATACATATATATATATAGATGTATATATATATATATATTTATATAAATAAATGTTTATATATTATATATATAATATATATATATATATATATATATATATATATATATATATATATATATATATATATATATATATATATATATATATATATATATATATATATATATATATATATATATATATATATATATATATATATATATATATATATATATATATATATATATATATATATATATATATATATATATATATATATATATATATATATATATATATACATATATATATATATCTTTATATATATATGCATATATATAAGGTGGACGGGTTGAAGGATTGAAGAGGTCATCATTTATAGTGAATCTCATAGGTACAAGAGCGATTTTACTTAATGAAAGGATCCAATTGAATCCCATATGTTACTACGATAATTATACAAAAAAGTGGGAGAATAAAAAAAGTGGAAAAAAAAAAAAAAGTGATAATCCCCCAATAAGAAACAGAGTTATGCGGGGGGGCTGGGCAAAAAACTCCATAAGAAGAATTTTTTTAAAATAAAAAAATAATATATTTTTATATTGTTATATAAAATATCACATGACATAGCATACGTAGTGGGGGGGGAAGAAATAGAATAATATTATTGAAGAAAATAATAGACGGAAGGATAGTATGCCAGCGGAAAAAATGTGGGTGATTAGAGACTAAGATAAAAGAATAAACAGCAAGAAAAAAAAAAAAAATAAAAGAAAAAAGAGGAAAATAATTTATTAAATATAAATAAATTTAATTAAATAAAAAAATAAAAAAATTCAATTTAATTTGTGTCTTTTTATATTAAAAAAAAAAAAAAAAAAAAAAAAAAAAAAAAAAAAAAAAAAAAAAAAAAAAAAAAAAAAAAAAAAAAAAAAAAAAAAAAAAAAAAAAAAAAAAAAAAAAAAAAAAAAAAAAAAAAAAAAAAAAAAAAAAAAAAAAAAAAAAAAAATAATAATAATAATAATAATAATAATAATAATAATAATAATAATAATAATAATAATAATAATAATAATAATAATAATAATAATAATAATAATAATAATAATAATAATAATTTTTTTTTTTTTTTTTTATTAATGACACTTTACACCAGAAGGGTGCATTCGTGTCGAACGAAATTCTGATGTTCACATATAATATTAATAATCCAATTATTCGTTTCCCACTTCACTTCGTTCCGCCCTTCTCAACCCTTATTCATCAACTTATCTACTTATCCTTCTGTTCCTTCGCTGGTTTGCTCCAAATTTGTCCATTTGTCCTGCTTCTTGCGATTGTTCTGCTTTTCTTATCTCTGTTATTTTTCCTTCTCTTTTGATTTTTCTCCTTCCACTTTTCTTCTTCTGTTTCGCTTTTCTTCTTCTTCAGTTGTGTTACGTTTCTCTCATTCATTTTGTCGTCTTCTATTTCACTCTTTATTTGGCTTCTTTCCACTACATTGCTTCTTCCGTTGGGCTCCCTTCAGTTTCATCTGCATTTCCTTTTTTCTTCCATCCGCTTCGGTTTCCTTCTTCCGTTGATTCCGTTATGCTTCTTTTTCTGCTTCCATTTTTCTTCTTCTGCTAATCTTCTTCCAGTTTTTTTTTCTTCGGTTTCTTAACGTCTTTAACTTCTTGTGCTGCTGCTCTTCCATTTCTCTTCTTCGACTTCTATTCGTCCACTTTGTTCGCTTCGCTTCCTCTTCAGTTGTGTAACGTTTCCCTCATTCACGTTGTCTTCTTCTATTTCATTTTTCTATTTCGCTTCTTTCCACTGCTTTGCTTCTTCCGTTTCTTTCCATTTCTTCTGCTTTTTATTTTCTTCTCCATCCGCTTTGTTTATCTTCTTCCGCTGATTCCGTTACGTTTCGTTTTCTCCTTCCACTTTTCTTCATCTGCTTATCTTCTTCAATTTTTTTTTCCACCGCTTCGGTTTACTTCGTCCATTGATTCCGATACGCTTCTTTTTTTTTTCTTCCACTTTTCTTCTTCTGCTTATCTTCTTCCATTTTTTTCCTTTCCGTTTTTCTTCAATTTCTTGTGCTTCTACTCTTCCATTTCTTTTCTTCGACATCTATTCGTCCACTTTGCCAGCTTCGCTTTGCTTCTTCATCGATTGTGTTACGTTTCTTTCATTCACGTTGTCTTCTTTTATTTCACGTTTCATTTTTTCCTCCATCCGCTTCGGTTTTCTTCTTCCGCTGATTCCTTTACGCTTCTCTTCTTCGGCTTCTATTGCTCCGTTGGTTTGCTTCAATTTTTCCTGCTTCTTGCATTTTTCTTATCGCTGTTATTTTATCCTTCTTTGTTGATTTTCTCCTTTCACTTTTCTTCTTCTGCTTATCTTCTTCCGATTTTATCCTTGTTTCTCTACGCCTTCAACTTCTTGTGCTTCTGCTCTTCCGTTTTTCTTCTTCGACTTCTATTCGATTTTCGCTTTTCTTCTTCTTCGATTGTGTTACGTTTCTTTTTCTTCATCGACTTCTGTTTGTTCATTCGGCTTAGCATCGGACACGTTTCACCTTTTTTTGTTTTCGTTTTCTTTTTCAGCTTCTTCTATTTTCTGTTTTCGCTACAGCTTGGAGAACAGTCTTGTTTCCCTTAGAAAGTTCAGCGTTTGTGTTATTTGCTCCTCTGTGTTTCCCAGGGCGTCGCGTAGGCTGGTCCCAATGTTATTTTTCCCCCTTTCGGTAACAAATTTCCGGCACTCGAGAATTAAATGCCGGACATCCATCACCGTGCCGCAACATTCACAATTGGGCGGCGGCTCCTTCTTTAACAGAAATGTGTGTGTTAGACGCGTGTGTCCGATCCTTAAACGTGTAAGGACACGCTGTTCGGCCGTGCTCCCGCGTTCCGTCCACCTGCTGGTATCTTCCTTAACTTCCCTCAACTTTGACTCCCTAGTCTCATACCACTGGTTATCCCACCGATGACGTACCAGTTGGTTAACTTCTCTCAGAGCATCTTCGCCTGGGATTGGTATATCGATGGCCTGTTCCCTCCTGGCTTCATTGGCTAGTCGATCGGCTTCGGAATTGCCACTGATTCCGGCGTGCCCAGGAATCCAGCAGAATCGAATAGGTTTGTTCCGCGCTATTTCTTCCACTTCTTGGATCCATGGGTGCCGAGATTTTCCCGCCTCCAATGCCAGTAGGCAGCTAGCAGAATCCGATAGAACAACCAACTCGTTATTCTGGTTTGGGATCGTGACAGCCATCCTTATGGCGTATGCCTCCGCCGAGAAGACGCTGCATGCTTTTGGGAGACTGTAGGTACCAGCAATTCCTCCGTTGAAGAATGCGGCCCCTACCGTATCTTCATCCTTAGAGCCATCGGTGTAGACGACAGTCGATCGATGGAAACGGGTATTCAGCAAATGTTGCACGATTGGGCGGACTTTCTCCGGCGGGTCACCGGCTCGTACGTATTTCTTCACGTCCCACACAATCGTAGGCTTTCGTGCGTGCCATACACGATCACTTTGTCTCACAAGTTTACCGACAGCGGGGAGTGCTGTACCTGTCAATTCTTCGAGGCGGTTCGAGGCTCGTTGAATCAACGGAAGGGTGATGTTGCCACGATTCTTTACAGCTATTCGGATGGCAGTCCGCGCTATAGACTGTGCTGCCAGCAGTTCGAACGGTAGGGTTCCCGCTTCGGCCATAATCGAAAGTATCGGACTGGTCACGAAAGCTCCGGAGGCATACCGAACCATTGAATTGTAGCAAGGAGCAAGAGTCTGCAAAGTTGCTGGCCCTCCTCGGCTCACCAAGCCTATACCGTAGGTCAGCTTTGCGGTTACTATGGCCGATCCCACTTGCAGCAACGATGTTCGATTGCCACGTGGAAGCTTGGCACCGATCATCTTCAAAATCCGCAATCGAGACTCACACGATTTCTTCACCATCTGGCAGTGAGGTTTGAATGTTAGGGTTCGATCCAGGGTAACACCCAGAACCCTCAGCCGGTTGGTCCTTGGAACGGCGACTCGCTCGATGGTTATGTCCTGTGCAGGTTCCCGACGTGCATTCGGACTGCAGTAAAATACGTGCGACTTTGTTGCTGACATGGAGAATCCCACGCTCTTCGCCCATTTGTCTACGGCCTTGACGGCGGTCTGCAGCTTGCGATGGAGGCCTTCACTTTTTGCTCCTCGTACTACGAGAAGGATGTCGTCCGCGTACAACAATACACTAACCCCACGCGGTACTACCCGAAAGATGGGCTGCATCGCGACTAGGAACAGTGTCACTGACAAAACCGAGCCTTGTGGCACACCATTTTCCAGCTCATATTCACGGGACACGTGTCCTTCTACAGACACCTGAAACGTTCGTTCCGAGAGGAAACTCCGCAACATGTTTATCATGCGACCACGTATCCGCCAAGTCTTCAACGTGCGCAGAATACCATGTCGCCAAGTGGTATCGTATGCTTTCGCCAAATCTAAGGACGCTATCAGTGAGTGTTCGTCTCCGGTTGGTAGATATCTCTCCAGTTCTGCAAAGTATGTTTCGGTACCTCGTCCTGCTCGAAACGCGTGTTGGCGTTTGTCAAGCCGTCCATTCGACTCCAGCTCGGCAATCAATCGACGATTGATGATTCGTTCAAACAGCTTCGCCATGCAGCTAGTGAGCGAGATCGGTCGGAAGGCATCAGGTCCAGAATCGTGGCTGTTCGGTTTCGGAATGGGAACGACAATTGCATTCCGCCAGCTGGAGGGGAATTCACCACTTTGCCAAATTTTATTCAGCAGTTCAAGGAGCGTAACTTTCACAGACAGAGGAAGACGTTGAAGCAATGGATACCCTATCATGTCCGCACCTGTCGAAGCACCTCGCCCTTTGTCGAGAGCCCACAGAAGTTCATTCAGGGTAATGTCGATGTTGTATACATCCTCAGTATTGGGCGAAACATCTATGGACTCTCGTTCAGCTGCTGCCTTCACCATCTGGAACGATGGGGCGTAGCTAGAGGTCGCTGATCTCGCGCTGTAGAATTGAGCCAGTTCTTCCGCTGCTTCTTCGGGGTTGTCTGTAAAACCGTCGGTTCGCTTGAGTACCACCGTTCGCTGTCGTCTGCTGCCACGCAGAGTATTCACCGTCTGCCACAGTTCGGTAGTCGTGCTGTTCGGAGAGATAGTCGCCACGAAGTTCTCCCACGATTGCTCCTTTGCTTGCTGAATAGCTTTTCGTGCTGCCGATCTGGCTTCCTGGAATCTCGCTAATGCATCGGGTTGTTCAGGATCAGATTGCTGTAATCGTCGAAGGGTCCTCAGGCACTTTCGTCGCAGTCGGATTGCCGCCTTCGCTTCGGGACACCACCAGGGTACCGATCTTGGTCCAACACGTCCGCTGGTCCGCGGTATGGATTTCGTCGCTGCTTCTATTAGCTTCTCAGTGAAGCTGTTAACGTCCCAGTCGACATCTGGACGAATGGTTTCGGCGGTGATGCGTTCATACAACGGCCAGTCAGCACGATCGTAGAGCCATCTTCGCCGTACCGTCCGTGAGTCCGACCACCCGGGTAGAGACAGCGTTATCGGAAAGTGGTCGCTGTTGTGCGTGTCTGCGAGGGTTCGCCAAATGAACTTACTGGCTAGATTTTCGGAACAGATCGTCAAATCGATGGCCGAGGTATTTCCGGTAGCTGGATCGATGCGGGTAGCTGCGCCATCATTCAGGATCACAAGCTGTTTATCCAAGGTAGTTTCGGCGATGAATCGACCAAGCGTGTCCGACGTTCGTGACCCCCACGCGAGATGATGCGCGTTGAAATCACCCAAGAATAACACTGGACCTTCCAGTTGCTCGAGCAAACTACTCAATGCGGCCTGACACTCAACGGAACTCGGTGGAACATAAATTGACACTACCGTTACCTGGATTGGTGCGTGGATACGTGCTGCGACGATGTGGAGAGTTGTGTCGATTCGTACTTGCTCGAAAGGTAAGCCTTCCCGGATGGCAAGGCCTACCCCGTGTTGCCAGTAGTGTACGCTGTTCGACTCCAGAAGCAACGTGTAGTTTCTGCCAACGAAATCTGATGGGGCGACGGTTTGATTTACCTTGGTCTCCTGGAGTGCGACGACGCAAGGTTCTAGGTCAGCGATGAGAAGCTTCAATTCGCTGATGTTGGCCCGGAGTCCACGCAGGTTCCATTGCAGGGCGAAGCAGCCACCGGGGCGGCCATTATCGATCGTTCGTGAGGTGGAAGATGACGATGCGGTTGATTCTCTTCGTACTGTAACGGAAGAACGTGCCGCGTTGGGCATCATCGTTGCGGTATTGATAAGCGTGGTTTCTGGTGTAGGGCGGCGGCCAGGGCGTAGAAGGGATACACCTTCCCCCTGCCGTCTATCCCAAGTTTCCGGTGTCATGGTGCTATTCTCAAAAGTTTCATCGGCTACAGAGGTGAATTCACCATCAACGGGTTGGGGTATGACGTCCCGGATGGTTCCTTCAACCTGCTGCACTTGCGTCGGAAGGGGTACTACACATTCCCCACTTCCGAACCGATTTGTCTCGTTGTCCGTATTCGTGCTTATGTCTTCATTGTTTTCCATGCGTTGCTGGGGAGTAGAGCTATCTATGACGTTTATTTTGCGGGGTCTCAGATGCATCAGATTCTTCGTCGGAGTACTCCATTTGGGTGAGGTCGTGTGTTTTGGTGGCAGTTTTCTTCGGTGGCGGGCTTATGTCCGGTGATGTGGCGGGTTTTCCGTGAATATGCTTTGGCGGACGACCGCGCTTCGTTTCCAAAACAGCTGGAGAATTATTCCTCGATCGAGTTACGGGAGCTGTCGTCGTATGCGTTATTTGTTGTTCTTTACGCTGGTGTGGATTTTCGATGCTTGCGATTGGTTCCTTGCTGTGTTGCGGTTTTTCTTGGCTGGCGATTTGATGCTTCAGCTGGTTGATGATGTTGGCCATTATTTTGATTTTTTCGTCCTTTCGCTTGCTCTCATCCCGCATGCTGGCTAGTTCTGCGTCTTTTCCCTTCATGGCCGCTTCAAGATCGTTCAGTTTTTTCTCAAAAACGCTTTGTTGTGCAACTACCTGAGCGTAGCTGCCTCCAGACTGTAGAGCAGCACGTTTTCTTGCCTCTGGAAATGTCAGATTGTCACGTACTTTAATTTTTATAATTTCCATCTCATTTTTATACACCGGACACTGGCGGTTGGTAGGTCGGTGGTCACCCCTGCAATTCCGGCAGAGTGATTTCTCACTGCATTCCTCTTCTCCATGATGATCTCTAGAACAATTAAAACACCGTTGCGGTCCAGGGCATCGGGCACGGGTGTGACCATAGCTGAAGCAGCCATAGCACTGCATGGGATTTGGGAAGTACGGACGGGTGGGAATATTGAGCAGACCGACTTTAAGGCTATCCGGAAACGTGGTTTTGCAGAGTGTCACTATCAACGCGGGTGTATTCACCTTCTTACCACCTTCGTTTCTGGTGATTCGCTGCACGTGGATACCTTTTTGGCCAATTATCTCCTGTAAAACCTCTTTTTCCTCCAAATCGATTAAGTCCCAGCTGGAAATGATACATTTGCAAACGTTAAGGTTCGGATGGGGAGCAACTTCAACCTCAGTGCCATCAATAAGCTTATTCAGCTTGAGTAGCTTGGTGACTTGGGCTGGATCACGAACTTTCAGAGTGTATTTACTACCTCGTGCTTCGGAGTTTGCGCCTTCAATTGTTCCACCAGCACATGCTTCTACGGATTTACCGATGATGATTGGATTTCTCGCGAGTGGAGCACCATCCTTTCCAGTCAACTGGAGGAACGTCAGCTCACCGAATTGATTCATAGGGTCCATATACGTTGGTAGCCTACGTTTTGCTGACCCTCCCGGGTCGCCGCTACTAGCGGCCGCCATGTTGTTCTACGTGCGAAAGCGCGCAGATGGCAACGGTCACCCGTTACCTACCCCAAATGAACAAAAAAGATAAAGACAAAAATAATCCTACCTTTTTTGCCCCTTCAACGTAGAAATTTCGGTTGGTGTTCACAAAATTGTGCCCCTCACTGTGGGCACACACTTTTGCGATGCACTGTAGTACTCCTCGAAAGCCTAACACGCACTTTCGGATTTACTGTAAATATCAGTTTTTCCAAAACTTTTCACCACTTTTTTTATTCCCGCAAAATTTTTCTTCCAACGCACCGCAACCCACACTGATAGCGAACTGAATGGTGGGTGAATGAAAACGGACGGCAGCCGGACGACGATTGTTTGTTTACCACTTTCGAAGCACGTGGAGCACAAATAAAATCACTTTTTTCGGCCGTTATACCACCGATTTTCCTCAAACCTTCACTGTTTGGGCCTACCTTTTCACCTCACTCACTGTTTTTTGTACGATTCGACCGCGGCGATCGCTAAAAACTCGGAAAAAACACCTTTAGTAATTCGGGAGCGCGCACTGTACCGACCTTACGTGACGGCGTGTCGAACTCAGATGAATAATAATAATAGTAATAATAATAATAATAATAATAATAATAATAATAATAATAATAATAATAATAATAATAATAATAATAATAATAATAATAATAATAATAATAATAATAATAATAATAATAATAATAATAATAATAATAATAATAATAATAATAATAATAATAATAATAATAATAATAATAATAATAATAATAATAATAATAATATAAAGGCGATTAACACGTTTCCGGTGCCCCTGTTGACCTACAGCTTTGGAGTGATAAAGTGGACCAAAACTGACTTGGAGCCGATAGAACGAGCAGTACGAGTGGCGTTCACTAAGCATCGTATGCATCACCCAAAGTCGGCCATCGAGAGTGTCACCCTACCACGTACTGAAGGAGGAAGAGGCGTTACCGATATTCAAGCGCTATGTGTTTCCCAGATTCAGCAGTTGCGGATGTACTTCATTGAAAGCCAGACCCGTCACGAAGTCTACCGTGCTGTTTGTGAAGCAGACCATGGGTTCAGCGCCCTCCATCTGGCGCAGGAGGACTATCAGCTGGGCTGCGACCTAAAAACTATTGACGATAAAGTTGCATCGTGGAAGCTGAAGGAGCTGCATGGGACGCATCCCCATCAGTTGGAACAAGCGCTTGTCGACAAAGTAGCGTCGAATACGTGGCTGGTGCGAGGTGACCTCTTCTCAGAAACTGAAGGCTTCATGGTAGCCATCCAAGACCGGGTCATTGCGACGAAGAACTATCGCAGGTACATATTGCACGAAGAAGTAGAAGACCGTTGTAGAAAGTGCAACGCAGTAGGAGAGGCGATCGAACATGTTATTGCTGGCTGCCAAGCATTGTCAGAAGTAGCGTATCTCGGTCGTCACAACGATGTCGCCAAGATTGTGCACCAACAACTTGCACTGAAGCACAATTTTTTAAACCATTACGTGCCCTATTACAAGTACCTGCCAGACCCGGTTCTGGAAAATAGTTGCGTAAAGCTGTACTGGGATCGCGAGATCCTAACGGATGTACTCATCCGTGCCAATCGCCCTGACATTGTGATCTACGACAAAAGGAAGAAGAGTGTAACTCTCATCGATGCCGCTGTACCGCTGGATCGCAACGTCCATTCAACGTTTTCCACCAAGATTACGAAATACCACGATTTGGAGGAGGAGTTGAGGCAGATGTGGCATTTGGAGGAGGTCCGTATAGTTCCGGTTATAATCTCGGCGACCGGAATTGTTCCCCGTACCCTTATACGTTCCCTTGAAGAGTTGGAGCTACGAAAGGAATTGAGCAGCATTCAGAAAGCAGTGATTCTTGGAACCTGTAGTATTGTCCGGCGGTTCCTGAATCACCATAACTAATCCATCCGAAGCAAACAAATTAGGATGTAAGTTTACAAAACTGAAGAATGTATCCACCGAGCCTTACCCCCTTTGGCCCCACGCCCGGGGATAGGTGAAAGTTTCCAGCTACATGCTGAGAAGTGAGATGAAATCGGATAATAATAATAATAAAAATACTCGCAAATTGGTCATCATTTTTATAAGTTTGCTTTTAGTTTCAGTACAAGAACAGCGGAAGGCTTACAAAAGCTGATATTACGATATTTCATATTCTGTTTTCGACATTTATCGGCTCTGGTATTTCATTTCTAAGAAATACAAGTATCTATTTCACCAAATAAACTACAAGTTGTGAGTAAATATAAAACGATGCTTTTTTCAATTGTTTAGATTTAAAAAGAAACACAGAAAAACAATTATAACACGAATATTATGTCATTACAAGAGATAAAGACAGTGAATTACTTATAGTCAAGATACATAACAAACTCCTTGTTTTATTGATGAAGTTTTAATTTACAATAGAGTCTATAACTCCTATCCTAACTCCCAAAATGGCTAGTAGAAGTATTCGATAGAGCTCCCCGGAACATAGATCATGTAGTTTTAGCTGTTGAATACAAAGATTTGATGTTAGTGGAACTCGCTAGAAGGACAAGGACAGAGCCTAAGTAATCGGAAACAATGTTTTCTTACATATGCTTTCTTAAGCGGTTAAGATGTCATCGTCCAGGCTCGTCTAGCAACTGTGATTGTATTTTTTTGACGACAGCCAAAAATCACGCTATCCAGCTCTTGCCATCTCAAATGAACTAAAACGTCTACAGAAGACGTACAGTTTAAACAGACGTTAATTCAATAAAGCATAAAGCTATCCAACCTATGCCCTACTCTGTTTTGGAATGTATCTTCATTTCGGAGGGACTGAGTAGGTTGATAAAGTTCTCTAACAAGAAGGTCAATATATCAATACAAGGAGTAGGTCAACACGAGAATCCCGCACTAGATTGAAGTGACAATCATGTCTCGTACAACAAGTACAACAGGTTTCTTATCCTACCAAATCTTACAGCTTGTTTGCTTACAACTACAGTGAAGATGTGAAGATAAACGGATGAAATATACCACAAGTAATCGAACTGACGGACCCGGAGTTCTTCCGGTCAAGAAAGGTGGATATAGTTTCGGGAATCGAAGCGTTCTTCAGCTTGTTCCAGTCGGGGAAGGGCATATCACTGGGTGAGGGGCAGCTTGCACTCACTGATTCAGTTTTCGAATGGATTGTGTCTGATTGATCTTTATTAAAATGGATGGTAAGAGTAGTGCTATTTTGGATGATTTGGTGCTGCTATTTTGGATGATTTAGTGCTACTTTGGATGATTTGGTGGAAACATTGTCACCGTTTTGTTGAGGAAGTAGAAGCAATCGATAACTATTCGCCAGAGGAAACGCGCTGAGAGGAGTAGTTTTGGCATAAAATGCAAAAGGAAACAGATAGTCGCTACGAGTTCTGTTTCTGCTTTCGATTGGGACGGTTTAGAGTTTTGTTCATTCGCGCGAACGCCTTCTTCTCTACGGCATTGTAATCAATTAGCATTGTTCTTATTTCATCAACCAGGTCGCTTTTGTTATAGCAGCAATGTGCGAGTTGAAAAATACTGTGCGATGTACCTTCGTCAATAGAGCGGATAAACCAGCCTGGCAAATTTCGCTAAAGGCTTGGATGTGGAGCTTGATGAAATTGAAGCCTCAGATAGGATAGCCCTCCCTCCTGAAAGTCCCTCCTCCCCTTCTAATCAAGTTCATGTTTGAGCAGTCGATGTTACACGCGTTGACCGCCAACTCGGATGAACTTATGTTCCATGATGGGAATGGAAAAAAAGTTTAAAGTGCACATGTCGCATGCCCAGGATCACATCTGCTTTGTGCGAATATATGATCTCCCACTAGAGGTTCCTGACCAGGAGATCGTTACAGTGTTGTCAAAATATTTAAAATAAGTTAAACGCATCGTGCGGGAGGAGTTTCCGCCGGAGCTGAGCATACCCGCCTACACTAGTGTACGCGGTGTATACATGGATGTGAAGTAGGAAATTCCGTCATCGCTGCAGTTTGCCAGCCGGAAGGGAAACATATATTACCAAGGCAACAAGGACAAATGCTTCATCTGCAAGAAAGAGGGACACCTGATGGCTTCCTGTCCCAAACGGAAAGATCGGAGTCAGCCGAAATTGCATCGTCAAGAGAAGGAGCAGAGCGGTAATCTGAAGAAAATGTCCGGATGTGCAGTAACTGGAGGTGCAGCTACCGTAGGATCAGAAGCTGAAGGTGAGGGAGAATTGGAAACGCTAGAGGTGCTGAAAGATAAAACGGAGGAATCTGTCATCATGCCGATGGACACCGAAATAAATAATGATGAACCGAAGGAGATGGAAACTCATGATCGTGCGTTGTTACAGTTCGCCACATTCATATCAACGGGGATCAGTAAATAAAAAGAGTAAGCTAGAATTGCCCCCAAGAAAGAAGAAAAACCCTAGTTTGTTTAAAAAATAGTTGTTTTTTGTGTGTAACCCACAAACATTGCCTATGGCTCCGTAATGGTAACGCGATTGAGCCGCACAAATAAATAAACTGGTTAAAAAAAAAGATGATTCCAACAGGTTATGGTGGTTTCTGTTGTAGAAAAGATGATTTAACAAATTTGGATCAACAAACGAACACCTCTATAGGGTATTATTTGTTTTGTTCCGAATATTGTTACCTTCGAATCAACAGAGGTAATATATACTACAAAATCAGCGCTTTTTGTTAGCACATATACACTAACACAGTTGCCTGAAGACGATCGAGAGAATTTTTCATTGACTACGAAATGAATATGGATATCAGTATGGATGATGTGATTTCCGGGCAAAGAATGTGAAATCTGCTGTCGATTTACGATGTCAAATCGATACTATTGAGGGAACGGGCGTCGAATTGTCCATATGTTTTTAAAGACATTCCAAGATAATATTCGGCTGTACCTGATACAGATGGATTCAATTGTGACGGAAATGCAGATCTTAAAAATGTGTTTCGAAATCAAAACACAAAGCAGTGCATTAGTGAGAAGGATCGTCTGGCAAGGGAATATACCTAGTTATCGATTCTCGCGGCAGCAGTTGTGAAAAGATTTTCCATTTTCTAAAAGTTGTGTGGAGCGCACTGGTCGTGGAAGCCAGGGGCTCAAGCTGAACTTCAGAATCATTGGATCGCTGGAGGAAAAAAACGTCGTCGTCATTACGGAGACCAACGGAACGACGAACGTCGTCGACAGTATGGTGAAACGCACCGACGGTACCGAGTCTCCTATAATAACGGAAAGCGATGCTGACACAGATAAACCCCGTATAAAATATGATGAACTAGTGATATTAGGATATAATGGCTTTCTACCACAAGGTGACCGTGGGCGACGTCGATCCAAATTTATGCTGTACAAACGTGGCGAATCGAATGGCGTCAAACGTTCCAAGCACTACATTGTACAATCACCTCAGACATCACAGGCAATACTCGACGCCAAACAACTCTCGATATCGTACACACTGTCACGAAATCAGGCCGTCATAGTAGAGTACAAAGAGGATCTCGACACGGATATGTTTCAGGTTGGTCGTTCGTCAGAGTCGCCGATAGATTTCGTTGTCATGGACACCCTGCCCGGTGATAAAAAAGATGCAAAAGTCCTGCAGAGTACCATTTCGAGATTCGCCTGTCGAATCCTAGTGGATCGAAGTGATGGGCATAAAGCGAGAATCTACACAGCGGGATTTGACTTAAGCAGAAACATTTTCCTAGGGGAGAAAGGAACTAAATGGCAGGATAATGTGGAAATCGATGGCCTGACGACGAATGGCGTGCTTATCATGCACCCCAACGGTCATTTTGTGGTGGTTCAGCTGAGTGCGGATTATGGCGAGAAACATCGGTCGGAGGAGATGTGTTTAGTCTACGAGAATGTCGGTCTGCGCAGCAGAAAGGCCAGCCAGTTTACGAAGAAACCAATGCCCTGCAGGATGGTACTCTAATCGACCTTTGCGGTGCAACTCTGTTGTAGCGATCGGCTGAAGGACAGAGGCATTCGCCGACAAAAAAAGACCAAGAAAAAATGGTAGATGAAATAAATGCTGGACGTCCACAGTGTCCGGTTGGCCTCAATACTTTAGTGATTCCTAAAAAAGTGTCATTGGGAGAGCACGTTAACCAGCCTTATGTGTATTTAAATTGTGGCCATGTTCAAGGTCAACATGGTTGGGGCCAAGACAAAGCATCCAACGCTCGTCGGTGTCCTATGTGTTTGGAGCTAGGTCCAGTGGTGACACTGTGCATGGGTGTGGAAAATGCATTTTATGTCGATTCTGGACCGCCAACCTACTGTTTTAATCCTTGTGGTCACATGGCAACAGAGAAAACTGTCAAATACTGGGCAAATGTGGAAATACCTCACGGCACAAACGGTTTCCAAGCAGTATGTCCATTTTGCGCTACGCCTCTGCAAGGATCTCCGGGATATATCAAACTTATTTTCCAAGATAATTTGGATTAACTAGCTTTCACAATATCCCTGCAACAAATGTCCTTTTATCCCCTTTCTCGCCAGATTTAATTCCCTTTCCCAGTCCAACTCCCAATATTAAGTCGAACGATAAGCAAAATTATCAACTGATTCGCGTATAGTTTATAGTAATACAATTGTTAGTTTATTTTTAATCGAAATTAGTTCTAAATTATTTAAAAAAAAAAAAACTTTGGGACTAATTGGGCTTCCCAATACATACTGTTTAAAATACCAATTCAACATACGTTGAAGCATAGCTTTGCATTTTACTGTGCTTATTTTACGCGCCGTCTGGATCTATACGACTCGAAGAATCGAGTGTGGTGACACTTGTTGAATCGACAAACCATTACTCTCCATTTGATTTTTACGGAGTGTCATTTCACCCTTAGTGACAATTATCACTTTGCAAGTTTAAACGAGACGTCTCAAACAACACGGACCTAAAATAAGTACATTTGATCTTTTGGGGCTGTTGAGGGCAAATACGACGACGGCGAAGGTTTTTGTGCAGCGCTTATGGACTTTGGAAAACGGGAGGGATCAAAAACTATCCTGGAATGAACGGTGGATGAGGAATGGCGTAAACTTTCACTATAAAATACGATTCAAGTTCATCGGTGCGTTATTGTACCTGAATCAAAATCGACAAAATTTTATTGTTTCACTGATGCGTTGATATGGTGAATTATTGTACGAAGTGCAAAACAAGACGGTACAATTATCGTTCGATGTGCGTACTGCAGTGGATCAAATCTGCACGTGGTACATGTACTGCTCTCGTGGCGAATAAGGTCATCAAAATTCTGACTAAAACGGAAGACCATAACTGGGATCACGTGTCAGGTACAACTACTAATCCTGCCGACCTTGTATCTTTTGGAATCTTCAACGCGAAATCCCAAACAATAACCTTTGATGGAATACTTTACTGACTGAAGACATGCAAAGAACAATTGAGATCGGACAATATATACAAACACATCGTCTCTACCAGCTTTGACGTAAACTGTACCAAAATAAACGATTCCAGAAAAGTGTCTAGTGATCATTATTCTTGAGATTGAAGTTCACCCATTAGTTGTTCGATGCAAGATGATTTTGCTCGGAAGCTACGTTGACAAAATTGAGTATCTTCCTGGTACCGTTTCGTACACCGAGGGGACATTGACACATCGCACAGTGAGAAAAATGGGACCCAAAATCACAACTAATTAAAGGCCGCTGGATAAGTTCCCTGTAAAACAGCTTATCTTATGTAAAAAAATACGAGAAATCGAATGGTGATGGTTTCATCTTGGGCAGACCCCGGGAAGTGGCTCATTTTGTCCGATTTTCTCCTAATTTCGGAAGAAAAATTGAATGATCGCACATTTATCATATTAGCTCGGCAAATATTGCATCCATTTTTCCTGTACTATTGTGGAAATGTCTGGAGAATACAATGGAGGTAATATTGTCTTGTAAAAACGTCAGGAACTGTCCATTTTGCCTGATATTCCCCACATGCTGAAAGAACTAGATATGCCATTTTTGGAAATTTGGGCGAATTAGAATCTATAAAAATGCAATACACTATTGTGGAACTGTCCGGGAACTGAATGAAGAGTATGTCGTCTTGTGTAAACATCAGTTATTGTCCATTTTACCCGCTTTTCCCTACATACTGGAAGAATCAATAGATAAAATGCGATTTTTGGAATAGCTGCGCATTAGAATCAAATCAAATGCACTACAATATTATGAAAATGTCTGGAAAACCGAATGAAGTGGATGTCGACTTATGCAGACTTCGGGAAATGGCTCGTTTTGCCCGATTTTCCCTTAATTTTGAAAAAATAATTGAATAATCCTACATTTATCATATTTTCACTAATAATATTGAACCCATTTGGGTTCATTGAGAAATGTCTGGAGAATCTAATGAAGGCTATATCGTCTTGTAAAAACCTCAGGAACTGTCCATTTTGCCCGATATTCCTCATATATTGAAAATACTAGATATGTCATGTGGTTTTCGAAATTTCCGCGAATTAGAATGTATAAAAATGCAATGCACTATTGTGAAACTGTCTGGGGAATTGAATAGAGGGGATTTCGACTTGTGTAGACGTCAGTTATTGTCCATTTTACCCGCTTTTCCCTGCATATTGGAAGAATCAATATATATAATGCGGTTTTTGAAATAGCCGTGCGATCGACTTTACTTTTGAAAAGGTCCAAAAGGTGTTTTCACAATACATAGTACAGCACAAACGAGTTAAATATTTTTAAAGCAAGTATGATTACCATATGACTATTCATTTTTTCTTCCGAAATTAGGGAAAAATTGGGCAAAATGGAAAGTGGCATCCCCTGCATTACATTTTCCAGACATCTTAACAATATTGCAGTGCGTTTTATTTCATTTTAATGCGTGGCTATTACAAAAACCGAATTATCAATACAGGGTGACTGGCAGCTCGCGGTCTAGCCAAAACAGGGTGATAAAGAGATCTGCAAACGATGATATCTCCTTCATTAGATTTTCCAGACATTTTCACAATACTACAGCATAGATTTATTCCACATAAGTAGAGCTAATATGTTAACTGTATGATTATTAAATTTTAATCTCGAAATTAGGGAAAAGTCAGGTTAAATTTAAAATTTCTCGAGGTCTGCAAAAGACGACAATCCCTCCATTCAATTTGCTAGAAATTTTTAGATTATTGCAGTGCATTTAATTTTTATTCTAATTCGCGGCTACTTAAAGAACCACATTAAATATTGGTTCTTCCAGTATGCAGAGAAAAGCGGGTAAAATGGACAAATACCGATGTCATTTAATTCCCAGACAGTTCCACAAAAGAGCATTGTATTTTTATACATTATAATTTGTGAAACTTTCGAGAATCATTTGTTATATCTAGTTTTTCCAATATGTGGTGAAAATCGTGCAAAATGGACAGTTCCTGACGTTTTTACAAGACGATATTGCCTCCGTTTGATTCTCCAGATATTTTCACAATACTAAGGCACAAATGGGTTCAATATTATCAAAGCTTATATGATAAGCTCAGGATTATTCAATTTTTCTTAAAAAATAAGGGGAAAATCGGGCAAAATGAGTTAATTCCCGAGGTTTTCACAAGACGACATCCCTTCATTCGATTTTCCAGACATTTTCATAATATTGCCGTGCATTTGATTCTTCCAATATGCAGGGAAAAGCGGGTAAAATGGACAATAACTGACGTCTACACAAGTCGAAATCCCCTCCATTCAATTCCCCAGACAGTTTCACAATAGTGCATTGCATTTTTATACATTCTAATTCGCGGAAATTTCGAAAACCACATGATATATCTAGTATTTTCAATATATGAGGAATATCGGGCAAAATTGACAGTTCTTGAGGTTTTTACAAGACGATATAGCCTTCATTGGATTCTCCAGACATTTTCTCAATAGTAGATCCCAAATGGGTTCAATATTATTAGTGAAAATATGATAAATGTAGGATTATTCAATTATTTTTTCAAAATTAAGGGAAAATCGGGCAAAACGAAGTCTGCATACGTCGACATCCACTTCATTCGGTTTTCCAGACATTTTCATAATATTGTAGTGCATTTGATTTGATTCTAATGCGCAGCTATTCCAAAAATCGCATTTTATCTATTGATTCTTCCAGTATGTAGGGAAAAGCGGGTAAAATGGACAATAACTGATGTTTACACAAGACGACATACTCTTCATTCAGTTCCCCGGACAGTTCCACAATAGTGTATTGCATTTTTATAGATTCTAATTCGCCCAAATTTCCAAAACCACATGGCATATCTAGTACTTTCAGCATGTAAGGGAAAATCAGGCAAAATGGACAGTTCCTGACGTTTTTACAAGACAATATTACCTCCATTGGATTCTCCAGACAAATGCACAATAGTACAGGAAAAATGGATGCAATATTTGCAGAGATAATATGATAAATGTATGATCATTCAATTTTTATTCCGAAATTAGGGGAAAATCGGACAAAATGAGCCACTTCCCGGGGTCTGCCCAAGATGAAACCATCACCATTCGATTTCTCGTATTTTTTTACATAAGATAAGCTGTTTTACAGGGCACTTATCCAGCGGCCTTTAATTAGTTGTGATTTTGGGTCCCATTTTTCCCACTGTGCACGTAGAAGTAGGTAGTGGTGTGAGGTGGGGGAGGTGGTGTTGGGTTTTGGTGGGGGGGGGGGGGGGAAGTAGAAGTTAATGTAGTAATGTAATGTAGGGGGTTTGTTGTGTTTATTTTTTTTTGTATGTTGAATAAAGGGGGGGGAAAGAGAGAGGAGGGGGGAGGAGGATGGGAAGGGGGAGGGGGGGGGGGAAAGAAGGATTTTTAGGGAGGGGGGGGGGGGTGGAGGGGGGGGGGGGAAGGAGGGGGAGGTGATTTTTTTGTGTATAGGGGGGGGGGAGGGGGAGGGGAGGAAAAGGGGGAGGGGTGGGGGGGGGGAGGATGGGGGGGGGGGGGGAATGGAGGTGGCGGGATTTGGAAGTGGGTTGGGGGTGAGGATGGGTGGTTGTTATGGAGGGGTGTTGGGGGTGGGGTTGGGGTTGGGTGTGGGGGTGGGGTGGGATTGGGTAGGGGCGCCGTTCTAAAAGTTCTGAAATCTACCGCGTTTCGTTTCGAGTGGAGATTTGGGACAAAAATATCTGCTTTCGGGCCCACTGAAATTTTAAGATAAGTATTGCATTCGAAAGGTTCAGCGTAGAACATCTACGCTGAATCCCTGTTGCTAACTTAATTCATTACATTTGTTTACACTAAATAAAAAGTACTTGCAAGAAAAACATGTCTAAACGCACAAAGCTGTTGGTCAAAAATAATATCATATTTGCGCCACACTCTGATTGGTTCATACTGCCGCAGCTACCGTGCCAGCGATTATAAAACATGTGGTGACGTCCGACCAACCATCATTCTCGATTCGGATTCTGAAGAGAACGGTCGATGTTCCTAGCATCTTAAGAAAAAAAAATTAGAGGTGGGGTATATCAAGGATGTAAACGCAAGGTTCACGCTGGACCTCGTTGGTGTATAGTAATAATGGTATCAGCTAATTTATACATATGATAAGACATAGATGAGCGGGATTACAGAAATAAATTCGGACATTTGATTTTGAAACCCTATAATAACAGATTAATAGTCGTAGATGGAGCTAATCTGGAAGTTCTTGGATGTGTAAGAGTTTCGGTTGATGTCAACGGATCCTGTGAACAAGGCTTGGAGCTGGTGGTCGGAAAAATGTCAAACATTCACTCAGTATTGTTCCACTTTTTGGAAGAAAATGGCTGGATGTTTTCTTTCCAGCTTGGCGTAAAACTTTTTCAACCAAGCTGGTAAATCAGATTTCGGAAAATGCAATTGAAAGCACAGTTGAAGAAGTAAAGTGTAAGTTTAAGCACATTTTTAACAAGAGTTTTAAATATTCAATTGTTGGGTTTGAAGGAAAATTGATACTAAAGGAAGATAGACCGATTTTTAGGAAAGCTTATGAAGTTTCTTTAGGACTGAGACAAAAGGTTATTGATCACATAGATGCTTTGCTTACACCTATTGAGGCGAGTGAGTGGGCTTCTCCAAATATTGTGATCGTTAAAAAGCGTCAACATATCCGACTAATTATTGACTGTACGGTGTCAATTAATAAGTAATAAGGTGTGGCCCATTTAGTATTGGAACAAACATTTTTGATTCTTACAGTGACCCTAGTGGTCGGATTTGTAAACCATGACATCTTATGTATTCCCTATAACAATAACAACATCAGAAGTTTTTTTTCGCTGTGCAGTTCGAACGTGTTTCAGAGAAATACAAAATGGAAGCAGCAAGAAGAAAAATAATTGTGCGCAATCATTTGGAAAACCCTTTGTGGTCTGGCCCAAAACTAGCTAACGTGCAACGGATTCGTCTCAGGGAAGGCTTTCTTGTTTTCTTGTCTTAATAAAACATCAAGTGGAATACTCCTTTTGCTATCAACAAGAAAAAATGTGCAGCAAATTGACTTTTCAATTTGCTCTCCCTGATATCAGGATCAGTTTTAAATTTGATGTCTCAGGAATATTTTTTTGCTATCATTTTTGATCTTTTAACTGTTAAAACGGTTTCGGTCGTTTTTAGTCGACGGCAACCCGAGAAATCAATCAGCAACATCACAACAGCATATTTAGTCGGGTTACCACCATTCAATCTGCAGAAGGTCTAATTGATTTGCACTTTATGTTTGTTACAATAAATGTTACAAACCAAGTTCATGTAGGTATCGTGTTATTTAAATGACACATGATGCAATTGCGGTATTGTTCGACTTATCTTTAATGCTTGCTGTAACCACGTTACACTCGTGAAACAAAAAATCGGCTTTTTTTTGCGTAGATCCACGATTACGCTGGTCAGTAATGCAAGACTGACAGTTACAACAGTCGTGATTAGCATAGTTAGCATACACGCTCTATATAAGTTTGTTCCCATATCTGTGAGTCGACAGGAAAAACTGTTGAAGAATCGAAGCAATCGGTGAAAACATTGTATAACATCGTAACTATGTATTTTGATTAGCAACATCATTTCGTTGCTATGTACTTTAGATAGCAACCATCTGATATAAATATCTAGCTGCAATAAATATTATCTGCATTAGTAGTTCAATCATCAACTCGACTTGTAGTCTCAAGATATTTTCTCCCGAAAACCCATTCTTCGTGAACCTGATCTGAAACCTCGAACAGGTTATGGGCCCAGGCGGAAGCTGCTGAATCAAAAATTTAAGCGTGAAGTATTTGCTGTTTTTTCTTGAAGCGATGGAGTGGGCAAAAATTGTCAAGTTGACAAATTCGAACTACCAATCATGGTCGTTCTCCGTCAAAGCGTTGCTGCGGAGGGAGCAGCTCTGGAAGCACGTGGATCCAGGTACTCCTCCGGAACCAATGACGGACGCATGGAAGACCGGCGACGAGAAAGCGTTGGCCACGATTCACCTGATGGTGGATGAGAGCCAATATGGACTGATACGTGACAAGACGACGGCGAAGAACACGTGGACAGCTCTGAAGGAGCACCACGAGAAAACTACTCTAGGGCAACGAGTAACCCTTCTTCGGCAAATCACGAACCAGAACTTCAAGGTAGGGGACAATATGGAGGCCTACCTGTCGGAAATCGAAAAGCAGTATGCACGTCTGGAAAATTCCGGATTCGAGATGAAGGAGTGCCTCAAGGTGGCGTTGATACTGCGGGGACTTCCGGAATCGTTTAATCCTCTAACTACGGCTTTGGAAGCGCGGAACGAGGATGAGCTCACGCTGGAGCTTGTAAAAGTGAAGCTGATGGACGAAGCGGATAAACTTCGAAAGCGACCCGGTTTCGATGAACAAGTGCTACAAATGGGCGGAAATAATGCGTCCCAGAAAAGTGTATTATGCTATCATTGCGGTAAGCCGGGGCACAGAAAGCGAAATTGCAAGGTGTATCTGGCAGAGAACAGCGGTAAGGCCGAGAAGAAGAAAGAAAAGGCCAAGGCGAAAACAGTACGCGAGAACGATAAGTCGTTCACATTCATGGTCCGGTCTGGTAAGCATGCCGCAAGTGCGTGGGTTATCGATTCGGGTGCAACGTCACATTTGGCAAGAGATCGTAGTTCCTTTGTGCGCCTCGATGAGAGTGTACGTCCGGAAATTTCGACCGCGGACGGCAAAGTTCTTCGTACGGCAGGTATCGGTGACTGTAACATTGAGTGCATGAATGATCGTAACGAAAAAGTGTCGGTTACGTTGACGGGAGTAATTTTTGCTCCGGGTCTAGAAGGCAATTTGATTTCCGTGATGAAGCTCGCTGAAAAAGGTGTTCGTGCAGAATTCGATGCAAATCAGTGTCGGTTAGTGTACAACGGGTCAGTTATTGCGACGGCCGATCGCGCAGGTGGCCTATACCAACTGAACATGGTGGAAAAATCGTTGCTAGTAAGTGATAAGCAGCACAACGTCGACTGCCTGCATATGTGGCATCGAAGACTAGGCCACAGAGACCCGGATGTGATTGGCGAAGTAGAGCAGCGTGGTTTGGCCTCTGGAATGAAGGTCAAGAGTTGCTGTATCCACCAGACTTGTGAGTGTTGCGTCGAAGGGGAAATGGCACGGCCATCGTTTCCCCAAGCAAGCGAGAAAAACTGCTTTCGGTATTAGATATCGTGCACAGCGATGTATGTGGCCCTATGACGACATCGCCGGGCGGGTGCCGGTATTACATGACGATGATTGACGATCATAGCCGCTATACGGTCGTCTATTTCTTGAAGGAAAAATCCGAAGTTGCTGACAAAATCCGTGAATACGTAAGGTTCAGTGAAACTCAATTCAGTCGAAAGCCAAAGGTCATCCGTTCAGACCGAGGTGGCGAGTATACCAGCAATTCTCTACGGAAGTTCTACGCAGAAAAAGGAATCAAGGCTGAATTCACTGCTGGCTACGCTCCACAGCAGAACGGCGTGGCTGAAAGGAGAAACAGGACGTTAAATGAGATGGGATTGTGTATGCTGTTGGATGCTGGCTTACCTCGGCGATTTTGGGCGGAGGCTGTAAATACTGCAGCATATATCCAGAATCGGTTGCCCTCATCGACGATTCGATCGACACCGTATGAAATCTGGTTTGGTACGAAACCCGATTTGCAGCACTTGAAGGTGTTCGGTTGCAGTGCATATGTGTGGATCCCGCCACAAAAGAGGAAGAAGTTTGAAGGAAAATCAACCAAAATGACATTCGTCGGATACGCATTGGACAGCAAAGCCTATCGTTTGCTGAATGTGTCTACTGGCCAGATAGTCATCAGTCGTGACGTTCGATTCATGGAGCTCGGCGAAGCGGGTAAGAACGTGAAAGATGGAACCATTCGTGAGCTATCAAGTGAGTCCCAATGTGAAAACGAGTACGGTGCGGTGCTCTTATCCGATAGCGGACTGAATACGGAAGTAGAAGAATTGCTAGACGATGATGAATTTTTCGAATTCGATGAAGATGACGATGACCATAAAGATGTTGATCCCGACGAGACAGTGCCAATACAGGAGGAGCAAGCTGCGGTATTTCCAGGTGCTCGTGATAACGTGCGGCATTCACAGAGAGCAAACTTTGGAGTCCGACCGGCGCGGTACAATGATATGGTTGGTCTGGCCGTGAACACGTGCACAGAGCCAAGAACGTACAGTGAAGCGATTGCGAGTAAGGAAAGTGAGAAGTGGAAAGCGGCCATGGACGAAGAAATAGCATCTCTTCGTGACAACGAAACTTGGACAATTACCAAGGCACCCCAACATCGTAACGTAATTAGCTGCAAATGGGTGTACAAGTGTAAGGAAAACGAGTCCGGGCAAATTGTGCGATACAAGGCCAGGTTGGTCGCACAAGGTTTCTCCCAGAAGTACGGTACTGATTACGATCAGGTGTTTGCACCAGTGGTGAAGCAAATCACATTCCGAGCCGTACTGACGATAGCGAGCAAGCAACGAATGCTCGTTAAGCACATCGACATCAAGACTGCCTACCTGAATGCCGTATT
>JAHHFK020001580.1:0-307621 GCA_024533555.2 Aedes koreicus
TACAGGGTGCGGCAGAAAATAATGCGAAAATGTTCAAGCTTTAGTATTATGTTAATTCGTGTAGCTAGTGACTAATTTCTGTCGAAAGTGTATTTGTTTATGTTTACTTTTAAATGCTGCATCCAAACATTCTATTTGTTTATTGCAAATTCGTTAAAATGTTCGCGAAAGAAGTGATCACCAGTTTGTTACTCGCCCAAAAGAAGCCGAAAGAGATTGCCAAGGTGGTAGGGTGCCATTTGGCAACAGTTTACTGCATAAAAAAGTCCCTGCAGGATTGTCCAAAGCAGCGAAAGCCGGGAAGCGGACGTCCGCGCATTGAACGCACGCCGAACGTGATCAAATCGGTCCGTGAAAAAATTGCTCGCAACCCGGTGCGTTCCATAAGAAAACTGGCAAAGGAAGCCAATATTTCGGAGAAATCCATGCGGAGAATCATCAAAGAAGACCTGCAAGCATCTTCCAGAGCCAGAGTGAAACGCCACTTGATTACGGACCGGGTCAAGGAACTACGAGTGACTCGTTCCAAGAGATTGCTTTCCTTGTTGAAGAAGGAAAAAATGATAATCCTGTTCTCCGACGAAAAGCTTTTCAGCATCGATGCTGTGGCCAACAGCCGCACGGACCGGTTCATTTCACCGCAGAAAATGGAGAACGTTCCGGAAAAAGTGAAATTCAAATTTCAAACCAAACATCCAGCTGGTGTCATGATGTTTGGCTTGGTGGCGTCCAACGGTTTGAAAATCCCGTTTTCATTGATGCCGGAGTTAAAATCAATACCGAAGTGTATATCGGTATTTTTAAGGACCAAGTGCTTCCCTGGGTGAAGGCCAACTTCTCCGAGAACCAAAACGTTGTCCTACAGCAGGATGGAGCGCCGTGTCACACGTCCAATCGAACCCAACAATGGTTGAACGATAACATGAAGTTTTGGCCGAAGGATTTGTGGCCCCCTAGCAGTCCAGATCTTAATCCGTTGGATTATTCGATTTGGGCATATATTGAAGCACGATGTCAATGTCGGAGGACTACGTCCGAAAGGCATGCTCTGGCTTCCGGCGTCGGCTCGAGGATGTTATTAATAAAAATGGAGGACACATTGAATAAATTTGTTTAAAAGGACTTTATAAAGATAACTGCACTCGAAAATGTTGATATTATTGCTTGAATTAGTTGAAAATGGGATTTGAAAGAAATAGAACAAATTTTCTCATTATTTTCTGCTGCACCCTGTAGTTACGGGTATTCCACTAAACAACTCACCTTCTCTATGATTTGTCCTATTCTGTTTTTCATTGCGGTTTGGAGCTTTCTGAACTTTGAATGAACGGAGCCCGGCTCGTTTCTTGGTTTTCTGCACGAAACTTTTGGTCAAGTGCAGCTTTTTTGTGACATCCCGAATGGAACAGTTGGGTTTGGGGTTAAAGGCAGCAACCACTCGCTTGTGATCCTTCACACAGTACGGAGCACTTTTTCTACCACTCACCTTTTTCCGATCGACAGCTAAACGTTCCCCGAAACGTTTTATGACATGAGACACTGTAGACTGGTGAATTTTCAACATCTTTCCGATGGCTCGGTGCGAAAGAAGTGGGTTGTCGAGGTGCGTGTGCAAAATGTTCTCGCGTACTTGCTGTTCCTTCGACTCCATTTTCGAAACTACGACACATTTCACAATGAAACTCACGCAGTGTAAACAATACACGCTGAGGTCATTCTCCCAAAATTTCATTGAAAGCAACCCAAAGGGCGAAATGTTACAGCTTATTGAAACTGATGCAATTTAACTGTGGACACCCTTTAGAAGCGTAGGAAAAAGTTTGAAGGCTTCATCAAAAGGTCAGCGAACTTCTAGAAAAAATCGTTGAAGTGAGATCGATCAATGAATAACGATTCGATTTGAAGAAATAATGATGTTAATAGGTTCATTATCGTAAGTCATAAATAATTTGGTGATAACTAGATAATAACTCCTCTTCTTAATTATTTTTAAAATTGTTATTGACACTTGTTAACATATTAATTAATAACTACGTGAATAATACTTCAAATCGCAACTTTGTAACAGCTTCCCAATGAGGTTTTCTGAGTAACAGAAACATTAGTGTAATTCACAAAACAAGAGTAAGAAATATGAACATTTACTTTTTTACTGTCAAAAATTACAGCTAAATTGATGAAAGTCCAGAATTGTGGCATGTGGCAATATTTCGATGGGTGGTTTAGTCTCGTACAGTACTAACAAAATAATTATGAGTGGTGTGGAAACGATACTACTGAACCTCTAACAATCACCATACACCCACTTCCCGAATGCTCACACTCAACTATGCACGCCTGCGTCGCTCGCATTTGTCCTGAAAAAAAAAAATACTATTCATAAAGCCGCATTGATTTCATTCGCTCTTCGAAACATTCCCGTTAGACTGAATAACATAAAAAAGGAATGTGAGAAACTGCATAAACTTGCTTTAGTAGGATACTGCCCTTGTTCAAGAGTAATCGTTATTTGTCTTATAAGTTCCGGTCATCCCTGATGCTGACAAGCAATTATCGTTATCTCACAATAAGCAGGAATTCCAAGGAGCTTTTTACTATTTCTTAACGCTCAACAAAAACTTTTCCCATAGGATAGATAGCAGCAGTGGCGGCAACAATAGCAGCAGCAGTATTCCAAGGTGCAACAGAAGTCTATTGAATACTTTCATCAAACTTAAGCCACTGTTCCAGAAGAATAAAGAGCCTTCAAACTTTCAATACACCCAGCGGCCTTTCTTAACCGTCCATCACACTTTGGCTCTGGCCTGTCCATCATAATAGCCAAAAGTCCATTATCTACCCGGTAGCGAAACTTTATGGAAGTGGATTCAGGAAACAACGTGGATAGTCAAAATCTGGGAGCAAAAAATGAAAAAAAGAAAATGGAACAGTTTCGCTCCCTGCTGCGCGAATAGTGCCTGCGCCTGCCTGGTGTTAAGTGATCATTGATAGCGTTCAGCGGGTTTCCATCAAGAAACAACTTATCGAAAGTTTTTCCGCTTTGCCTTCGAGTCGAGCAAAAGTCCACCGGAGAATGAATGGAGTCAATTCTTCCGCGAGAGAGTGAAATGTAGTTTGCGAAACGAAATGATCCAAGTTTTCCATTCATGGCGATTGGTAACAAAGAAGATTGTGCTTCTAGAGGGATGTTTCCTCCAGCGGTTCGTTGGATTCGGAAAACTTTCAACTCAATCTGCTTCGACCTGCATCGAGGACAATTATTTTAGATAACAGGGAAAATTGTTAGGCAAACTCCTTTCTCCGATTCTAACTGAAACGGAAAGGGCAATGTATCAAATTATACCAGCTCACGTAAACAATTGCTAATTAGGCAAAAACAAATTGCGATACACATTTTTTCGTCATAATCATACAAAATTATTGCAGTAATTTTGCACCCATACTAATCAAGCCTACATCATCATCGGACGTGAAAAATGAGCTATCCCTCAGGTTTATTCATGCCATATATCCTGGCGAAATTTTATAATTCCAACCCACCGCTGCTGTTGGTTGCGCTCCGGACCCGAAGCTCATAAATATTTTATTAATAACGATGAAATAAATTATTTTAATGTTATTGATAAATGTATGTCACGGTGGTCGTGTGCCGTTCAGCAAGAAAATCGTTCCGGCGAACCCGAATATGCACTTTATGCCCTCAGAAGTCGAACCCAGCGTCATCACATTCTACCGCCACGGGTGATATATAATTTTGCAGTTTTCACATGGTCCTACACCCCACAAAGAGCGCACATTGGCACAACGAAGGAGGCGACGGTGCTGGTGACGTCCAGCGAATGCGATGAGATGCGATGGTGGTCGTAATGTCATTTCGAGAATCCTGCCATGGCCTGGTGTGCCCGCTGTGGGCGGGTGGCGGTGAAGTTATTTTTCACTTGTTTATGATTAAAACATTCTGATAGTGGGAAAATAGTCAATTTCGGTTGCCAGTGCTAGGCTTTGGTGGCTCGTTCGCGGTTTTTGAGGTTGGGTTAACTTTAGGATTTTACCGTTCATCGTGTAGTATAACTTTGGGGGCTCAGTCACGGGGTATTGTCAGTTAGTGAGTGAGCGATGGATCCTGATTCGAATAGTAATAGTAATGGCAAGTAATTAAAATATATAGCCACTAGCAACGCGATATGCGGTGAAATTAATTAAAAACTATTAATAATTGAAACGAGGGTAGGTTGTGAGACCACTTTTAGTCTGGATTCGATGTTTTTCATTGAATTTTTCTTTATTAATTTGACTGGTTATGTCGAGATTTATGTGCTTTTAATAAATGTTTTATATAATAAATTTAAATATCTCTCAAACCATCATTCATGGGAAACGGTTTAAAAGGCACATGCACAGTAAACAAAATATGAATTTTAAGCAGACGCGTAAAATATCTCCTCGTTCAATTGCCAACGAAAGCAACCGTATTATAAACAACGAAATTGATTGCAATCTTTTATAAAACAGACCGGATTTAGCCGATCCCACGAATGCCAAATCTTGCATTCGTGTCATTCTATTCGTAACGGGAAACATTTGGGCCGGGAAGGTAGAAGGTGCTTCGGCAGAGGCTCTTGTGAGGACGTGGTCGGATTATTGGGTAGTTTACACCCCGCCGTATAAAGTCTTCAAATTTGGAAGTTTGGGGGGCGTAGCCTCGCTAGAAGGGGAAGTGTTGGTGGTGCAATCGATGAGTGATCATTTACAGAGGGGGTGCGTCGACAGGTGGATTTTTATTATACCGCGAAATCCTGTGGCAAGTGCGGGAAATTGGTTGGGCGACTATAAGGCTTGTTCGCGACAAAATCGAAACATCCCTAAATACATATATCTCTGGCAATACTTCATCAACGCGTGAAGTATTTCGCAGACTGATGAACGTATTCATTGTGTAAAATCAATTTTTGGTGATACTACAAGCTTTTAGATCGAAGATGGCGTCGAAAGAAGAGCAAGTGCGAAACTCTAATAAATTTTTTCGTATGGTTATTTTGCTTAACGACCTATTCGGGTTAACATCCAAACCATATACGGTGTAGTTCAACCATTCGAGTTATTGTTCGTTTAAAGTAAATTTTTATTATGGAAAGCAATTGTGTGCGGTCGCAATAAAAATCCGGATCTGTCAGTAAGAACACTTGCAAAAAAGCTTAGTTTTCCTGCAAGCATTGTCCATAACGTTCTTAAATCTTTGGCACGTTTGACAACAGCCAGGAAGGCTGGGAGCGGAACAAAAACGGATCGCAGAAACCACCAGAAGGCCGCGAAGGTGGGGCAAATATTGCAGAAGAGACCAGATCTTTCGGTACGTACTGTGGCTAGAAAAATAAAAATGTCCCCAACTTTTGTGCATACTTCCAAGCACCGGCAAGGTATGAAGTCGTTCAAGGTGAAAACTGTACCGAACCGTAATGATAAACAGAATGTGACGGCTAAAACCCGGGCTCGCAAGTTGTATCGCGAATATTTCAAGCATAACTTTTCAAATAGACGTATCTAACATTTGATAGGAATTGAGAAAAATTAGGTAGAAGTTCCAGATGCTTTCATTAAATTCTATTTAACTGCATTGCAAGTTTTATTCGATCTATTGCTTTTATCAAGGTTAAATAATATCATAAGTAGTAAAAACATGGTTTTCATTCACTTTCGCTCTATTTATGAGAAAATTACACATACACCGGTTTGCCTCCATACCATACACATACACCATGTTAGATACGTCGGTGTGACAACTTGATTGTTACATACACCGGTAGGATACGTCGGTTTTTAAGAACGTGTAGCACTTGCGTCATATCAGATACACCGGTTATAATTTTTAAGCGCAGATACGTCGGCTTGTTGTGTGGTGTATCTGAACTATTTGCCTAACATTTAAAAAGATCAGATAGGCCGAATATGAAATTTGGCTCACATAACTGAATAATTTTGATATTAGTGTTTGGCAATTGGTACTATATTAAGCGTGTTATTAACGACAGGATAGAATGAAAAATTCGATGTTTACTTTTGCGACACACGTCCTTTGGAAAAATTATGCTTGATTTGACCAAATTTTCCTGCTTGATAATGGACGATGAAACTTATGCGCTGGAAGACTTTAAGCAGCGTCCCGGAATGTCTTATTATAATGCCATACAACGGAACGGCGTAGAGGAGCATTTCAGGACGAAGAAAAAGGCCAAGTTTCCCAAAAAATATTTGGTATGGCAGGCAATATGCAGCTGTGGTCGAGCAAGCCAAAGCTTCATCACTACCGGAACGGTAAACAAGGAAATATGTCGTGAAGAATGCCTAAAGAAGCGATTGTTACCATTCCTACGCAGCCATGACGCTCCCTCGCTATTCTGGCCTGATTTGGCATCTTGTGACTACGCCTAAGATGTTTTGGAATGGTATAAAGCGAATGGAGTCCATGTTGTACCGAAAGAGGCGAATCCACCTAACTGCCCGGAGTGGCGACCTATCGAGCGGTATTGGGCTCTCGTGAAGAGAGAACTCTCTCAATATAAACAACAAGCTACAACTATAGAACATTTTTGAAAATCTTGGACAAAAGCAGCTAAATCGGTTGCAGGGAAGTCTGCACAGACCCTAATGGCCGGAGTAACTAAACTAAAAAGTTCGTAGTTTCTTCGTGCAGCCTAATTATGTAACTGTAATTAGTTTTAAGATTACTAATAATACACAATTAAATGAATGCATCTTGGATTGAACTAACAGCAAATTTGCTTTATTCAAAATTTAATCCGTCCAGATTTTGTCGCGAACAAGCCTTAGTTCATGTATCGTGGATTTTATTTTAGTTTTTTATTTGATTTTGATGTTTTAATTATCGCCTTGTTAGAAGCCGAAGAATCCTCTACAACTCCAAAGATTAATCGTTCTGGTGACTACTATAGACTGTTTCAGAAAATAAACGCACACTTTGAAAATATCAAAAATGTGTTGTTTTTTAAGATTTCAATTATTTTATTTGGCAAATTATATCAGCACATAAGCATAACATTTTACTCTTCTTCAATAAAAATCTTTAATTATAACCGAGACATCTCGATATCTTTCGAACATGGTCCATAAGCTTCCGCACAGTTGCACTTCCCACCATTTTCATCACTGTTGTCCAATCTTTCTTAAACTTTTGGATGTCATCCGCTGGTTTTATGAGTTTCCGTAGCTTTGCTTTAGTAAAAGCCCAGAAAGTCTCGATTGGCCATGCCTCCGGACTATTTAGCGGATGCATGTCTTTCGGCACGAAACAGATATTTTGGCTTTTGTACCACCCTAGTGTATCCTTGGCGTATTGAAATGATGCCAAACCAAGCCAAAATATGACAGAACCGTCATGCTGCTTGATCATCGGCAATAAACGCTTCTGGAGGAATTCCTTGATGTACTTCTGGGTGTTCATTGTCTCTGATGTTACGTACGGGCTAGATATGTTGCCACATTCGCATATTGCCTGCCACACCATCACCTTCTTGCCATTTTTTCAGGAAAAATGGCCTCCGTTTTGATGATATCCCTGCCCTTGTGTACAGTGAAGTATTGTGATCCAAGAAGGGTTTTTTTTAAATCAAATTTCACATAAATTTCATCGTACATCGACCCAGAATTTCTACACAAAATTATATCATATAGTTTCCGGGCTCTCGGTTTCACACACGTGGCCTGATTTGAGTTCCTTTTGGGTTTTTTCTGCTTCCGGTATGTCTTGAGTCAAAGTCGCTCTTTTGCACGCATCACGTTAGATGTTGAGGTCTCTATCTTTTTCGCGACATCTCGAACGGAAGCCAATGGTTTCTGCTCATAGGCATCCCTGATCTTCTTGTCAATAGCACACGGAAAAAAAATCCGTGCCCAGATCCGTAAACTTCAGTCATGAATTCGAAAACATGCAAAAATACACCGTGAACTGAATCACGTAATCATGAACTAAATCACGTTTTTAGGTACAAATCCTGAAAACGTGAACTAGTTCACGGTCCGTTTTTATTTTCGGCAACGCTTTTGTTTCTGTGCAGGACTCACAGGACCGAATCTCCGACCACTCCTCGGTGCAACTTCAGAAATATATTGTTCTCCTTATTTTCTAACTGCAGTTCGTAGCACTCCGACGCTCACGCCCTCTTCTTTGGCAGATTATCTTAAATATTTAAAAATAATTGGAAAAATTTCAGTCAGTTCATGATGACCGTAAATATAAAGTGTGCTTCTTATTTCTGGAACAGTCTTATATTTATTGTTAATCTTTGTTTTAAAATTATTTACTACTTCACTTGTTCACTTCTTCAAACATAATATCACTAGTAAACGCAAGCAAATACCTTTAAGTTCCACTAAAAACAAACTTGTCTTTTCTGAAAAAGGCCTATTTCGTCTGCGATTTACAGACTCCTTCAGTGTGAAGTGCCATTCTGCTTGTTGAATTATTTGCGGCATACTTTTCTCATACAAGTCTTAATTGTCAGTTGTAGAACGAAATTTTTATTTTATTTTGTTGTGGTCAGTGTGTGTTGGGTTAAGTTAACAGTTATTCACGGAATTATAATGTCCTCAATAGAGCTAATACTTCGGTAAAGTTTCCGAAGATAAGGCATGTCAATTCATTTGTGAACAAGATGCGATACGTTATTTCAATGCAATTATGTGGAATAAGGCAAAGAATGGTCGTATTTCACTTTTTTTTTTGTTAAGTTAAAAGGAGATGAATCATGTCAACGATGATGTGAGAGAAGATTTATCATACAATGCAAAGCAGCAGAAGCGTTTTGTAGACGTTTAAACAGGGAGACATTTTTTCACCCAAAGGCATATGATATGTCACATATCAAAAATGACCTGCTACTTCGTTTTTCCCTATATTTAAGATCAGATAAATTTTATGATAGGTTTCTAAACTGTGATAAAAATATGATAAAAAACGTTGAAAATTCATATGGTACTAGTATGGTACTGAGGTTAGAGGCAGTGTGATATATCTATTAAGCTTTAAATTGTTCAGAGCAAACAGTAGTAGGTGGTATTCGTCTGTTTCGCGAAAAGTGGGTTTGATGCCCAAGTGATAAATTTTTTGCTGAATAGACCGAAATCGTAGGTTAACATAATTAAGTTATAATAAAAATAGTTCTTGAAAAGGCTTTAAAAACAAACAAATTATTGTACAGGATTAAAGTCATATGGAGATTCTATCAGACAATACGATAAGTTTTCTATCATCATGCGTTCTTATATTGTCAGACATTATTCTTTTTTTAGGGAGAGAGTAATGGCGCTATAACCATAAGCCATATGGGACTAGGACAGTAATAAATGCTAAAATCCCAACCATTTGAAGATGGAATGGAGCATTTGGACTGGATACTCTCAAAGACAATTTTTGAATAAATTTTTGTTCTGTACACCAAACAGGACATTCTGCTTAACAAAGGCTTGTTCGCGACAAAATCTGGAAAGATTTGGAATAAAACAAATTTGCTGTTAGTTCAATCCAAGAAGCATTTATTATTCATTTAATTGTGCATTATTAGTCATCTTACAACTAATTAATTGCCAATAAAACAAATTGTTTGAGCACGATCAGATATAGACATTTTTGCCAGTCAAGGAGGTGGATCCGTCCCTGCCTTGACCTACCCCGCAGTGGGATGTTTGGCTAAGATGTCTATGTTTGCCTCGAAATACTGCCAAAACAAAGCCCTATGCTCAATTTCAAACTACTTCTATTCAATTTCATAACCTGGCGAGCTCTATCGGACCTATCGATACTTTCTCTTTACATCTTTGGTTCAAGCAGAAACTGCAGTTCACTACTGGGATCCCATGATGTTGAGAAGATATTTCCAATTTCAAAACATTATAATTTAAATTTCGTGTACTGTACGCAATAAAAACAAAATTAATTAGTTGGACCAATTTTAACCAGCATTGAGGATGCGGTTGAAGCCATTTACAAGGTATTATAGTGGTTTTTCAATGAAAAAACTAGGTAAATTTCAGGTTACGATTTGATCCGATTATTTAAATCCACAATAAGAATGCTGTTAAAACTAATCGTAATTAATACTTCAAATCCGGCTTGGACTCATTTGATCCATCAATTAGGATGATATTAGTGACTCCCTCAAATCATCAATGCTGAATAACTGTTTGTTCAAACAAATTTGGAGAAGTTGTTCAGCTCTTTCTTTCTAGTAAGCTGAATAACTTCTCCAAATTTCTAATAACAAGCAGTTATTCGACACTGATGTTTTTGGGTCCCTTGCATAACGAAAAACACCTCTGTCATATAATCAGAACTATACTTCGAATGTAAGATATAAATATTATCACATTGTATGTTATTGTTATCAAATTGTTTAATCTCGTTATCACCATGTTATCCTCTACATTAACACATTTAATAATGTAATATATTGTCATTGCAGTGTTTTATTTGGTTTGCATTCAGTTCGATTTTATACCACCTTAAAAGAGTACAAAAAAAATTGTTTGTGTAAATTGCCTTTTTATGGAAACCGAGCTTAACTGCCTATTCAGCATATTGTTATTTGGTCTTTTACCATCTGACATATTGTTTAAACTAGATAGGAGATTGTTAGGTTTATATAGCCTCTGAAGAAATGATCGTCAAAAAATAAGGGAAATGGTCCTGGAATGGTTTGTGATTATGCGGGAACCCCTACTGTAATAGTTATTTTATTTTTTACTAGAGAAACATATTAAATTTAATTAAAAACTTAAGAGCTGACATGGACCGATTTTTAATCCAATAGTAAGGATGCTGATGGTGACTTTTTATTCTTTGTCGGGTGGTTTTATCACAGCGACCATTTTTAGATCTATTGTGATATATCCCCTTTACTTTTAGCTCTGTCCTACTTGCCGAAGAAAAAAAAAATTCAAGCAATTCTGGAATGTTCTGCTATATGCTTGCGCCACTTACAAAGTGTCATGGTGGTTTTTCATTGAGAAGACATTTAATGTTAATTTAATGAAACTTGAGAGCTGATTAGAATCCATTTGGAGTATCAGAATATAGGGTTAGCCACCACAAAGCACAGAGGCTACCGTCCGCCCTGATTTACATGTCGTGATTTCTAGATCATTTTTTTCGTTCTGATTTTTTTTTTTAAATTAACGATCTCCATCTGATTTTTATTGCTCAATAGACAGTAACAAACATTTTTATTTCAATATTTTACCCTCCTTCTTGACAAAACAGAGAAAAAGGAAAAAAAAATTCGTTATGTAAAGAAGCTTTTCATTGTTGAGTAAAATGTTGCAAGTGTGTATAGAGTGACAGTTACTTATGTTTACATCCTGAAATTACGTCGTCACGGTACCTTTTTTTGCGTTTTCAATCGTTTCTTCTATGCTTTAAACAATTGTTAATGTATGTATGTATGTAGGAAGCCACCATCCTTGCCCTGCATGCGGTTCCAATTTACAAGAAAGACTATGTTTGGTTCCGGTCTTATTTCAACATTATGGTTGTTGGAGGGGCAAAAAGGGGTTAGGCAGGCCCGAAAGAGGCCCCCTTTAGGGAGTGTATCGAAATGGTGATATACATTCTATGCGTTATTACGCATAAACTACTGTATGATATTTTTAGCGTGTAAGCGCCATTTTGCTTTGTTTGCATGTCGTGAAAATGATTATTCGGTTCATTCATTTCCGTTGATAAAGTTGTATTCAAAATGTCGCGAATTGAATTTTGAGACTAAAAAGAAAATTCTGCACACTTGGTGCACCGAAAAGGGTGTTACTTACAACCAGATTGCGAAAAGAGTAAATGTTCACCCGGCAAGTGTAAAACGCATCATCGAAAAGTTTGGTAAGGAGTGCTCCCTCAAGGATTTACCAAGTGGCCGGAAACCCGGCTCCAGCAACCCCCGATTTGGACCAAAAAGTTGTGGATTATATTCAACGGAACAAATCTGCCTCTACTCGCGATCTAGCCAAGAAGTTCAGGACCAGCATCGGAATGATTCAACGAATCAAGCGCAGGAATGACTTGAAGACGTACAAAAAGCAGAAAGTGCCCAAACAAACTCCGGAACAAAAGTCTCGTGCCAAAACCAGGGCTCGAAAGCTGTACAGCTGCATTTTGGACAATGTCGACCAGTGCATTTTGATGGATGACGAAACATACGTTAAAGAAGATTCAAGAACGCTACCGGGGCCGCAGTTTTATACTAAATCTGTTGGGGAACGTGTGCCAACCGCAGATACGACTGTTGCGATGGAGAAATTCGGTCAGAAGGTGCTCATTTGGCAAGCTATTTGCACATGTGGCTTGCGTTCTTCAATTTGCTATACAAAGGAACTATAAATGCTGAGATTTATCAAAAGGAATGTTTGAAGAACAGGTTGCTACCATTGTATAGAAAGCACCAGTCCCCTCCTCTCTTCTGGCCAGATTTGGCATCGGCACATTACGCCAAATCCACTCTACAGTGGCTGACGGAGAATAACATCAAGTTCGTAGAAAAAGACATCAACCCACCAAACTGTCCCCAGTTTCGACCGATCGAACGCTATTGGGCAATAGTCAAGCGTAGAGGGGGAAAGGAGGGGAGGAGGGAAGAGGGGAAAGGAGGGATTAGAAGAATGAGACTAGTTTTCCGTTGGACTTTGTAAACATGTTAGCAAATAAACTGAAATAGTATGTTAATTTAACCATGTTTTCATGCCTATTTTTATTATTGGAAGTTTATAACTACTTTTCGATACCTCTTATTTAAGAAGGATGGTACAGTGTCCCAAAACATGACCGATTTTAAGAAAAATTGGCAAAGGGAATCTGAGGGGGTAAAGGGGCGTGGGGTGTGGGGCGGGATAAGTGGAGGGGCGTTCTCGAAATGAATAGCGATGATATTTTTTTGTTGGGTTTGTTGTTTTTGTGTTTTTGTTATACTATGATATAGTGTGTTAATTTTTTAAATGTTTTCATGTTTTTTGCCAGTTGTTGGATGTGTATTTTTCTTTTTTGTAAAATACTTCGCGAAACCTGCGGAAATAAAAGAATCTCCTACCAGCAATATGATCCGATAAAACGAATAACAAATTACGCAATTCAGTTAAGCTTTCCACTAGATGGTTTGTTTGAGAAAGGCGCGTCAAATTCATTACAACTGTTGGAGTGGAATGTAACAATCATAAATGAAAGACACATCCCCTCCCAGACTCCGGTTGGCTGTCCACTCCATTGTCCAATTGCAACTTCAATGATGCCCTGGTGCACCCACCCACCCCAGTATTGAAATGTTTTAAATCAATGAATTATAATAAGGTTCATGAATATAATAAGGAAATAAGTATTTAAAGCATGTAAGTAATTTTATACAGCAAAACGGGTAGCCTAGGCTGGATAATGTTTTAGAATTGTACACCTTGCATGTAGCAATTTCTAAAATAGTGATTTCCTTTCTGCTGGTTCTATGGAGTCATAACATTTATTAGGATATTTTAACAGAATAATATCCGACGTAACAGTTAATATCGAAATGATAGTCAATAGATGTTAAAATTGATAAAATTAGTAACTACAACAGCCGAGCCTGTAAAGAGAAATAATAAACGAACAAGGAAGCCTAGCGGACTTTAGGCAATAAGTACTTATTTCTGCTGCTGATTCAGTTGCAGCTTCTTGTATTCAAGCCACTGGATACTTCTAAATCATAAGAGGAAGAAGGAAATCATTGGACATATAAGAAACATAAAAAACAAACAATCTATACCTATGAAGTGAAAATAATACAATTATGTTTATGCTAATATATAAATCACGAAAACTTAAAATTTGTATGACATTGTATATTGATTTTATTTTTATCATTACTTTTAATGATAAAAATAAAATCAATGTACAATGTCATACAAATTTATATACATAATACAGTGAAGGGATATTATAAAATGAACTGATACCAATTCAATTTTCATTTACGTGTCTGCAGATTGTTGCCCTGCTTCAATTGTAGAATAACTTGCGTAACCAATATGAACCTGAAAATTTAGACAATATATCATAGCCATGAGAAAAAAAAATGAATTTAAAATTATTTTACAATACATGGTAATTTTATGGATGACCTGAAATAATATATCATATATCATATAAAAAATAGTTTACCTTAAGTTTTGATATGCTGTTCCATTTCCTTGTTTCGCAATAATCATTTGAAGTGGATCTCGTAGGTACTACAATGATTTTTAGTTATAAAAATTAATTTAAATTTAATAATATACTTTCATTTCATATCTCAACATAAAATAATATAATGACATAATAAAATATTAATATGAGCATGACAGTTAACGATAAAAGAATGAATATCTGTAACTAAGCTGGTCATCCTCTCATCAATAGACTTCTTCTTTTGCAGCTATTGTAGTATTAACCGTTAATATCTAGTAAGATTAATATTTGTATCCACAATAATAATAATAATAATAATAATAATAATAATAATAATAATAATAATAATAATAATAATAATAATAATAATAATAATAATAATAATAATAATAATAATAATAATAATAATAATAATAATAATAATAATAATAATAATAATAATAATAATAATAATAATAATAATAATAATAATAATAATAATAATAATAATAATAATAATAATAATAATAATAATAATAATAATAATAATAATAATAATAATAATAATAATAATAATAATAATAATAATAATAATAATAATAATAATAATAATAATAATAATAATAATAATAATAATAATAATAATAATAATAATAATAATAATAATAATAATAATAATAATAATAATAATAATAATAATAATAATAATAATAATAATAATAATAATAATAATAATAATAATAATAATAATAATAATAATAATAATAATAATAATAATAATAATAATAATAATAATAATAATAATAATAATAATAATAATAATAATAATAATAATAATAATAATAATAATAATAATAATAATAATAATAATAATAATAATAATAATAATAATAATAATAATAATAATAATAATAATAATAATAATAATAATAATAATAATAATAATAATAATAATAATAATAATAATAATAATAATAATAATAATAATAATAATAATAATAATAATAATAATAATAATAATAATAATAATAATAATAATAATAATAATAATAATAATAATAATAATAATAATAATAATAATAATAATAATAATAATAATAATAATAATAATAATAATAATAATAATAATAATAATAATAATAATAATAATAATAATAATAATAATAATAATAATAATAATAATAATAATAATAATAATAATAATAATAATAATAATAATAATAATAATAATAATAATAATAATAATAATAATAATAATAATAATAATAATAATAATAATAATAATAATAATAATAATAATAATAATAATAATAATAATAATAATAATAATAATAATAATAATAATAATAATAATAATAATAATAATAATAATAATAATAATAATAATAATAATAATAATAATAATAATAATAATAATAATAATAATAATAATAATAATAATAATAATAATAATAATAATAATAATAATAATAATAATAATAATAATAATAATAATAATAATAATAATAATAATAATAATAATAATAATAATAATATGTGTGTGTGTGTGTGTGTGTGTGTGTGTGTGTGTGTGTGTGTGTGTGTGTGTGTGTGTGTGTGTGTGTGTGTGTGTGTGTGTGTGTGTGTGTGTGTGTGTGTGTGTGTGTGTGTGTGTGTGTGTGTGTGTGTGTGTGTGTGTGTGTGTGTGTGTGTGTGTGTGTGTGTGGTGTGTGTGTGTGTGTGTGTGTGTGTGTGTGTGTGTGTGTGTGTGTGTGTGTGTGTGTGTGTGTGTGTGTGTGTGTGTGTGTGTGTGTGTGTGTGTGTGTGTGTGTGTGTGTGTGTGTGTGTGTGTGTGTGTGTGTGTGTGTGTGGGGGGGTGTGTAATAATAATAATAATAATAATAATAATAATAATAATAATAATAATAATAATAATTACGCTGAAGCATTCTCGACGACAGCCATTACCTCAAAATATAGAATTGATATAACTCAGAATCTATACTAGATATTGAATATTTGATCATATCAGTTTGTATGCTTACTTGCGGTGAGAAATCATTTGGAGTTCGATTCGATGTTCATTCACTAACAATCGAGATTTATCAACTTGAAAAAGCGAGGTGAGTTTGGGCGAGAGAGAGATAAAAGATAGGAAAAAGACATGGAATAACAATTCACGTTAAATAGGAATTGAATACTCAATACATTGGATCGCTATAGGCAAGTAAGATTTGGAAAAGCATACTCAAACACCAAAGTATTCTAAGAATGCTCAACTGAAATCGACTTCAAAATCCATGTTGAATTTTGTGGTGCAGAAAATTTGGGCTGACGAGAGAATTACGTTTCATACTGTAACAACTTCAAATCCATAGTTTGTCACCAACACTATTGTGTATGATATTAGATGATTCTGAAACTTACACCCCGTGCGCACTACAACCTATATTACGTGATATAGAGTATCTTGATATCAATACTTTATGGTATTTCCAGTGAAAACTAGATGTATAGATGCTGATATCAAGATACTCTATATCACGTAATATGAATATGTGAACGGGGTGTTAGACAAGCTATTAAAGATTGGACTCGGAAAAAATGCGACACTTTGTTTTGGGTGTTACTTTTTATCGCGTGAGTAAAAATTAATGAAATTTTGGGTAATACTAGTTTAGAGTGTTATGTTTATGTGTTTTATCGCGATCTGTCAAGTAGTTTTCAAGATGCATTCGAAACAAGAAGAGCTACGCCAGCAAATCTTGGGCGCGGTGATCGATAATCCTGGTCAGTCGCACAGATGGATCGGCAAAAAGCTTGGAATCCACCATTCCACCGTGTCCCGCGTTGTGAAGATGTTCCAGGAGACGAAGACCATCGAGCGGCGCACTGGAAGCGGTCGAAAACCGAAAACGGAATACCCAGAGAAGGCGCGGAAGATAAGGCAGTACTTTAAGAATAACCCGAACCTTTCCACCCGAGACGTGGCCAAAAAGGTCAATTCGTCGAAGTGGTTTGTCCAGCAGACCATGAAGCGGGCTGGGCTACGTATTTTTAAGGTCTGGAAGGCGCCAAACCGGACTGACAAGCAAAACACGGTGGCCAAATTGCGAGCGCGGAAGCTGTACCGTGAGTGACTGGTCAAGCCAGGCTGTCTCGTTATGGACGACTTGACATATATCAAGGCGGACACCAAACAAATCCCCGGCCTCTAGTTTTTTGTCGATACGTTCCGCATGGAGGTTCCGGAAAAGTTCCGGAAGAAAAGATGGACAAATTCGCGAAGAAGTACCTGTTGTGGCAGGCGATCTGTGAGTGCGGACGGTACAGCAAGCCGTTCGTTACAACCGGCACCATAAACGGGCAGATTTGTCGAGAGGAATGCTTGCAGAAGCGCTTGCTGCCCTTCCTCCGCTCTCACCGTGGTCCCACGCTGTTCTGGCCGGATCTCGCTTTGTGCCATTACGCCAAGCCTGTAATGGATTGGTACGAAGCGAAGGGCGTTAATGTGGTCCCGAAGGAGGAGAGCCCGCCAAATACACTAGAACTTCGTCCGATCGAAAAGTTTTGAGCGATAATGAAGAAGAAGTTGAAGAAAAGCGGTAAAACATTCAAAACCGATGAAGCTTTGAAGAAAAACTGGGAGAAATTGTGTAAGGAAGATGGACAAAGCCTCGCCCAAGATCTCATAAGCAGTGTTAAGAGAAATGTACGAGCATTCAGCTTGAGGGAGGAAATTCAATAAATGAATTATGTCAAAGCATAGCTTATATATAGTTATTTAATTACTGAAAATTTGAGAAGTATCCGATTTAAAATGAATTTTTGGTGATCATTTTTGTGTGTCTAATTTTTTCCGAGTCCAGTCTTAATCTCTGGGGTATATTCACCACACTCAATTGTCGTTGCTCTGAAGGAATTCTCTGGTACTTCGTTCATCAGCGTAGTAGAGGCGGGAGTACGCGGGACATATGCTGTTTCTTGCGTGAGGGTTGGCGAACACGGGGGGGTAGTGTGTGGAGGTTTTGGGTCCTGTGATTAAAAGAAAAAATTTGGGTTGGGGGAAGTGGATTTTTTTTTTAAAATATTTTAGGTTGAGGTTGGGCCGGGCGTTAAGATTTTCCTTAATCAATGTCCAAAATTCTTCAATTGGTAGAATTTGCACGAATTTTAAGGGTTCATGTCCATTGAAAAGAATGAAATATTCTTGGTGGTATTCCATTCTACCGTTGATTTCGCGTAATGGCAAAACGCAAGATCTGACCAGAAGACAACATGATCCTTGTGGCTTCGAGTCATGGGTAGAAGTCGTTTTTGTAAGCACTCTTTGATGTATATTTCAATGTTCATCGAAACAGTTGTCATGAAGGGTGGCGAAATCTTACCACAGTCACAAATAGCTTGCCAGACCATAGCTTTCTTACCATATTTTTTTTACTTGAATGGATTTTTCAATACTTCCTCTTCACGCACCGTATTATATTGTGGCCCCAGCAAGGATTTGTAGTCAAATTTCACGTTGGTTTCGTCAGCCATAATTATACAGTTCGAATTCCCAGCAAGCAACTTTCGAACTTTGGCCCGATCGATGCTTCTTGTTTCGGCGGCTTCTGCTTCTTATAGGTTCGAAGATTCAAACGAATATTGGGCATCGAAGTTTCAACTCTTTTTTCCACATCCCGCACTGAAACCTCCTTCTTGTGCTCGAAAGCCTTCATTATACATTTATCCAAACGAGGAATAGCAGCACCTTTTTTTCGACCCGACTTTGGTTTATTCTCAAACGTGTTATCCTCACTGGACTGCCTGACCGCTGTTCGCACGGCTTTCTCACATACTCCTCCCTTTTTACGAACTTCCTCAGTGGTATTCTGGGTTCTGTATATCATTTAGCATAGCATAGCATAGCATAGTAGTGCATAGAACATTTGTAAATAGCGTGGCGGGAGTCACCGAGATAAGCCTATCCACTTCCACTTAACATTTCGCTAAAAATATTGAGTGTCGTAGACCCGCTTCTCTCTGCGTACCTGGCCAGGTCCTTACAACTGTTTGAAAAACTGATAATTGCTTTACATCTATTGCCGAAAGTGATGGGAACGCAAACAACCTTCATAGACCATCAAGATGGCGAGTTTAATTTTTTTGTGGAATGATTATATTTGTTCAATATAGTTCACCTTTGATTAAAATTGATTAAAATTGAATTACTGGAAGTATTACTTACCAATATCGGGCCCGAGTTGGAAAATAATGTTCATCTTTTCATTCATTCATAAATAGGGAAATGTGCTCTAATGTGGGTACCTAGGATCTAAGATTCGGCTTTAAATTCGAAGTAAATATAAATTCACTATTTTTACCCTTTAAATCAAAAATATACAGTAGCATTGTCTCACTGACATATCAATATGAAGAATTTTTTTTTAAGATAGGCCGAATTCTAGATCCATAGACCCACATTTGAGCACTTTCTCCTACTTACATATATACACACATGTACACATGCTTATTTACAGCGAGCGAAGTTGACAAGATAGTATTTAGCTCAATTTTTTCACGGCACGTCAGCGAGATCAACAAAGGGTAGCTCTCTTCCACCAGCAGTTGATTTTCAGCAACACTGATCACGGTTCCAAGAACCCGGCGCTGGTGTGCATTGCTCACGCATTGCGGGGATTTCTCCGCCGTCAGTCCGATCTGCTCGAACAGGCTCTGCCGGGAGCGGTTGGTAAGCTGGTGTCGAAGTTTTCATCCTTGCACTTGTAAACCAATAGAATGATGCAGATCCTGATTGTTGATGATTATTAATTCTGGCTTCAGCATATCATTTGTGCACGATATTTCGCCGTTGTTCCGCTGAAAGTCCATGCTTAGAGATAAAGGTAAACAAGAGCATGCAGCCATAAAAAAAGTTATCAGTTATTGCAAAATGGCAGCGGTTTCTGACTGCGTCCATACTTTTTAGGGCAGTCTTGCTAACATCACGGCCTTGATCAGTTAGGACCTTTGATATGGATTCACTTGTTTCGATAATTTTCAACTGTTTTTAAATCTATACTGAGTTGAAACAATTCTGGGATTTTGTTTACATCGAAAATCGTAACCTACTGCATCACAGTAAAAATTGTTGGCTTACCTTGATGGCAGCAATCCATTGAATTTAACGATTTTTTCCAGCGCTAAAATCATATTTTCTATCGCAAGACCAGCTGCTAAAACTTCTTAAATCAATTTTTTTTAACGATGAACGATGAACTAGCTTTTTACACATTCACATCGTCCTTTTTAGAGATAAAATCATATTTACTGAAAAGCAGCAGAACACCACAGTCGAGGTACTCCAAACGATTGATGAAGTGCGCGACTCTCTTGATGAAAGAATCCGTGCAAACTTTCCACATCTGAGTATCAAATCACCGCTTTCGATGCTCAGGAATTAAGGTGAAGAACAATCATTTCGTGGAATCGAGGAAATAAAGTCGTTTGATTTTTTATTAGTAAGATACAAAAAAGGCTTCTATGGATATGTTTGACAAACGACACTTGTTAATTTGGCTCATAATCTTCACTTATTGCTCGTTTGAGTGAGGGAATGCACCGTTTGAACGAAACGTTAAATATATAGCGTTATCTAATGCATATAAATGAATGCTAGATTAGCTTAGCTTAGCTTAGCTTGACTGACTGCACGTATCAATGGTTGCTACTCCGTGATTGATTAGAATCAGTGAAATTGCACAATGAATCAACTGAATGGGGCTGGGAGTAACCGGCCATTCTCACTGTACACGTTTCAGTGACTCAATTTCTTTAATAATCAAGAACGGCGCCTTCCACGTCTTTGCAATCTGGTGGGAATAGGGAAGGAGAGTTAGTGTGACCTTTGCCGTTTAGGGACCGTGTTCACCTCTGCATCCCCACAAAGGTCACAGGAAGGAGGTTTTTCTATGTTAGTAGGGTAGGGCTTGATGGATCAGGATTCACCTTAATAAGTGATGTGATCATATAATATAGTTCATATAATTCAGAGGATCAAAAGGATAACAATTACCTGTTTCGCTCCGCGTTTTTGAGAGCACTTACTACCTCTCAATTGTCTGAAAACCCTTTGCTGGTTCCGACTCGTTGGCGTTCTGCTTCTTCCAAGGTATCTAAATGATGCCTACACACTACAAAAATGTCATGTAAATTTCTGTCGCCTGAGACCGACACATGCTAGCGTCCTTTAGTACATAAGAATGGGTTGAAAAAGATGAGAAAATAAATTCAATCAAACACATCTTTCGTCGAATTGCTTGTGTGTCAGTTTCACGAGACGTAATTTTACACGAAATCTTTCTTTGCGTTCCCCGAATTTTTACATACATAAAATACATCTCGTGTTAAATTCATAATTTCTAAGTGTGTATCCAAACCCACCTTGCTTGCCCCATATGTCATTGCAGATGAACGAAAATAACATCGTATCTCGAATTTAACTCCTCCAACCCATCAACGCTACCTTTTTGTTTTCTTCAGAACATCCACCTGCGCCGGCGAATGTTTGATCAAAATTTCCATCTGTCTACCAAACTCAACTTTCGGCATCACTCCAGGACTTTGGAAAATCTCTCCAGACACTCCGGATACCCGGTATCCTACAAACACCGATGTTCGGCAAACTTCTCGTCGTAAACCAGTTCCGCCACGGACCAGTTCCATAACCGACATGGCATTGCTGTAGATACAGTTTCAGTTAAGGGTCAAACTACTCCGATAATAATTGTTTTGTAACACAGCGGAAAAAATGCACGTCAAACTTGCTACAAACACCACCTACTCTCCCATTACAAGCACCGGTTCAGACATCACAAACATATTTTGCTACAAATGCTTTAAAAATGCATCCGACGTACAGCAAGTTCAAGCTAAATATCCAAACTAAGGTAAAAAACCAAACTGATAATCCGTTTTCTCCGGTTGCGGAGCGGAGCACCGAAACTATAAGAAACGGAAGAAAACCCGCCAGACCACAAGCCGAAAAACGATTCGCGGCAATCACACAGTTAGGACACGATTCGCTGCCAAACACATGATTGTTTACTACAGCACTCCATATAAATGAATGCTAGATTGGGCATAAATTCGTCGGGTGTGACGTTTAAAATTTGCACACAAAAAATTCTTTCTCAAAATTCGATTTATCAGATTATCATTTTATATATTTCGCCTTTATATCCGAATGCACGAACCTTGGCCTTAACCCCAGAAACAAGGTTCTGCACGACTTCAGAATCGACAGTTTTTTTTGCATATTAACCCATGCTTTCTTCATTTCTTCTACATTCTTCACCACTTTAGGTCGTTTTAGAAGGTACTCCATCATAATGGCCCAGTATTTTTATATTGGGCGCAGTTTCGGAATGTTTGGGGGGTTCGGATCTTTCGGTACGAAATCGACATCATTCGCCTTATATCACTCTAGCACGTCCTTCGTGTAGTGGCATGATGCCAAATCCGGCCAAAAGATCGTCGGAACGTCGTGAGCCTTCAGGAGAGGGAGAAGCCGCTTTTGGAGACACTCTTCCAAATACACCTGTTCATTCATGGTGTTTGCGGTAACGAAAGTTGTACCCCGCTTTCCGCAAGTACAAATCGCTTGCCAAATTAAGAACTTCTTGACGAACTTCGACATCTTCTGCCAACTTCGACATCTTCTGTGTCCGGAGGTTCTTGGAAACATCACAATTATCCTTGGCAGTTTCATACAGGTTTCTTGGAATCTGGTTGAAGTCAGCCTTCATATATGTCTCGACATCCATTACGCAGCAGTGTGGTTTCGTTAACTTCTAGTCGTAAAACTTCCGGGCACGGCTTTGTGCGACCGTATTCTGTTTCACGTAAGGGTTTGGGGACTTCTGAACCATAAACGTACGTAAGGTCTGTATCCGCATTAATCCGGACACCTTCAAATCATTGTAACTTTTGAAATATTGCACGTAGGAATGAAAAATTTCACTGTGGTATAGCTGAGAGTCTATGATGAAAAAGACTATGATTGATGTTTACATTTCATGTTTAGTATTCAAGATGGCGACGAAAGAAAAACAAGTGCGCGAGCGAATTTTGTACGGGCGTACGGCAAATCCTGATTTGTCAATACGGGACCTTGCAAAAACATTGGATTTGCCTTAATCCACTGTTCACGATGTGCTCAAATCATTTTCGGAACGTTTGACGGTGGAGAGAAAACCGAAAAGTGACAAAAACATTGGCCGCGCTGATCCTGTCGTGGACCGAAAGGTGAAAAGGATATTAACGAAAAACCCAAATCTCTCCATTCGAACGGTGGCTCGTATAATAGGGATGTCGCCTGGTTTTGTCCAAAAATCAAAACAACGTTTGGGACTTAAGTCTTATGAAGTAAAAACAGTTCCAAATCGTAACGACAAACAGAACTTGGCAGCAAAATCACGGGCTCGACGTTTGTACTGCGAATATTTGACGAAGTTTTCATGCGTTGTTATGGACGATGAAACGTATGTCCTGGAGGATTTCAAGCAGCTTCCAGGGCTGTTTTTTTACTCTGCTATGGCCAGAAATGCTACAGCTGAGCATTTCAGAACGAAGAAGGCATAGAAATTTCCCAAAAAAATACCTTGTGTGGCAAGCAATTTGCACGTGTGGCAAAAAGAGTAAATCTTTCGTCACTACAGGCACAATCAGCAAGCAGCTCTATCAGAAAGAGTGTCTGCAGAAGCGATTGCTATCCTTCATCAAAAGTCACAAAGAAAAACCTTTGTTCTGGCCCGATTTGGCATCATGCCACTATGCTAAAACTGTGATGGAGTGGTACCAAGCAAATCAAGTGAACATTGTACCAAAAACCTCAAACCCGCCAAATTGCCCAGAGCTACGACCAATCGAGAGATTTTGGGCTCTGATAAGGCGGAAGATTTCTGGAAAGAAGCAAGGAATCAAAGACATCAAACACTTCCAGCAAATTTGGACAAAGACGGCTTCTACGATTTCTGAAGAGTCTGTACAAACCCTAATGGACGGAGTTAAGCGCACAGTTCGAAAATTTTATGCAAATACCGAATAACTATGTTTTGTCTCCACGAATTGTGATAACACATCCCATGAATCTGAAATAAACAACTACGACGGAAATATAATGCGAAATTTATTTCCAGCTCGAGTTTTGGTATTCAGTACGAAAGTCTTGCTCACATGCAGCTTTTTAGCCACATCTCGAACTGATGCGTTCGGTTTCCGTTTAAAGGCCCCAACCACGCGTTTGTGATCGTTCTCGTTGGCCGGACGGCTTTTTTTTTCTTCGGATCTTCGCTTCCGATCAACAGTCAGACGTTGTTCGAACCGTTTTATGATACCAGACACCGTGGAGTTCACGATTCGCAACTTTTTTTTTTCCGATGACTCGATGCGGCTGATCCTTATTCCCAAATTACTCGTGCACAACTTTTTCTCGCACGTACTGTTCTTTCGTCGCCATTTTGAAACTTTTGCGCACCTGATGAAATCAACTCACAGAGTGTAAACAATGCACATGTCTACGCACTAATCTACGCAATATGAATTAATTTTATCCAACGGCATATTTTAATTAAATATAATATTAGGTGCGCAACTAAGTTCCCACTGTTTACCAATAGATGGCGCCAGTAGTAAGTGCTGGTCGAATGTTGTACATCTCAAGCGTCATAAACCAAGCTCAGACATATGGTAAACAAACCGCTTTGCCAAATCAGTGATTTTGGTTTAGTGTTATATATTTTGGTTGTTTGAGGATGTCTGATTTCGTGCCAAATAATCGTCATTTGCGGGAAGTGTTGATTTTCTTCTTTCATTCGAAGAAAACGGCGGCTGAAGCACATCGAGAGCTCCAAAAAGTTTACGGTGATGCTGCTCTGAGTGAAACAACGTGTCGTGATTGGTTTCGTCGCTTCAAAAACGGTGATTTCAGTGTTGATGATCGTCCGCGTGAAGAAAGGCCAAAAAACTTCGAAGACTCTGAATTGGAGGCATTGCTCGATGAGGATCCGTGTCAAACGCAAGAAGAGCTTGGTTCAGGATTAAGAGTCTCCCGCCAAGCCGTTTCTAAGCGATTGCATGTGTTGGGAATGATTCAAAAGCAAGGAACTTGGGTTCCTTACGATTTGAAGCCAAGAGATGTTGAGCGTCGTTTTTTCGTCTGTGAACAACTGCTCTAAAGGGTGTCCACGATGAAATTGCCACACACAAAATTGATTCGCAAAATTCGAGTTTTCATCCGATTGCCATCAAATTTTCAGGGATTGAGAAATAACTATTAAACTTCATTTTACCATTTTACTCGTATTTTATTTACAGTCCATACGCAAATGCCCGCACCTTGGCCTTAACCCCGGCCATAAGATTCTGCACAACCTGTGAATCAACCCTTTTTTGCATGTAAACCCATACTTTCTTCAGTTCCTTGACTGTCTTCACTACCTTAGGTCGTTTAAGAAGGTGCTGCTTCATAATCGCCCAGTACTTCTCGATGGGGCGGAGCTCCGGAGTGTTGGGAGGGTTGAACATTTTCGGCACGAAATTGACCTTATTGTCCGCATACCACTTCAGCACGTCCTTGGAGTAGTGGCATGAGGCCAAATCCAGCCAGAAGATTGTTGGGACGTTGTGGGCCTTCAGGAGAGGAAGCAGCTGCGTCTGGAGGCACTCTTTTATGTACACCTGTCCGTTCATCGTGTCCTGGGTCACGAAAGGTGCACTCCGCTTCCCGCACGTGCAGATGGCTTGCCAAACCAGGAATTTCTTCGCAAATTTGGACATCTTCTGAGTGCGGACATGCTCCGGAACGCTGAACTTATCCTTGGCCGTGAAAAACAGGTTGCCGGGGATCTGTTTGAAGTCGGCCTTCACATATGTTTCGTCGTCCATGATGCAGCATTCAACTTTCGTCAGCATGTTGAGGTACAACTTCCTGGCGCGGGTTTTGGCGGACTTGTTCTGCTTCTCGTCGCGATTAGGGGCCTTTTGTACCTTGAACGTTCGAAGCCCAGCCTTAGTTTTGGCCTTCTGGACAAAACTTCGGCTTAGGTGCAGCTTCTTAGTCACATCCCGAACGGAGGCGTTCGGATTTCGGTTGAAGGCCCCAACTACGCGGTTGTGATTTTTGGTGTTGTACGGAATACTTTTTCCTTCACTTCTGGGCTTCCGATCGGTTGGCAACCGTTCCTCGAACCGCTTAATCACTCGCGACACCGTGGAATTCGCGATTCCCAACGTTTTAGCGATGGAACGATGCGAAAGATCCTTGTTCTCGTGATGAATGCGCAAGATTTTATCACGCACGAGCTGTTCTTTCGACTCCATTTCCGCGAGTTTTGATCACAGGACTTCAGGATAAATAATGTACTATGAACTAAATCCAGATAAATTTTCATTAAATTCTACCCAACGGTTAAAAAGTTAGAGCAATTTCATAGTGTGGCAATTTCATCGTGGACACCCTTTAGCGGCAAAAAAGGAAGAGTTTTCTACATCGCATTGTGACGGGTGACGAAAAATAGATTCATTACAGTAACCCAAAACGGAAACATTCATGGGGATTGCCCGGACATGCTTCAACATCGTCGCCTAGGCCGAATATTCACGCTGCGAAGGTTATGATGTGTATTTGGTGGGACCAAGTTGGTGTTATTTATTATGCGCTGTTGAAACCAAACGAAACCATTACCGGGGAACGGTATCGAACTCAATTGATGCGATTGAGCCGAGCACTGCACGAAAAACGGCCACAATACGAGCACAGATACGAAAAAGTGATTCTTCAGCATGACAACGCTCGACTTCACGTTGCGAAACCCGTGAAAACCTACTTGGAAACGCTCAAATGGGAAGTCCTATCCCACCCGCCATATTCTCCTGATATTGCACCGTCCGATTATTACTTGTTCCGTTCGATGGCACATGGTCTCACTGGTCAGCAATTCCACTCATATGATGACATCTCAAAATGGCTTGATTATTGGATAGCATCAAAAGACGAACAGTTCTATCGAAATGGTATTCACGTTCTACCAGAAAGATGGGAAAAAGTCGTAGCTAGTGATGGGCAATACTTAGAATAATTCGTTTGTAACCTTTGTTTTCAAAATAAAGTTTCTTTTTCACCAAAAAACAGCGAGAACTTAGTTGCGCACCTAATACAAACATTGTAGATAATGTTGTATACAAAAGCTCGTCTTTGTAAGAAATATTTCCTGCAAGTTGCGCTTCGTGTGGAATGAAATACAATCTTACATGCTCTCATATTCACATCACAATGAAAATTCAGATTTTCTTTAGCAACATATCAAATTTTTTTCATTTCATGCTTATGGTTCCCCATTGATTTCATTAAACAAGGCAATAAAATATGAGCGATAAAAGCTTCCCATACAACATAGAACCGATTGAAGTTGCAAATTAGATCCGACCTCATCCCCAGAGGGAACAGCAATCCATCTGTCGTCGTCCATCAGCACCAGCAAGTCAATTACCAAAATTTGAATGCCAAATTTGTCCCATTTGTCTCTAAACAGCCCAATGGGGAGCGCACCCCTTCCGCACGAAAAACCAATCGCCGTCCAAAGCATAACCCACCGTAACGTCATCTGCCAAAGACCGTTCCAACAAACAGCGAAAGGGTGGAACATAATAATAAATCTATTAACTTTAATAGCGCCCAATAACGATTTCGCTGGAAAAACGAAAACTGCCCTTCCCCCTTTTACTCCAAGAGAACGAACGACGAACCATTCATACCGAGAATCACACACTCGGATCCATGAGCTTGCACGCTGCCATACACGTTCAGTTGATAAACAAACTATTTAAATGGAAATTACCCTCATTTGCATGCTTCAGTATTTTATTTTTTCCCTTCGCGTTTTTCGAAATGCTGCCACCGCCCCCAGTCGTCAGTTAGGGATGTCGATAGAAGGCGACGACGACGACGACATCGTCCAGTGGCCGCCGTAGCAGGACTATTTGGCAGGGAGCGTGTCTGCTTCTATCTCCACTTGTCTGCTCAGCGTAGGTAAAGCGTGTTTGGAGCGATAGCTGGCTATAGACGGTACCAGGGATCCACATGAAGGGCTTCCAGCTAGATTGGTTGTTTTTAGACTATTACATAGTTCGATAATATGACGGTTAACTGTTATACGGCTTCATTTCGACCATGTTAGAGGTTATCAAAATAATATTCTTAGGCATCATTGTAATTTGGCAACACTTCAAAGGTGCTTCAAGAATGTTGCCTTCAAGTAGAAAAAAAAGTCACCCATTAACAAGCCACTAACTGGACATCCGTTGAAAATGATGTTTGCCAGTAAGGCGGAAAAACCATTTACATATATGAGCAGCATAAAATTGGCTAAATTTCATACATATTGAAAGCACCCATCATCCTACACTCAGGAAGCAGAGCAGAGTGTAGATTCGTCGGTCTCCTAGCCACTTGTCCGTGGCTGCAGTTCGGTTTTGATTCGTTCTGAAAAATCAACCCGGAATGTGTCCGGGGCCAAAGCCATGTCTGGGGCGATGAGTTCTGCGAAAGCTGTGTGTGAATTATAACCGCAATCCAACCAAACCGACCGACTGAGTCCGCAATTTTGAGTGATGAATTTTATTTTGTAGAATGTGATAAAAATGATACATAAAACAAACATATTTCATTTGCCACATCCTCGCATCGGTTGGACGCCACATGACGGATTCTATGCACGTGCTTTTTCGGATAAGCTGACCAAGGCACGAATTGTTCTAATTTAATTATTTTTATTTAAATTTTATATTTGCCGTTGGTGACATTTTTTTCCGTCCTATGTTACAGGCTTCTGGTGGCATTGGGTTGACTATGATAGATAAATATTTCATGCTTCAGAAGTAGAACCGCTTGTGGTTTTGTGGTTCATTTTATACTGCAGTTTTTCGCGAATAGATACGTGTTTATTTTCTATATCCATAATGCGGATTGATAAAATACAATTCCACTTTCACGTACATGTTAATAATAAAGTTATTATACAAACGGCAATGTTTTTTGGACCTACTGCAGTGATGCATGATTCTGTGAAAAAATAGTAGCTCATCAATAAATTTTCATCAGAAGATAATAATATTCAGCATACTTTCGATGAATAATATGCTACAGTTTTCAGGAAGTGCATCCAATTAAATGGTTTTGCCGACGACATTGATATTATTACATACAACTTTGAACCGATGAAGGAAACGCACATCAAGCTTAATGCCAAGGCTAGTAGATTGGACTTTGCATTATGTATCGATAACAAAACACACGTAAAGAAGAGGCTCCCGAAAAGACAATGGTAGGCTCCCATCCCGAGTTCATATCGACGGTGATGCAATCTATGTTACTGACGAAAACGTGCATCAAAGTTTTCTGGTGACCGCTGATAAGGACACAATCGGAAGGATGCAAAGACGCATTAAAAGGCGAACATGAAATTATTGATACATTTCGAACTGTCTGTAACTTTTTTTTCCCACTGGATTTCCCACTGGATTTTGCAAAGTTCCTCTTTGCAGTGTATTGTATACATCCTGTGAATTGCGTAGTTGTGTAGTTTATTGCAGCTAATATGGAAGTGAGTTCAATGACCGGTTGACTTTGGATCAGGGCGGATCAGGAATGAAACCGGGCGCAGAATGTAGGAAGACGGAGGGAAAGTTTAAGGGTAATTTCACCAAAAAATCTCAATATTTCAACGCGAGTTTTTGCCTAAAAGTTCAGGGTTTCGCAATGCTACGCCCAGAAGGTCAAAAAAAGAGCAGGATTACATACATACAAGGTTAAAATCATCCCAACCCGCGATGGACTGCAGCAAACTGTTGCCAAGACCCGTGTTAGGAAGCTCTACACGGTGTTCAATAGTGTTCAGATACACTTTCAAACTGTGTTAGAGAAATGAAAACATGTTTTTTTTATTTTTTGGATTTATGTTATTGAAAGCTATGTTTACAAGGAACGTTTACAACATTTCTCTTGGATGACCCCCTTGTACTCCTTAACGAGCTTCAAACGTTTCTCGAACGCGTCGCAGGCGGCACGCACGGACTGCATGGGCATTTCGTCCCAGATTTTGAGAATTACCGTCTTGAAATGATCCAAAGTGCTGACCTTGTATTCGTTCAGCTTCGCCATCATATAGGACCAAACAAAAAAGTCGAGAGGATTCAAGTCCGGGGAGCTGGGGAGGCCACAAAGTTTTGTCCAGAAAGTCGGTTAAATTGTCCCGACACCAGGCTTGAACCACATTTGCCGTATGGGCTGGTGCACCGTCCTGCTGGAACACGTAGTGCTCATCGCCGTAGAGGCTTCGGAGACTGGGGGCAACAACCTTTTCCAAAACCTCAGTTTTGTAGTACGCCGCGTTGATTTTGACGTTTTTTTTCAATAAACACCAAGGGTAGCTTACCACGTTTGCATACTGCCCCCCAAACCATCACCGACGCGGCACTTTGGAACCGAGGGATGTTTATATTGGATTCAGGAATGCTGTCCCTCGATGGCGCCCACACCCGGTCATTTTGGATCTGGAAAGCTGTTCATAATGCTTATCGCTTTGGAGGAAACGACAGTAGTATCGGGTTAAAATGCTTCAGCACCCGGTAGATGTGGTGCTATACGTTATCTTCTTCCGAACTTTGCTGCTGGAGCTGTTTGCCTTCCGAGATGGTGAAGCGAGAATGCACCATAAGAGCCCATCCTGTTGATATGATCGACCACCTGGAGATCATTATCGTTATTGCGTTGTAGATGGTTGTGGTCTGTTTGGGAATTCATAAGTTCATAATAAGTCTATTATTGCCGATAGACGTCTAGGTAGAAAAAGTGCTAATGGAACGATAGACCAGCATTAGGAAGTAAATATGTAAGAAAATTCTATTGTACACTCTTTAGATAGCATCTGGTGGCCCTTAATGATGATACGGCCCCGGTTGTATTTTCTACGATGGTTGAGAGGGCCACTATCTTTAACGCGTAGAAGATAGTTTTGTATCTATTGGTTCGTTGGTTGTTCAACGCGTTTTGCCATTTACTCTGGGACGCGGCGTTTAAATAATGCCATGTTCAGCCGGAGCGCGGTAATTGAAATTTCAAACAGCACAAGAGAAAAATTCAACCAAACAAACTCTTTAGATGGCAAACTGATTTGGTCGTCCTGAAAAGGACAGATCTAGCTGACGGGGGAGAAACATGGTTCGCAATTGAACTTGGACTTTCTTCTTCGCATTCTTGGTTTAGTTCCTCGTCATTGCGGGTGGCCATCTGCAGGTGACGTGGGATGATTGATTGTCGTCTCGTTGTCACGGGCGGCTTTTTACCGCCAACTCGTAGGTTTCAGCAGCCATGTTTCTCGCAGCGAGGTTGACAGGAGCATAGGCATCAACAGTTAACTACGCCAACGCCTCTCTGGGCATCGACTGCTCGCCAGTGCACCCTTGCTACCGCAAATGCGTCCCTAAAGCAGATCCTACTCTGCACAGCTCCACGACTGCCGAAATCAAATCAAACTAAATCAAAATGCGAAAATGGACCCCTAATATAACATTCATGGCTGCCAAGGAGACGTTCCTAACTTAAAGATGATGTCTGTGCTAGGAAAGTACTGTAGATTTGGTAAATTTACTGTGCAAAATCTACATTATAAAACATCACCTTGTATTTAGGTTATTTTCAATAGGTTAATGTTAAAAATCGTTCTATTTCAATATTAAAATTAGTGCGTAGAAATATTCCAGATAGATTGGTGCAAAGATTTTGAAAATCGGTCTTGAAATGAATTAGTTACTAATGTTCTAAACCTAAGCATATTTTGTGACGGTCCAAATTTTCGTACTCGCAACGTGTACCCCTGAATTGAAAACAAAGACGTAGTCCTAAGTCAAAATATAAACGTCATATTGGACGATCGTTTCAAAAAGAAGAAAATCACGAAATTTGCATCAAAATACTTCAATTGGCACAACAGGCACTAGGCTATGGTGAAATTTACAAGGCTGAAAGCCTCCAAAAACATCTTTTGCCATTTTGCCAGCAGCACAATGAAAAACTACTATTTTGGCCGGCTTAGCTTAATGCAACTATTGGAATGGTACGAAGCTTATTCGATGCATTTTGTCCCTAAGAACATGAATCCACCGAACTGCCCTGAACTATGCCCAATCGAAACTTATTAGGCCATGATGAAGTGGGAATTTAGAAAGACTAGAAAAAAAGTATAGGATGCAAATAACGTGTGTAGGAAAGGGTAAACAATTAGAGAAACGTACCGGATACGACTGTACAAGCTCTTATAGATTACGTGAAGCGAAAGTGTCGAGAATTTTACTTAACAACCTCCAACAAATGATCGAATGTACTTGAACTGAGCTTAATACATGCATAAAACTGTCCTTCAAATTTGATTTTTATCCGAAAAATAAATCAGATTTTATAGTAAATTAACTGACCGAAAACCAGGCCTACTTTGGAGTATGAAGGTCAAACTGAGTTAACCGCACTTCGATGTTGATCATCTACAAAACCTTTCTACGGCCACTGGGAATTATCTCGTGGAAGACCAAGGATACGGAAGTTGCTCTTGGTATGGAAGGTGCTGCCTACGATCTAAAATTCGCCAAAATACTTTTACTACGGTAGGCTGGGCATGTCGTGGAGATGTCAGAGGAAAGCCTGGAATAAATGGTTCTCGAGAATAAATCGACTGGTACAAGAAGACGAGGCGGGCAAAATTAATTCAGACGACAACCAGGTCTTAGTCTGATTGTTAGGCAAGCAACATACGATCCACATAGAATCCAAAAACATGACTAATTTAATAGCTGAGAAAACTTCAAATAGTAGTATTGGGTAGCTCAATTAACCTTTACGAAATGTTCAAAGGTGTTTTGCCAACTTTTTATAAGACTTACGTACGGTTATGGAGCCAGTTGATATTTGGAATAGAATGTCTATTTTTACCTAATATTTCTGTCGTCGTACTTTTACCTAAAGACTTCGGAGAGAAAGACAGTAAAGTGTTGTAACACTGGTCCCCACCAGTATGGTTTAATGGGTTCTTCCATTATAGGCTTTTCATACTATAATTGTTATTTTTTGTATTTCCAGTACGCGGAGAAACGAATTATAAGGATTTTTAGAAGGGAATATTATCTCATCACCATTAAGCTCTAGGAGTGGACAGTAATTTTCCTAGAAGGAAAGATATGAAAAGAAAATGATGATAGTTCCGTAAAAGCCGTATGAAAAGCCTATAATGGAGGAACCCATTAAATCATTCTGGTGGGGACCAGTATTACAACACTTCACTGTCTTTCTCTCCGAAATAATTAATTAAAAGTACAACGAGAGAAATATAAGATAAAAATAGACGTTTTATTCCTAAAATAAACCTCCAGCGGGAGATAGTTTTTCCCCCATGCAGGCAATTTGGAAGTGTGAATAAACCATTACAAGCCATTGGTAGTGGCCCATGAGCACGATCAGGCGCGCATTTTTTTGCCAGTCAAGGGGATATCCTTCTCCTATGCCCCCTCCTTGTTAAAGGAATGTGTGGTTGATCGAGTACTACCTTTCAAATAGCCCTCCGCTCAATTTTTCACAGCCTGTCGTACACTAACGGAACTATCAACACTTCCTTCATATCTTTCGTTCTAAAAAAAATACTGACCACTCCTAGAGCCTCATGGTGATGTGAAAATATGTCCTTCTAAAAATCATCAAATAAACTATGTTTTCTTGTCATATTTCGAAACTTCTTGGACATCACATTACATTATGTCCAATACTTCAAAATTATCTGAGAGTCAAAAAAAATATTATTATCCGGCGTTAGTACCTCGAAATTTAACATGATCTGAAAATAGCTCGAAAATTCCACGAATTCTGTGGACATTTTGTGAATTGGAAGTCCTGCAAATACTTTGGAAGCTCAGCAAACTTATAGGAAACTTTTTCAATTTATTTCAAAAAGTCTCCATAAGTTTGAAGTGCCTCCGAAATATATGCAGGGCCTTCAATTCATAGTATTTCCAGAATTTTCAAACATTATTTTTTGAATTAAATTTCTCTTCATGAACAAAATGCCACGTAACGATGATTTTATTTAGGAACTAAATTCGAAAAACGAGTTTTCTTCAACGAACCTACTTAATAATTTGTTTTTAACATTTCAGTTTAAAGTTAACAATTCATGGCAGATGACGGATTTGGTTCTTCCGCAGAATCTAGAGACAATGATGATTAACATAGTTTTTGGACCCAATTGGTATTCCTGGAAGTAAAAACATCTACATTAAATGGTGTTATGGGATAAAGGGACTTTTTTTATCCAAGACTAGCTGAACCCGGTACGTGCGCTGCTACGCTTGCAACTTAATGATGGGAAATTTAATATAACTGGCACGTTATGGTTTTTTTTTCTTGAATAAGAAGGGGTTCAAACTTTTATCAAAATATGCTTCTTACCCGATAATTTTCATTTTTTGGAGAAATTTGTGTTTCATTTGTATGGGAGCCCTCCCTTTCAGAGAGGGGTGGTTTCTCAAACCCCCATACAATCATTGCCTTCAAAACCCCCACTTGCCAAATTTGGTTCCATTTGCTTGATTTGTTCTCGAGTTATGCAGAAATTTGAGTTTCATTTGTATGAAACCCCCCCCCCTTTCAGAAAAGGGAGGGGTCTTGAACCACCATAGAAACATTCTTGCCTTCAAAACACCTCACATGCCAAATTTGATTCGATTTGCTTGATTTGTTCTCGAGTTATGCAGAAATTCGTGTTTCATTTGTATGAGAGACCCCTCTTTCAGTGAGTGGAGGAGTCTCAAACCACAATAGAAACATTTCTTGTATGTATGTATGTTTGTAAAAGATACCACTTATCGTTGCAGGCACAGCCATAAGACAGTGGATCGTCCTCTACGAATGATTTGATCAAGTTCGACATCAGCCTGTATTCAATTTAACACTGTCTGAAGGGCCAAAAACGGATGGGCGGACTCGTAAGCAGAGACACTTACGTGTAATCCGCGGGATAAAGAGAATCTCCTTCCAATGCTAGAATCCTTCAACCTAATGTCGAACAAGCCATCAAACGTGAGGACTTCCCAATGGGTAGAAGAGCTCGCCATTAATTCACGAATTGTTAATGACAGGGAGTTGGCAATTCCACTCTTCCCATCCAAATCGCTTCAATCCGGTGCTCTGATGGTTCCTTCCCAACCCTTTTTATTTTATGTATAATATAGTGATGTTCATATAATAATGTAGAGTATTTTGCTTTATAATAATAATCTTACCTTCCCTGGTCTACCTGGTTGTAAATAATACAATATGATGAAATAACTGAAACAATGATAGACATATGAAAATTATATGCTGCTTGGTGCCTCATTACAGCTCAATCATTGGTAGTTGAATGTAACTTCGGAATGTGAAACCTTTTTTGCCAAACCATTTCGTAATTAAATGAAGTATAAAAATGCATTATGGCATTTAAGTTTATACTAAATAATAAAAAAATATGTACGTATTTATAACATATGGGTCATAATCAGCAGAATTGAAAAGCATTTATTAATTTTAATAATATCCAATGATCTAATCTAATAGAAAAGAACCTTGAGCTACAATGACATAAAAATAGCTATACTATCTGGAATAAACTTCCTTGTACCCTTGAAGCAGATCAAATTTAATTATTATTGTTATTATTTTTGATAATTATTTCAATATGTTATTACTAATATACAATGATGAAAATAATACGACGTTGCAATAAAATACTAAATAATGTATATATAATTATAAAATGCAGCCATTTGCCTCTTAGGCAGCGGTGTTAGTTGCTTTAAACTCTTAAATAACGGAAATTTCCAATGTGATATAATGAAACATAGTTGATCTCCTGGCAGCCGTTTTGCTAAGAAAATGTAAGCAAACAATAAGGCGAAATAAATTCCCTATGAATATGATTATTGCCTAAAAACGGAAGCTTAATAAATCTAAAATAAAAAGAAATAAAAATAAAAACAAGAGAAAATTTGATTTATCCGCTAACTTTTGTTTCCCACTGGGCCCATAAATGATTCTTTATGCCTGTCTAATAGAAGATGTAGGATCAATGTTAGGTTTTGTATTTTTAATTGTCTTATGATAAAGAAGGGAAAAAATTGCATGAAAAACCATCGTATCTTTTCATATACATAGCATGAGTTAGGTTGGGTCTAACTCACAACGATGCATAAATGCGAAACTGCAAATAGCATTAAAAATATTGTGAAGGTTTTGTGATAATATAAATTTATAATAACCATTACACTTGTTATGTCTGCAGATTGTGGTCCTGCTACAATTGTAAACGGACTTGCATTATCATAGCCACAAGGGAAAAAATAATCTTAAATTATTATACCTGAAATTAGCACTGAAATTATTATTATCTGAAATTAGCACCGTCGGACCGTATTAAGAATACTTCCATTTTTCGTGGCAGGGTAAGATTTCAGCATACTACCTTACTGGGTTGCGCTGCCGATGCCAGGACAGACCGCACCTCCTTGGTGGACACAGACGCTCGGCACGCACCTCCTCAATCTAGCTGAAGTCAGAAGGACAACAGTGCCCAGGCTGCACTACCAGCTAAGTACGCAACCCCGCCACTTTGTCATCTCTTGACCCGTGGAAGCATGAGGTAGGAACTTGTGAGGACCAGGGCTATGTTGCGGGGACGCACGCTCATTGTAGACTCACCATTTTGCAGCCCACACAATAGAAACATTTCTTGTCTTCGAAAACCTCCACGTGCCAAATTTGGTTCCATTTACTTGATAAGTTCTCGAGTTATTCAGAAATTTGTGTTTCATTTGTGTATGAGCCCTCCTTTCATAAAAAGGAGGGGCTCGAGTCAACTTAGAAACATTTCTTGCCTTCAAAAACCTCCACATGCCAAATTTGATTCCATATGCTTGATTATTTATCGAGTTATGCAAAAATTTGTGTTTCATTTGTATGAGAGCCCCCCTCTTGCAGAGGGCGGAAGGGTCTCGAACCACTATAGAACAAATCCTGCCTCCAATAACTTCCACCTGCCAAATTTGGCTCCATTTACTTGATTAGTTCTCGAGTTATGCAGAAATTTGTGTTTCATTTGTATGGGAGCCCCCCCCCCTCCTACCAGATAGAGAGGAGGGGTCTCGAACTACCGTAGAAACATTTATTGCCTTTAAAATCCCCGCATGCCAAATTTGGTTCCATTTGCTTGATTAGTTCTTGAGATATGCAGAAACTTCTGTTTCATTTGTATGGGAGCCTCCCTTTCTAGAGAGGGGAGAGGTCTCAAACTACGATAGAAACATGTCTTGCCTTCAAAAACTTCCGCATGCTAAATTTGGTTTCCTTTGCTTGATTAATTCTCGAGTTATGCAGAAATTTGTGCTTCATTTGTATGGGAGCCCCCCTTTCTAGAGATGGGAGGGGTCTAAAACTATCATATGAACCTTTTTCGGCCCAAAAAACTCCTGCGTACAAAATTTCACGTCGATTGGTTCAGTAATTTTCGATTATATAAGGTTCTAAAAGACAGACAGACAGACATAAATTAATTTAAATTTCAGTTTCATTTGTATAAGAGCCCCCCTTCTAAGAGTGGGCAGGGGTCTCAAACTACCATAGAAACATTTTTCGCCTCCAGAAGACCCCACATACCAAATTTGGCTCCATTTGCTTGATTAGTTCTTGAGTTATGCAGAAACTTCTGTTTCATTTGTTTGGGAGCCTCCCTTTCCAGAGAAGGGAGGGGTCTCAAACCACCATAGAAACATTTCTTGCTTCTAAAAACTCTCACATGCTAAATTTGGTTTCTTTCGCTTGATTAGTTCTCGAGTTATGTAGAAATAAGTGTTTCATTTGTATGGGAGCCCCCCTTTCCAGAGAAGGGAGGGGTCTCAAACCATCATAAACCATCAACAACTTCTCCATACAAAATTTCACGCTGGTCGGTTCAGTAGTTTTCGAGCCTATAATGTTCAGACAAACAGACAGACAGACAGACAGACAGAAATCCATTTTATATATAGATCTCCCTGGTCTTCAGGTATTAATATTTACAAGCATAGTTAGAGATATGTTAGGTTTTTAATTGTTTTTAGTTAATATCTCTAGAGGTACAGAAATCTTGGTAATAATGGATACTGGGTTGAATATAAGTTCCTGGAGTTAAGGTCTTAAGATCTACAAGCAAAACCAGAGGCATGTTGGTAGTTTGTCTCGGTTCATATTCCTAGAAGAACAGAGATCAGAGTAAAATGGTATATTGGGTATAATGAATGTTCTCTTTCATCCAAGTAAACTCTTGAGTAAGGACTTAAGAACAAAAAGCCTTATTGAAAATTTATTGATGGTTAAAAAGTAAAATAGAACCCGTCTTAAATCTATTGCAATGGATGTTATCGTTCATCCAAGAACCCCCTGGAGTTGGGATCTTAAGATTTTGAAGCATAACTATGGAAATGTTTGTAGGGGTTTTATCCGATTCATATTCCTAGAGGTAAAGACATCTTAGTAAAATGGCAATCATTTGAAGGAAGTTTTTTTTCCTCCAAGAACTTCTTGTAGGTTAATTCTTAAAATCAAAAAAAAAAAAGAGATAAGGAGTGTATCGGATATAAGCTATCCACATACATTTGCGTTGTACGCATGTATTTGTGATGGTTTTTTATGCTCTGAACACTGCATGCTGTGCGTTTGACTGTCAGCTTTTTTTTGTTTACTTGTTTGTGCGGTTCAAATTCTGCGTTTTCAAAATGTCGCGTATTGAAAAGGAAGTGAAAATTATGGTTCTGGACACATGGCTAAGTGAGAAGGGTATTACTATGCGAAAATTGGCGAAGCGGTTTGGAATTCATCATGCGAGTGTTAAAACCATCATTAATAAGTTTGGGGAACACTATTCTTTGGATGAGCTACCAGGAAGAGGCAGAAAACCCGGTTCTTCCAACCTGAAACTGGAGCAGAAAGTGGTATCTCTAATCATGAAGAACAAATCATTGTCAATACGTGATTTGGCCAAAAAAGCAGGAACGAGTGTCGGAATGATCCAGCGTATCAAGAGGCGAAACCACCTGAAGACCTACAAGAAGCAGAAAATCTCGAAACAAAGTGCAGAACAGAAGAAGCGAGCAGCAACAAGGGCCCGGAAATTGTATTCGCGTCTTTTGCAGCGTCCGGATGCATGCGTTTTGATGGACGATGAGACCTATGTAAAAGAGGACTCAAAAACCCTTCCAGGTCCACAATACTTTACTGCCGTCGTTGGGGAGGATGTGAGCGATGCGGACAGGTCGATTCAAGTGGAGAAATTCGGTCGAAAGGTACTGGTATGGCAAGCAATATGTTCCTGTGGTTTGAAGTCAACCATTTTTTACACTACCGGAACTATAAATGCGGAAATCTATCGATCTGAGTATCTCCAGAAGAGATTGTTGCCTTTATATAAGAAGCATAGTACACCTCCACTGTTTTGGCCGGATTTAGCGTCGGCTCACTATGCCAAAATCACTCTCAATTGGCTTGCGGAAAAGGGTATAGATTTCGTTGAGAAAAATATCAATCCACTAAATTGCCCTCAGCTTCGACTCATCGAACTTTTCTGGGAAATCGTGAAGAGGGTCTTCAAGAAGACCGGTAAGGCAGCTGGGAACATGCAGGAGTTCAAAACAATTTGGGCTCAAGCGTCCAAAAAATGCGATGCAACACTTGTCCGGAACTTGATGAAGAGCATTCGATCCAAAGTTCGAAAATTCGTGAAGGAATAAATTAAATTTCATCCGGTCTTCATTATGTTCAAGTTTAACCTCGTACAATAAAGGATCAATTTTTTGTATGAATAAAATATCGGTTTTCAACATAATTTGAAAGAAAGTTTGTGGATAGCTTATTTTCGATACACTCCTTATGTATATAAAGAGGAATAAAGATCTTCTAATCTCTAAGAATAACCTGGAACAACCTTTCCTTACAATGGCAAAATATGCAATTGGTTTACGTTTTCCGGCACTAGTAAATTTTACTGTCCCTTCTTGGGGCGTGGGGGGAGGGGGACCTTTCTTGGATTTAGGGTTTCCTGGCCTCCTCGGTGTGGGGGAAAAAAATAAGCCGGTGTGCGGTTGTTGGGTAGGTTGGTTTTTTTTTTTTTATTGGGGGGGGGGGGGGGCGGGGTGTTGTTTTTTGGTTTGTTTTGTTTTTAAATTTTTAATTATAACCCAATTTATTTTTTTTTTTTTGTCTTCGCGGGGGGGGGGGGGGATTTGGGATTTTTTTTTTTTTTGGTTTTGGTTTTTTTTTTGTTTTGCGGTTTCTGCGAGTAGATCTGCAATATATTTTATGGGCTTTTGCACAAGTCGAAAACTGGTGAGAATATCTTGAACGTACATTTTACTAAAAAAAATTAGGTGAGCACTACTTTTTTCTTTTATTCACTGATTTGTTTAGATTGGTGGGTAGGAAAATGAGTTGCGAACAAACAGTCAGATTTCATGTAGCAATAAGTTGACTAGCAAGGTGAGTCCAACGTAATTAAGTTTGAAATTTCAAACGACAAATTCGATTTTGTTTTGTTTGAGCTTGAATGCCTGTCTGCGGTACAATATTGAAAGATGATACACGCTTATAAAATTATACAAAATAATTTTTGAACCCACCCAAAAATGAGTTAATATTTTTTCGCATGTAAGTTCTTCAGTTTGTAAATAGTTTTCGATGCTTTTCAACATAGGACTTGACTCGGAACTTTTAAGTGAAGGTCGCTAGGATACAAAATATGTCACCATAATGGCAGATTTGCATCGCCAATTTTGAATTTAATTGAAGTTCAGCTTGAGAATTTTTTGTAGTTTAAGACTTGTTCGCGACAAAATATGGACAGATTAAATTTGGAGTAAAACAAATTTGCTGTTAGTTCAATCCAAGATGCATTTTTTAATTCATTTAATTGTACATTATTAGTCATCTTAAAACTAATTACAGTTCTTTGATTGTGCTCCGTGAAGAAACTACGAACTTTTGAGTTTACTCCAGCCATTAGGCTATTCTCTGCAACCGATTTAGCTGCTTTTGTCCAAGATTTTCGAAATGTTTCTATAGTTGTAACTTGTTGTTTATATTGAGAGAGTTCTCTCTTCACGAGAGTCCAATACCGCTCGATAGGTCGCAACTCCGGGCAGCTAGGTGGACTCGCCTCTTTCGGTACAACATGGACTCCACTTGCTTTATACCATTCCAAAACATCTTTGGCGTAGTGAAAAAATGCCAAATCAGGCCAGAATAGCGAGGAAGCGTCATGGCTGCGTAGAAATGGTAACAATTGCTTATTTAGGCATTCTTCACGGTATATTTCCTTGTTTATCGTTCCGATAGTGATGAAGCTTTGGCTTGCTCGACCACAGCTGCATATTTCCTGCCAAACCAAATATTTTTTTTGGGAAAATTGGCCTTTTTCTTCGTCCTGAAATGCTCCTCTACGCACTTTCGTTGCATGGCAGTATAAAAAGACATTTCGTGAAGCTGCTTAAAGTCTTCCAGCACATAAGTTTCATCGTCCGTTATCACACAGGATAACTTCGTCAAATATTCGCGATACAACTTGCGAGCCCGGGTTTTAGCCGTCACATTCTGTTTATCATTACGGTTCGGTACAGTTTTCACCATGAACGACTTCCTACTTTGCCGGTGTTTGGAAATATGCACGAAAGTTGGGGACATTTTTATTTTTCTAGCCACAGTACGCACCGAAAGATCTGATCTCTTCTGCAATATTTGCTTCACCTTTGCGTCCTTCTGGTGGTTTCTGAGATCCGTTTTTGTCCAGCTCTCAGCCTCCCTGGCATTTGTCAAACGTATATCGAAAGATTTAAGAACATTATGGATAGTGCTTGCAGGAAAACCAAGCTTTTTTGCAATTTTCCTTACTGACAGATCCGGATTTTCATTGCTTTTCGCACTTACTCTTCTTTCGACGCCATCTTCGATCTAAGAGCTTGTAGGATCGCCAAAAATAATTTTACACAATGAACTGACATACGTTCATCAGTCTGCGAAATATTTCACGCGTTGGTGAAGTATTTCCAGAGATATACGTATTTAGCCGCGAACAAGCCTTATTAGATTTTTGCATTCTTTGCTTTGAAGTGGCAATGCAAAAATTAAATGCTACAATATTACTCATATGGGAAAACCTACTTGGATCAGAATGTCTGCACAAATGTACAAAATGTACAAAACTAGACAACTTATTCAAACAGACGTATCTGATTTTGTAAACAAAGAGGGAAATGTAAATTTCTCAAAACTCTCAGCACCTTCACGGAGGCAAGTACCACCATCATGTTTGGGAAATATTATTCCTTGTGTTCGTGGTCCTAGTTTGCATGAAAGTGCTAAGGGTTTCAAGAATTTAACGTTTTCATTTTTCTTACCCTCTTTGTTTACAAAATCAGATACGTCTGTTTGAATAAGTTGTCGAAAAATTTAGTGTTTATGAAGGTGTGAGAAGATATGAGAGTTTAAATGATTATTTCAACTCTTCTGTGTGAATCTCCGGGCTGGTTAATAAGCAGAGAAGAAAATGACTTCAATACTCTATTTTTTCATGTTGGGTAAATGCACGATTGGTGCTGTAAAAATCTTCTTTCTGCAGCTTGTTGCATATAAAACTATTGTTTATCCCGTAGCCAATAAATCGTTCACTCTAAACGTGAAAATGGCTGAGAACTAGATTTTCCATCGAGAGGATATGGAAAGATTTTGTACTTGATTTTTTTTCTATGAGGAACTTCAACATGGGGTAGGGGACGGATCATGCACCCCGAGACCCTGTTCCAAGTATGGGGTTAAATCACAGCGCTAATTTTTTTGCAGATCAGCGAGGCAGGAGAGCTGACAGTATTACTAAATTCGTACCAGATTTTGTAACTTAATGCATTAGATTGAGTTTGTCTATTTCTACTATAAAACGTTGTAGCCAGTTAATGTTCCAGCTGAAAATTTTCATCTTCCGTACCGGGCACTGTCACAGGTAATAGTTCATCATTCTGCAGAAACTGTTTCAGCTGTTAAATTTATGAAACTAGACTGGAACCGGTGTGGACACATCCAGCCAGAAACATCAAACAGGATTGGCTCCGGAATGGCTGGAAAAAATATAATAAGGATTAATTTCCACCTTCCTGTGCCCGTTCCGTCTGGCTTCTTTCGCAACTCCCATAACGGCTGGTTATTCGCATTGCTCCGCAACCGACACAAACGTTGCGCCAGTCGTCATTTCGTTTTTATGTTAATTAGTGCTACACTCTCGGGGAAAGGCTAAGTGAGTGAGTGAGTGAGCACTGAGATATCCGAGCAACCCCACTGGTACTTGTAGTCAAGTTTCCTTCCTTCTCTTAACCGCTTTTAATCGCTTTCCGGTACTTGGCCTTTTCCCCATTCTCGGAGAAGCAGGAAAATATAAATAAACATAACTCGGGCTTCAGGGCTGGGAAATGCCGACCGGGCTTGAAGCTCGTAATTTGCTAACCTGACAGCTTATGGCACCTCAAGTTTTTTTTTTCTTATCCAAGTGCTCGTGGGGGTGCAAACTCAAATTGCACTCAAATGTCTGCGATAAGAGACATGAAAAAAGGGGAAAAATAGTGCGATTTTTCACTATATTTTTCCGTTGACTAACCTTTCCCTTTTTTCTTTCGGATGGGCAATGGAAAGGCAGTTGTAGTAATACGAAGTCAGTGAAGCTAAGTGTAATACGTGTGTTCCAATTACCGGTTCAAGTTTCACTGCACGAAACACCCCCGTCGACATCAAGCGAGCTCGCGTACAACACTGTACTGTACTGTTCAGTCATCATTAGTAGTCACTCTTCATATATTGTGCTTACGGGCAGGATTTTAAATCACGGAGTGGTGGAACCAAGAACGTATATAATGGCCGGATCAAGCCATCACCTTAGTGGCGGCATTTAAATCGACTGCAGGACGGTTTTCTTGCAAATTGCTTCATAAATGATTGGTTTAAGTTGAACAAGGGTGGAATAATAGAGCGAGGGCTAATGGTATTATTAAGTACATTAAATATGGATATTTACATACAAAAAATGGCGGAAACTCATTTAGCTAGGGGGTTCAACGTATATTATGATGCACAATTGGCCCTCCCTTAGCTCACCGGGTAGAGGCTCAACTACAAAACAACACCATCCTGGAGGTGGATAACTCCCGGCCTGGTCTAGGAATTGTTCGTAATCATAAATTTCTCGTCTCTCTAGGTATAGGGTATGATTGTACAGGGTGGCAACGGTAGTTCAGTGAAGTAAATGTCCATAAGAACGCATTAAAAATAAATAAATGATTTATTTCTAATAAACTTACATTTCATTATTAAAGAATTACTTGTTGAGCAGGAATTTCTCACCTTTGTCTTTTATGGCAATTCGCAACTGTCACCCACCGTATCTTGAGACATTGATGAAAGTTCCTTGAATGATTCAAGAGTATGACTTTTTGAGCTTCAAATTTTTCTGAGTACTTGTCCCCACATAAAGAAATTCAGAAGGTCTAACGACGATAAAGTAGGCCATTATTGTGATGATATGAAGTGGAGCTAAATTTGGCGACACCACTCCTGTCTTGCTTTCGATTGATAACAGGGGGATAGTCATGTTGAAAATAGTTATTTCCTTTTGGAAACGATTAAAAAGCATGGAGTAACAAGTAATTCTCCAAATCAAGTTCAATGTGGTAATTAGTGTTGATTTTTACTCCTGACACGATAAAAAGTAATGAATGCTTGACGTTTTCTAAAATTCTATCCTTTACCATTACTCTCGATACATTTTGGAACCGCTGCACAGCTAAGCTATCTCTGGGAACATCTGCAAGCTTCGCTGCAAATATTATATCATTCTGTTGGTTGTGAGTATCTGGCAACAGAAACATTTGTTCATCGGAAAAGAGAATATCACAATTAGCGTGCCGCTGCAACAACTTCCTTCGAATCACTCGAGCCTTCTTTATTTTATGTTAATCCGTGAACTAGCTGTTTTACATACGCTTGGAGTTTCACATCAAGTTTGATGATATTTTGTATCGACGTATGGGAAATATTCTGATTATATTCGCCTGATTGTGTTGAATTTCGCACCAATTTCGTTGAATATGCTTACTTACGCGTTTTACCTAACCTCTCGTTTTCAACGATGTGTTAGTGTTAAAGTCATTACAAGATGTCACACGGTATAAATTTCTTCAAATATAAATCTACTACAAGCTCTCGTTTTGCGTTCATGTTGAAAGCGAAACTAAAACAAACAATCTTCCAAAACAAATCACACCCGTCAAATGCCAGATAATTAGCTGCTCAACCGGCATCGGTGGTGTAGTGGAAAACGGGACTGCTTCTTGGCACCCCACTGGATCTGGGTTCAATCCCAGTCGACGTCGGTGGGTTTTCTGAGGCGAAAAAGTCTGGTCACGTCTTTCTTCGGAAGGGAAGTAAAACTCATATTCATGAGTCGTTAGGTAGGGTCCAGGTGGTGGAGTCGTCTTCTTGGCGTCAGTGATTGTCACCATGTGAGGAAATAGGCCGACGTAAAAAAACAATAAAGAAAAAAAGAAGAAAAATGCCAGATGATTACACGTACAATGAAAATTATGCACTTAGCGGTAAATTAAACTATACAAAAGATACACAGAGACACAAAACACTGACAGGCAACTTTTGCCGCCTTGTACTTGTCACACAATCATACTTATTTAAAAAATGGCACAGGTGTCAAAATTTTTCCTCTAATATCTGTGGAAGTGCATTTAGATCAATAAACTGAGAGCAGACAATGTACTTATTTTCAAATAATTCATGCTTAAGGGCTGAAAACCATTTGTAAATATTTAATATAATCGTCGATATCTTACGAATCTAACAACACTCTTGCAAACTCGAAACAGCATCTGGTAAAAAAATGTTTGTTCTACTTCATGGTGTTGTGGGATAGCGTACAAATGAGAGATTAACGCCATTATTTACGATTAGTTTATAGACCCTTTTCAAGAATTCTGTTGATAAAAATACTAGCAATGCCAAGAAAGAACAAGAAAGATCTGCCCGCTATCACTCGGACTAGCTGCCGTTTCGTCGTTGGGGGAGACCTGAACGCTCGACACGAAGCCTGGCGCAACTACCAGCGTTATCAGAACGGATGCCTGCCAATTCGATCACGCTCAGCATTGCCTGTTCACGATGGTTTCCGGATCAACTGACCTTCATCTCTCCGGCGGGGAATTTTTCCACGTTGGACTTTTTCCTGTCGAACATCGGATTATCGAAGCTGGCGGTGCACAACGATCTCAGTTCCGACCACCAACCAGTGATTGCTGAAGTCAGAGTCAACGTGAATAGGCAGATTGCTTCCAAAATGGTCTCAATCCGATACGAAAGTTTTGGGCAAATTGTTCAAAACTTAGATGACCGCTCCAGACCATTCTGGAAGGTAGACAAAGTGCTGAAGACCCATCTCAAACCTGTTCCTCTAAAACTTGACGATTTGCTTCTCATCACCCCAATCGAGAAGGCAAATGCGATCGGTGATCGCATATTGCATCTTCGTGTTTGCTTGGCTCGAAGATCGGGTTGCGCAATGCGTCCAAAATTTAGATGCCTCCTCTTGTTTCATAAAGAATTAGTAACACAACCAACGTCACAACAGAGTTCCGCACTGCATGTTTTCGATGAGTCTCCCATCGCTTCGTTCGTGTCTCTATCGAGTTTCATCGATGTGCATGAATGAAAGTGCGGTTGCCATACTAATTTTTATTTCCATCTTGCTGATGATAGTGCATCCACTTAAACACAAAATATTTATTCATACAATTGATTCATACGGAAACACGTAAATATTACACGGTTTATTAAACGTTAACACGTAAATATTACATTCATTGGATCGCATAATTATTGTGAGAAAATTTATCGAGAAGAAATAAAATGCAAATAAATCAAATTGACAGGGATGGTGACAATGTCAATCATCGCCACTGAATGGGCGTACTGGAACTGTTTTAAGTGCTTTAACTCAAGCATCGAAAGCCTTTACACTGAAGGGGGGTAGAAAGGCGTGTCGTTCGTTCTAACTGTCTTTCATTTTCATATTCGTTTCATGCTAAATAGCCACTGAAGCGTTATCGAAATTATGCGCTGTACAGTGTGTGTGAAAGAAAAAAAATAATCGAGTTCATTTTGGAGCTTCGAAAATCAAGCCCCTGCTCTAGAGGACAGAATTACGGCTAAACAGATTTGTTCAGCACTGAAGCATACAAAACAAAACATGGAGGCTCCCGGGTTTGGGGGGGTTTTTAACTTTTTTTTAAAAAACATAAAAAAAAAACACCCCTTTTTTGGGGGGGGTATTTTTTTAAAAAATGGGGGGGGGGGGTGTTTTTTTTGGGGGGGGGGGGGGGGAAAAAAAAAAATACCCAAACCCAAAAAGGGGGAAAAACCCCCCTCTCTTTTTAAAAATAAATCCCTCCCCCCTCGGAGCGGGGAATTTTTTTTAAAAATTTTTTTGGTTGTGTTGTGTTGTGTGGGGGGGGGGAAAAATTTTTTTTTTTCGGGGAGGGTGGGGGGGGGGGGGGGCGGCCCTCCACCATCTACAAAGGGGGGGGGGGGATGTAGAAAATAAAAAATAAAATATGTCGGGGCAGGGGTGGGTGATGGATTAGAAAATGGTTTTTTATATTTGTCGGGCGGGGGTAAAGATCGGACTCGGAAAAAATGCGACACTTTGTTTTGGGTGTAACTTTTTCGCGTGGGTAAAAATTAATGAAATTTTGGGTAATACTAGTTTAGAGTGTTATGTTTATGTGTGCAGAATTTTATCGCGATCTGTCAAGTAGTTTTCAAGATGCATTCGAAACAAGAAGAGCTACACCAGCAAATCTTGGGCGTGGTGATCGATAATCCTGGTCAGTCGCACAGATGGATCGGCCAAAGGCTTGGAATCCACCATTCCACCGAGTCCCGCGTTGTTAAGATGTTCCAGGAGACGAAGACCATCGAGCGGCGCGCTGGAAGCGGCCAAAAACAGAAAACGGAATACCCAGAGAAGGCGCGGAAGATAAGACAGTACTTTAAGAATAACCCGAACCTTTCCACCCGAGACGGGGCCAAAAAGGTCAATTCGTGAAAGTGGTTCATCCAGCAGACCATGAAACGGGCTGGGCTACGTGTTTTTAAGGTCAGGAAGGCGCCAAACCGGACTGACAAGCAAAACACGGTGGCCAAATTGCGTGCGCGGAAGCTGTACCGTGAGTGGCTGGTCAAGCCAGGCTGTCTCGTCATGGACGACGAGACATATATCAAGGCGGACACCAAACAAATCCCGCATGGAGGTTCCGGAAATGTTCCGGAAAGGAAGATGGATAAATTTGCGAAGAAGAACCTGTTGTGGCAGGCGATCTGCGAGTGCGGACGGTACAACAAGCCGTTCGTTACAACCGGCACCATAAACGGGCAGATTTATCGAGAGGAATGCTTGCAGAAGCGCTTGCTGCCCTTCCTCCGCTCTCACCGTGGTCCCACGCTGTTCTGGCCGGATCTCACTTCGTGCCATAACGCCAAGTCTGTAATGGATTGGTACGAAGCGAAGGGCGTTAATGTGGTCCCGAAGGAGGCGAACCCGCCAAATACACCAGAACTTCGTCCGATCGAAAAGAATAACTTGAAGAAAAGCGGAAAAACATTCAAAACCGATGAAGTTTTGAAGAAAAACTAGGAGAAATTGTGTAAGGAAGATGGACAAAGCCTCACCCAAGAGCTCATGAGCAGTGATAAGAGAAATGTACGAGCATTCAGCATGGGGGAGGAAGTTCAATAAATAAATTATGCCAAAACATAGCTAAGATATAGAAAGACGACTCCACCACCTGGACCCTACCTAACGACTCATGAATATGAGCCGGGACCAACGGTTTTACTTCCCTTCCGAAGGAAGACGTGACCAGATTTTTTCGCCTCAGAAAAACCACTGACGTCGACTGGGATTGAACCCAGACCCACTGGGGTGCTAAGTAGCAGTCACGCTTACCACTGCACCACCGACGCCGGCCTGAAAATTTTTGAAGTACCCGATTTAAAATGATTTTTTGGTATTTTTTTTGGGGTGTTTTTTTTTTTGGGGGGGTGTTTTTTTTTTTTTTTAAACGGGGGGGGTTTTTCTTTTTTTGGGGTTTGGGGGGGCAGAAATTTTCTTCATGGGGGCAGAGAGAGAGGAAACCCCCCCCCCATACGCTCTTGGGGGGCCCCCCCCTGGAGGAGAGGGTGAATGTGACCACCCAGAAACTGGTTCTCCAGCCTTGCTTTGTCTTGCGTGCCACAACCGGGCTGCCCAAGTAACAAATTAAGTTTTATTCTAGCCGTATAGCATTCCTCCCGGCTGTGTTGATAAAACTACATTCAAAACTGTTTTGTCTACCAACACCTCCTCTATGCTTCTATAAAGCCAAAATTTGTACAAAGTGGCCCACTCTATAGACGGTTGTGAAAACAATTTAATAAAACCTTTATAAGACCATAAATATTTTGAAAATATTCTAGTGATATTTAGATGCTATGACCACTTGAGAACCTTCATAAAACCTATTGGCTGCATTGAAAACCATCATGCGGCCAAATGGTCACAGCTGTCAAACTTCACTGTGATATCGTGGTTGGTTTTTGTTGTTCTGCTTTGTTCGATTCTCTGCTCTTCTGATTCATTTATGGTATGGTATGGTTTATTGTATGGTGAATATTGGCACGATAAGAGCCGAAAATTAATGCGCCTCGTAAATTATGCGCGTTTACAACAACAAACACAAAATAAAAACAAATGTATTCGATAAATTAAACATGAATTTCTTGAAAATTTATGAAATTCAATAAAGTTATCTAAAAGAATGTAGAAATTGGTCTCCGATATACAGTTCATTTGCATTACATTTAAAATTTGGTGCATTTATTTCTCCACATTTCTATTATTTCTTATATTTCAATATGGCAATTGGAAAAAAAATCACAATCCTGCCATAAAGCCAAGTTACCTTCGCAATGACTACTTTAAAACTATTTGGTTCTTTGGTGGTTTTCCTCAATGCCAATTTGCGCCTCATGCATTTACTGGAGGCAAAATGGTTTTAAAATGCTTGTTCAACTGACCATAGTAAGACAATATGAATTAGTCCTAAAAAGGCATTTCAAAAAAGCATATTATGAGTTCATAAAGTCGAAATAAAACCTTTGATTGGAGTAAAAAGAATTTGAGAAAACGAGGTTTTAAGATCGTTTCAAACAAGCTGTGTAGGTTCTCATAAACTTGACTAAAATATGAAACCTATTGGCACCTCTTGGTGTCATAATAAAAGCAAATTGATTTCTAGTGGCTTTGATAAAAGCTTAATAAAACTTAGTAAAGCTGGATGGTTTTGGCAATGTTACTTGGGTGGTCATAGCGACTAAGGGAAGGCAACACTGTCTACCCCTGAAATAATTTCGATGATGATATTATGTTTATTTCTTGTTATTTGGCTATTCCACACATAAAAATTTTTAGTTGACACAGATTTCTCTTTTCAGCTTTGGTATTTTTGTTTAAATTCGAAAGTGGTATATAAGTATTCTAGTCCTAGTAGACATGTTCTTAAAGAAACCACCTTGGTGGTTTCAAAATTATAAATAACTACCTACAACTAACCTTATCTACTATACCATATAAAACTACTGTAACTAACCTAGTCTACTATTTACAATTTCAAAACATTATAATTTAAATTTGAGGCACTGTACGCTATAAAAACATAATTAATTAGTAATGTATTCATGCCTATGATGGGGTTTCCGTCAGAACATACTGTCTAGAGGACGTTTTGGAGAATCGAATATTTGTTGTTGACTTAATCGATAGGCTATTGCTTTAAAACATTTTTTGTAAAATTTCGACACAATTTTTAAAATTGTGAGATATGCCACTTGAAAGTGATGCCCGCAATCTTTAAACGGCCTTTTCTTGAAACCATGTTTTCAAATTGGTGTAAGTGATTACGACAAAAGTAGCTAACCGATTTTCATCATCCAGCATTTATTTTGAAGTGCCTAAAAAACTATTCTAGACTACGGATATGAAAAAAACAAAAAAAAAAAAAATTTGAGACCATTTTTGACGCGGAAATAATTGAAATTTTTGGAAAAAAAATCAGTTCTTTTTAAGTCTGATTTTTATGGTTAATGTTTGAATTTTGCAAAGATCGTAGTCTATCTAGAATAAAAAACCCTCTCGAGTAAAAGTATGTTTGGTTTTATGATTTCAAATGAAAATTGCGGCCAAGATATTTTACGTCAATTTTTATATCAGCGCTGACAAGATCTACGGTATCCACCAAAAATCAAATAATTATCACCAAATTATTTCATCCCCAAATATATATGATATCAATTTGATGTGCACCGTTTTTATTTTCCCAAAAATAAATCCCAAAAATGTATTTTTTTTTCGGCCACTACCGGTATTCCCACCTTAAGCATCCTCTTTCCCATTTTTTTTTTATCAAAAATTATTCTGCACAGTAGCTTTTCCTTTATAACCTTTTACCATAATCCATAAGCCATTCTGGAAACAATCCATTTCTGCACATCAATTTTTTCCCGGGGGGCCTCCTTTTTCATTTCGCGGTTTTTTTTCGGCCAATAATATTTTTCTGTTTTTTTTCACCACCCTCTTTTTTTTTTTTTTTTTTTTTGTGGGGGCCCCCTCCTCTGTTGAAATTTCTTTTTTTTTTTTCACTGGCCATTTGAATGAATGGCTGCCTGCCTGCCCGCCAGCCTCAATCGAAACGTCCATTGTTGCGTCATCAAGTGCTTCTGAATAAACATTTAGCCCAAAGCTCTCGGACAAAAGGATCTTCCTGGGTCTATTGTGTCCCGATTTCCGTACACCCGCTTGAGCAATCCTCCGATGACATCAATCTCCGAGGATTTGATTAATCGACAATGAAGAACCATTTCTCTTGCTTCTCCGTTCCTAAAGGACAGTAGTTCATCCTTTCTAGGACGTGTGCGGCCGGCGGTCAGGGGCGGACAAGAAAATGAGGCGTATGTTTATTGTTTTCCTCTGATTGCTTTTGCATTCGGATTTGATGATGAGAACCAATCTCCAAAAGGGAAATGATCGATCATCCACCTCAAATACGGAGAAGACTGAAAACAGTGTGGGCTCGATTCTATTTATTCAAGGCTGGTGTTTGGAACTGGCCACACTCCGGATCTTGAGTAAATAGCACTTCGAATTAATACTATGCATGGCATTGGGCCCAAAGGAATGGAGGTACGGCTAGATAGTGATGCGATACGTCCCTCTTTCGACCGGCTGCCGAGTCATTTGAGAACTTGAGCATTTGATGACGGTCATTCATCTGTTTGAAGGGAAGGTAGGGAATATCGGAACGATACTTCATCATGATTATATGCTTTCATTGACAGTTAGACGGTACAGTACGGATGATTTCCTGTGTTGAATTACGTAATTGAGAAAATTTTGCTGAATAGAAGTGGAAATCTGATAAGCTGGTCGCCATTGTTGGCAATTTTAAAGCGTTAGCACATATTGACTTGCAACAAAAAGGTGCATTTCACTCAAACCCATCCATTGTTACATTACCCTTCATGCATCGCAAAAGACTAATCCGACATGCTGATAGTGAAAAGAGAAATGCTCAATTAGTGAATCCTAACAAGCTTGCATCGGTTGAAATAGAGGCAAGTCAACCCGTCCGTGTACGGGGAGAGAGATAAGTCAACTAAATTACGCAAATGTCCTAAATCTGTCAGTCGTGTCCAGCTAGCAGCAGTCATCCAAGTGTGTCTTTGTTTCCAGAAGGCAGGCCACGAACGCAGGCAGAGTACCATCGTAGCGCCCGCAGGCCAACAGTGAAAGGCAGCAACACATTCACAACACCAAAAACCATATTTACTTTCAATCAACGTTTGAATTATTGATTCAGGAGCAAGCCGAGCGTTCAGAGTTTGCTCATTGCACGAGCATAGGACACCCTGCCTCCGATGACCATTTCGAATGGACCAAGTTGTGGGTGTCCTTTCCCTGAACGAGCAAAAGTGAGAATATCCATCCTTGTGTTTGGGAGTTCCATCGAGCACTGCTGACTGGTAAACTGCAAACCGAAATGTAAATACAGCAAGCAGGCAGAAAGGAAAAACAAGGAAATTGCATTTGAAGCATTAATCAAACAACAGTGACACATTTTACATGTGGGCTTATGGACATTGTTTGAACCGAGAAGGACTGCTGTTGCTGCTCCTTGTTCGTGGGACATCCTGGCACTCTGGCACTCGGTCGAAGAAGTTGATTTGAACTAGTGACTCTGTTGTTTTGCAAACACACGAACAAAGTACAAATGGAGAAGCATATATCAATGGTGGTGCCTTACGAGGATATAAACATTGCTTTCCGGTTCGTTCGATGGGAGTCGATTGGGAAAAAAATAGTCTGTAATTGGATTAGAAAATGCATGATTGGATGTTGATTAGCCTCAGAGGATGCTGGGGAACGTTGTTCTTGGTAACAATGCTAGGGTTAGGTACTCGGTATGAAATTAGCTCTCTACAGGAAGGTGCAAGGGGAGCATCAATATTAAAAACATTGGATTGGAAACGGTTCAAAATACATATCAAGGATTTCTTTTATTAGTGCAAATACTGGTAAGAATATGATATGAAAGTTAAAGGACCGACTAAATGATGGTGCTTTGAAAGGTTGTACAGTTGTGCATTGATTTGTTTTAAATGAATAAAAAAACTTGGATCAGTGAGTACTGGTGAAAAATAGGCACTGTGGACAATCGTGTAGGAAGCAAAGCCGGTAAATGTTGATTTGAGTTAAAAATGAACCTTGAAAGCTTCCGAAAATTCATTAGAAAAAACTGGTTAGGTGTCACGTCAAATGTTTAAGCAGTTGTCCAGCAAAAAATATTTTCTATATTAGCTGCCAAAATTGAGAAACATGCAAAATTAGCGATAGAAATATTTCACACGATAGCCCGTCCACGGATTGTAGCCAGTTACCGCGTTTCTTGGTCTATGCCATTTATAGTTGTTGTTATAATAATATTTTTAATATTTTTTTTACTAAATAATAATGAAATAAATACTATTTTCATGAATACTTTAATATCTGAAAATTCCATGCAAAAAATGTATAATTGTATGTCTGAATCTTGAGCAGTGCATGATGAGCACGATTGTCCGCCCGAGGTTTCTACTCCTTTAGTGCCAGACCAGCTGGTATTACACAGAGAACCAATAGATGATGCGTGTGACTAACATACATCCTCAATTTGTAAAACTGGTGATGCCAAACTAGGGCAATACTGGCGCCGGCGGAAAAGGTAGGAATTTGTTGACGCTATGCTCGCTTTGTTGGAAGCCAAGGAATCCTCTGCACCTGTTTGAGAAATCATTGGGATGTAGAATAACAGGATTGGGTGGTAGCAGGGCTCGTTTTGGTAAACGATAAGTTGAATTCACGCAGCGTCTAGAAAAATATTTAAATATTAGTGCCGATTTATACCAACAGTAAAGATGCTATTGCAGCCACTCACAAAGTGTGATGGTGGCTTTTCATTAGGAAAACAAATTGATTTATATTAACGCTTGGAACGCAATTTGGGTCGATTTATATCAACGACCGGAAGATTTGATGAGGTACCTCCATCTCTATTGATATATGTCGTAATCCTTTCGATGAACTCTTCCTTTACTTAAAATTGCTAATAATGCTTTAGTTGACTTACCAGCTCCATGTAAGATTTTTGGCTGATGAAATTTTGGATCACTTTTAGGGTTACGAGTAATTTTTTTCGAGATCGCAGTAAGCCGTGCTTCGAAACTAACGTGTTGTGTTTTTGCTGCGTAGATCTCGCAAAAAAAATCCAACAATAATTCGTAACTTAACTTAAACTAACAGTGGAATTATAAAATCTCCGCTGTGTTCTGAAAGTGATTTGAGCACACCATGAACCGTGGATTCAGGTTGATCTATTTTTTGTTTTGTAAGTTCCCGTATTGACAAGTCAGGGTTTGCCTTACGTCCGTACAAAATTCGCTCGCGCACGTGCTTTTCATTCGTCACCAATTCTTAACATGGAATGTTAAAATCAATCATAGTTGTTTTTTTACCAAAGACTCGCAGCTATTGCTTACCAAAATTATTCACTATTATGTGCAATATTTCAAAAGTTACAGTTATTTGAAGGTGTCCGGATTAATGTGGATACAGACCTTAAGTCTCGAGAATGAATACATTCATTGTTTTGTCTATTTTTAGCAGCTCTATACATTTTAATTAAATGTCAACATACATATTCAAGAATGCATCCAAATGACATCGAAACTCAGTCATATTTTAATCTAAGTATCAAAGACGAAAAGGGTTGCTGGACCTGCAGTAAAAGTATCAGTTCCTAGCTCTCGGATTAATGCAATTAATTAATTAATTAATTAATCCAATGTTCACATGAAGGATTGTTGTAAACAGATTTCTTCCATTATACCATTGCCGGCCAATGGATGTTAGATAACACACACACACACACACACACACACACACACACACACACACACACACACACACACACACACACACACACACACACACACACACACACACACACACACACACACACACACACACACACACACACACACACACACACACACACACACACACACACACACACACACACACACACACACACACACACACACACACACACACACACACACACACACACACACACACACACACACACACACACACACACACACACACACATACATCGGTTTCGGAAGAACTTCCACCGTCGGGGAACTCTTCGTCGGAGTAGGATGGATCCACCGTCGGGGAGTATGCCGAGTAGCACCGATTGTGACAAACCGCACGTTCAGGGACGTCTGGGCACCAGTGAACCGGAAGTCACCTTCCAACCGGAATAGCTGGACCGACCTCGGCATCCAACTGGTCAACAAGAAGAGTAGTACATCTACAACCGGAGTGCGCTGCAGCAGAAGTTTTATGGTGATGAGATCAGCGAACTAGCGCGACTAGCTAGGCCTGGCAACAAGAGAAGTGCATGAGCACAGCCTCCTCCCGAAGTAGTCACTTCCAGTGGAATCCGGGGGATACAGGCAACGTCAGACTCTTGGTGGAGTTTAGAGGAGTAGGGTTCAGAGTCATCTTCTCTGTTCAGAGTCCCTCACTCTGGCACACGATGGGAGAATTCGGTAGCTGGAGTCGGGCTACCGAACGTGTGCTAGGTCGGCGTAAAAGCTTTACCACCAAGTAAAAAAAACACACACACACACACACACTTACACACACACACAGCGACCACATGATGGGGGGGCTACAGATGCCCTCTATATAATTAGGCGACGGCAGGTTGGCAGTAATAGAGGTTACCCAAATAAATCTCAATCATTGCTACATAGCACAGCAACTGTTGTGGTAGTCAACAACAGAAACAAAGTGTGATGTCGCAATCATTGCGGAACCGTATCGTGTTCCTCCCGATAACGGAAACTGGGTAGCATATAGAGCGGTGACGGCAGCGATACAAGTGATGGGCAGATTCCTCATCCAGGAAGTAGTGTCCACTTCATGCGAAGGGTTCGTGATCGCCAAAATCAACGGGATCTTTGTATGCAGCTGCTATGCACCCCCAAGGTGTACCATGGAGCAGTTCCACCAGATGCTAGATGCACTTACTGAAAAGCTCATCGGAAGAAGATCGGTCGTCATCGGAGGAGACTTCAATGCTTGGGCTGTAAAGTGGGGCAGCAGATGTACCAACGTTAGAGGGTGCAGCCTGCTTGAAGCTCTGGCAAAGCTGGAAGTTATATTATCAAAAATAGGTTCCACCAGCACTTTTCGCAGGGACGGTCGCGATTCCGTCATCGATGTTACCTTCTGTAGTCCGGTGCTGATGACAAATATGGACTGGAGAGTGTGTGCGGAGTATACCCATGGCGAGCATCTGGCGATCCGGTATAGCATCTACCAGCGAAAAACCTTCGCAATACGAAGGACAAATAGTTGCGAGCGAAAGTGGAAGACGAAGGTTTTCGACAAGGAACTCTTTGTTGAGGCACTTCGGTTCGACAACGAACTCTCGAACTGAAACGTGGACGAGCTGACGAATACGTTTGTAAGGGCATGCGACGCAACCATGCCGAGGAACAAGCGACGCCCAGCTTACTTGTGGAATGAGCAGCTCAGCATCCTTCGCGCTGGTTGTCTCAGAGCCAGAAGACGTGTCCAGAAAACTAACCACAGCAGACAGAGAGGTAGATAAGGTGCTGTTCCGAGCGGCCAGGATCGAATTAAAACGAGAGATAAGACTGAGCAAGATGAACTGCTACAAGGAGTCGTTTTTTACAAATCATTTATTTATTTATTTCAGCTTTAACAATAATTCATTCATTATTCAACATCAAACTGGATCATATTATCCTTTAGGTTTAAGCCTTGTGTTTCGTCCAGGTTTTGACCAGGCCCTACGTTGTGATTTATTTTGAGAGACACGACGATGATATACGAACGGAAACAACGGACTACTTTGTCGATGATAATTTATTACTACCGAAAGGCAGCTCGGTGGGTACTTTTGACAACACGATGTAACAACACTGAAACACCACTAATTGATACCATTCTATTTATCCTGTGGAGTATGGTTGGTTCAATTATTTCACTTAATGTCAGAATAGTTGGAGGAGGTAATCAGGAGATGTTCGATGTCTACTGCTTTCCAAATCTCTGATATGGCGAGTGACCTATTCAAGCAGCAAAAAAAGGTCTCCAGCCTTCAAGCAGTAAAAAAACCTTTGATGGACGAACATTGCCAAGCAAACGTACCCCCTTAGTAGAATTCATCCGATTTTTCACTAATTCAGATCTCCGTGTTTTACGCGTTTTAGTTCACGAACTTGATTTATACTTTTTATTTATACAATACTTCAGCATTAGCATTGACGTTTGCACGCATCGTGGATGTAGCTACGATGAAGAAAAATCCGTTGAAGACATTACATGTCATCATAAAACGGAACCAGTTACTAATACGTTTCTTCACGCAAAAATCTCCACGAAAACACTCGCGATCACTCACCAGGCCACATCCTTGCAACCATTGGAGATAGCAAGGATTTGGTATCTATCTTAAGAAAACACGGGGAGCTCACGTAGCTCAGTAGATATCAAAGCATAATCGGAAATGAATAGTTGGAGAGATAGTTTGGTGTACTGAACAAAAAAATATTTATAAATGGTCGTTGAGGGCATCTAATCTAAGAAGGTTAAGTGATGCTTTTTTTACTTCAAACGGTTGGAACTCAAGCAATAACTATATTTCTAGCCCCGTATGGCTTATGGAAATGAGAAGAATATCTGAGAATATAAGTACGGGTGGTGAAAGAGAACTTATCAGAAGATTTGGACTCCTGATTGCATAACTGCAAAAAAAACAAGGCACCACAGGGAACGCCAGATCCAGCATACACGGCAGCGTTGAAATTGAACATTGCGCCGCGAGGCGAAACAAATTGAAAGGGCGAAAAACTGAAAATACAACACGATGTGTCGCGTTACAATAAGCAACAAAGGTGGCGTATCTGAGAGAGACTGTACGAGAGCTGGAATTGTTAGAATTTTAAAATAATCATGATTCGCGTTTGGAGTCTCTGAAAGTGGTAGGTATGATTAAAGTTGGCTGCATTTGCTATCCGACGACGATGATCGCAATCAAACGTGAATCAAGCCAATCATATACTAACCACCCTTATTCCCCGGAATGCGCTCCTGAGCTATTTCCGAAACCGGTGAACCTATTTCAAAAACATTTAAGAGCTTTCAGTGGAACAATATACAGCCCATTTGTCGTTTGTTCCATGCTAATTAGTGTTTGCTGAGAAACACGCCTTACTTTGTAGCGTTACAGACGTACACACACAAACACAAATACAGCCGTTTAGCATACTATTCGAGCGAAGTGAAATGTTAAAAAACAATTAGTCCTCAGGTTGCAGATCAAAAGTAGGATTTTCAAGCGATAACAATACCTTTCTTTGTAAGATGGAAAAAAAATCATAAAGCCTAATTGTGCCAGTTTTGGTCATAGGTTCCTTTTTTAGCCACCGCTCCGAAAAATGTTTAAATATAAACTTGTGCATTTTGCACATTTTTAACAAAATTTCAGTATTTTTTTAAAGATTCCTGTTAATAAACAGTAAAACTGATTTTTAACAGACGCGCAAAATTTCGTTCACTTGTAAGTCAAACCAAGAGTAAACAATGAAATCGCTTGCAATATTTCGTACAACAGACTAGATTCAAGCGTTATCTGGCATTGTACTATACGCATTCTTTTCTAACCAAGCCAAGAGCGCATCATTTCAAAACCCACTCGCATCATTTTACAAGCCAAGCGCATCCTTTTCCAAAACACCCACGCGTATCTTCGCGCTATTAAATAAATCAATTAACAGCCACTTGAGGCGAACCAAAATAGTGCGGTAGGTCGGGTACACAGTCCTAAGTTCGTCCGTCGCAAAGCGAACGACCTAAGGCGCGTATAGCTGACAACTCATGTTTCAACCGGCGAGCGCAGCAAGCAGTGCAAGCCGTATGTACTCGAGACCCAACTGGAAAGGCACCAAAAGTGTCGAATTGCTAAAGTTCCAATTCGATTGTTACTCGTCAACACTGTCCCGGGGCGCTTCTCTGTTTATCTCTTTCTAGCATTAAGTGACTTATGGAATTAAGAACGAAAAGCCAAATAATGTAAACCATATAAAAACCTTTCTGAAATAAAGTAAGCAGAGTCTATGTTCAGACAGAAGACTATGCGTTTCGATGCAGGCTCTCGTAGAGAATCTTGCTTACCGAACAATCCATCCTTACCGGTGAATCTTCGGCCTTTGGGCCATTAGTTGATACTCGCCGTAATATGGCAAGTCTCTCTTGTCTACGTCGGAGGCTACCATACCTCCCGGAATAGTGCATGTCCACCTTGTTAGTTTTCTCCAGTGTTCAACCGGGTATTGGATCCCGACAGTGTGACAGGAAGTTATGACAATATGATAATACCATGCAAAATATACCACGAAAGTTCAATTCAGTGGACTCAGTGGTTCTATGCCCCAACAAAAAAAAAATATAAAAAATAAAAATACATTTTTTTTTTTAGAAAAAAAAAAAATAAATTTTTGTGTGTTTTAAATGGGGGGGGGGGGGGGGCGCGAGGAAAAAAAAATGTGGGGAAAGAAAAACCAGAAATATTCATGAATAATTGCATATTTTAAATGGATCACCTTTGAGCCTGTTCATAAACAACGTAACTCATTTTTGAAAATCTCAGACTCCCCTCCCCCTCGTAGACTTTTCGCCAAACATTTTTTTTGAAATTTTGTATGGAGCGTAGACTTTGGTCACATACCTACCCCACAGAACCCCCCTACCCCCATGATTCTACCGACCTCGAAGTACTTACACTTTTGATATAAGTGTATGTTTTCCCTCATCATTGGGATTTGAATAAACGGTCTTATCTTATCATCAGATCAAGATTTCCATACTTAAGAAAACGTGAAATAGTGTTAAAACGTGGCCAAAATAGGATCATAGCCAATACCGGTCTGATTACTCTATCGAACCACTCTTAACTGTTGAATATGGCTTTGCATTATAGTTGCGTAACCATTTACTCTAAGGGAGACTCCATTCTGTCTAGTTTCTACAATTTGGTAATTGGTAATTACCGACGAATCACACTAGGTTTATCAACCATTTTACCGAATGTCAGTAATGTCAATCTTCTGCACCTCAGTAAAAAGAGCACCGGTGACACACGACCTTCTCTGAGGAGTGGCTTATAGTATCCATTTACTTTTGGTCCAATTAAAGCTGCCATTCTTCTTCATTCTCCGTTTTACGTTTTACGAAAATGGATGTCTTATGCCTAAATAGTGTTTCACTTACATACAAATGCGTTCATCATATAGTGCAACAAAATGACCACGGACGGTCAGAAGTCAAACCAATTCCAATACTCATTTTGTGTCTTTCCAGGGAAAATCAAACCTCCCACTTTTTGTGCATCACATCCGGTTGGTTACATGGTTGGCTACAACTACACTCCAAAATTATAATCAATCAAATATTGACAGCATATTTGCTCCTAGAGGGATTTCAGTAAAATATTCTCAATTGTCTTCACATTCAAGAAATCTGGCCTGAAGAGTCATGGAAGGTTGATCCAATTTGTGAGGACTTTAATAAACAATTGAATAAAATTACACTCAACCTTGAGTTAGTTTCAATGCTCGTGTCACACATGTCAGAATATAGTACATATGCATTCTGAAATCGTTTTGCTGATTGATAGGAAAATAGCCACAATATATGTGGAGGCAGTGACACGGTACCCACCTCTTTTATGGTTCGGGTGACATCGATGATGGGAAAAAATGGGCTCGGACAAACGAACGTCACTCGCAAGTCAAAGTACTTTGCTCGATATGTGTCCTGAATAGGAATTGAAAACTGAATCTGCATGTCACACATCGGTCTATGGTCGTTGTTTGGCTGTATCCTTGTGGAATTGATCCCCACAAAAGGCCGAATAGTTGGGAAACTAATCATTGTCGATTGACTGTCAGCCTCAGTGCCCTAGTACGGAGCTACAGAACAAGATCCCAACATGCGAGGCCGGAACATGAAGGATAGCTGAATGTTTTATAAATCGGTATGGTATCGTGAATCAGAAAAAAAAACTCCAAAGTATTTGACAAGTGAAACTGCTTCATGATTGATGAATTGAGCTTAGCTTCCTACCATTTGGTGGTTGGGAGTGAGTACTTTTTCACTCAACAACCTCGAACAGAATGGAATTGATTGTCGTCGGTTGAAGCATGGCACATACAGCAAAACGGCAACATTTGATGGCAGATTTATTGATGTTTCTAAATCACTTGTTACGTGGTACGTTTGGAACGACAGCAATACACCTTTCCACTCGAAAACGGCACAAATTGACTGTGCAGTAGCAGAGCCGTACTCAGCAGGTGACAGAGCTACAATTTCCTACGATATGCCTGGGGCTATGCATAAACCACGTAGACTTTTTTGGGGGGAGGGGGGATTTTTACCAAAATCTACGCTCCATACAAAATTTCAAAAAATTGTATGGATAAAAGTCTACGAGGGGGGAAGGGGAGTCTGAGATTTTCAAAAATGAGCCTACGTGGTTTATGAACCGGCCCCCTACTATGTAGCCGTAAATTTATTTCTGATTAGTTTCTACATATGAAAGGTATACTGAGGATATTTCTGCATCAAGTTCCTCTCAAATATCTTTGTATTTATATAAATTTGGTAAACTTTTGGTCAGTATTCTCTTCTTTCTCTTTTGTACGTGATCGTCAATTATTGCATATAGATTGTAACAAAATATGTTAACGGCCTTGGTCATGCCTTTTTGGTTTTGTAAAGGTTTTTCCAATCTGCATTTGTTTGTTTTCTGTTAATTTCAGGATAATTTATGTTTTTGAAATCGTAAACAAGTTCGAAATGTATATCGTCTGGAAATTGCCTATGAGAATCTGAGAGTAATGAATATTCGATAACAGTTTGAAATTTTTCATTCTTCCATAGTGGGTCTAAGGCCCGTTGGTTACCTGGTGGTTCACTCTGTACCATGCCACTGCTGGTACTGGCTGTGCCTACTAGTGGCGTAACCGGCGATCTCGACAACTTACTTATGAGGATCGTCGTATGCCGGAAATTGGTCGTCCGAGCCTAGTTCTCATCACTTAAGATGAACGGGTTCCGAACGTATCCGGAGGCCTACCAAGGTTTTACCGGGACGGAGGCAATCGTCCTATGAGCCTACTCGCCGTTTCAAGTCGGAATCACCCCTCCTTACTCAGAGGGCAGAATAGCTCCCTCAGGATTATGTATGGCCGGAAATAGATATGCTATACTATGCTATGCTTCCATTGTGGGTCTAAACTTCATCAATACTATAATCTAAAGTACAATTGGCAAAAACAAAATCAACAAACAACAAATTCCAAAGTTACATTTTCACAAGCAAGCAGCAAGCAGAAGAGATTCGTTATCATTATCATGAATAAAACCAACTGTTTTCTGGTTGAAATCTCCATACATAAGTTCCAGAAGTTGCAAAGCAGCCACTGATTGTGATACATATTTTACTTTGTCAAGCATTTCCGCTGCCGGGAATTCTTTTGTGCCAACTTCAACAAGGGTTACTTGTATTGCCAAAAGTTGACCTTCTAACTTCAGAAAAGCCAGCACCAGTTTTAGCGCAATTTCGTTGAGCGCTTCAGTGGGAGGTAGCTCATCAACACTTCCGGTCAGCCTCTAAGCATCTTGCTATGAGGTACCATTTGGGTCTCCACCAATAGGCAATTGATCTGCAAAATTTGGGCCATTGAGTTAATTCAAATTATAATAATCCGTCCACTATACCACAAAACATTGCGATTAGTTGAGCGGATTGGAGATAATGAAATCATTGGGTATAGGACCAAGTCTTCCCTGGTTGGTGCTAAACCGATTAACTTGGACATCAATAGAATTGCATTTGACTTTGAAGGAGCTTTCTGAGTTTGATGATGTAACCGTTCATTAACTAAGTACAGAGGTTTTCTGTCTAAAAGCAGTGGCTTAAGCGCCACTCTCAGTTACGAGAGAACATTGGTCGTGGTTATAATTTTGCCCGATTTATGATGTTACTAACAGCAAAACAAAACTCTTGGAAACGCCAACTTCTTAGATTAAACAACAGGAGACAAATAAATTTACTAGGAAAGGCACTCAGACCACGAAACGCACAAGCCACGAAACGATAAAAAGAACCGGATAGCAAAAAGAAGCGTATGCTTACCCAAATGAGCGAAACGGAAAGAAACAAACGTAATGTAATATGTGAGTTTTATTCAAGGAATGGCATTTAAAACGGTACAAAGGGTTTTCAAGTTCACTAATTGATTTATATTTTTAGCATTCATTCGTGTTGGGCTTCCTTTTTGATGTACAGAAAAGAAAAAATCATGGCCATGAAATAAACATGCGCACAGGATTTTCAATAACTTGACGACTCGATGATTACGTTGGAGGAGGGCTCGACGACTCGAAGATGGCGACTAGGAATGCCCTACCAGACAAAGCGCTGAAGTCTGTGGCTATGGCGGCGAAACGTGTCGTAGTATGGCGGTGACTCGAGCGCAGTATGGCGGAATTAAAGGTGCCCATAGAGTGGCGGCTGGACGGAAGACTTCCGGTTTGGTCTCGAGAGCCAAGCGACGACGGGATGTCGTGCTATTCCGGGAGATTCGCTCCGCAAAGATAAAGGGCCAACGTATCGTCGCACGGCTTCGCGTACTATGCTTCCGCTATGACAGCCCGAGATGGAATGAAACCTGATCTCTCATTGGATGAAATCCAGACCGCGGTACGCTTTTGGCAAAGCACGCGCAAGATCCAGGCTCTCGGAAAAAATGGTCCACAGAGGTTGGAGAAGGATCTACTCCGACGGATGATTGACGATTGGCGTCGGTTAATTCGCTTGAAAGACTAGCGACTTCACTCATCTCCGTTTTACTACCTGCGAAAGGCGGGCCTTATATGGCGCCTGAGTCTGATGATCCGTCGGACGAACCAGCCACACAGTTATCCTTAATCCGGCGTTGACGATTGCCGGACGAAAACGTAGAACCAGCCCGTACAAAAACGCTGGAAGTCCAACTAGTCACACTAGTTTTAAAATTTGAAAACTCAATCTAAATCTATTTCATGTACTATTTCCAAATAAAATAAAGTTCAATAGCTTACCCGAAAACTTAATTCTGACTTAAGTTAACTGCACAAAAAGAAAGAAAGACGTTTTAGAAAACCACGGATTTAAATGTAAAATTACTTCCTAACCTGAATCTCGAGATCCTTGACATATAGTAAGATGGCGTCAACGACAAATATGTTTGGTTGATTGGTGTTAACATTAGTTCAGAACTTGTCCGCTACGTGGCACTACTGTACATGTGAACTGTGTATATTACCTGTATGTTAAGGTGTATAAATTAACTGTTTTCAGGAAAGTTAGCTGTAAAATTATGAGCTCCCAGACGCTCGACACAATAGTTCAGAATTATCTCACTACGTGACACTAGTGTGCATGTAAATTTGCTGTATAATCTGGATCTCGAGACATATAGCTAGATGGCATCATGTAAATGTGAACTTTTTGTAATATCTGTATTTTGATATCTAGATGTATGAATTCATTGTTTTTAGGAAATTTATTCGAGTAATCTTGGTCTTCCAGACGGTTGACTTCATAGTTCAGAATTATTTCACTGCATGGTACTGGTCTGCCTAGGAACTATGTAATGAATGTTTATCGCTAGTGCACATAAGAGGCTGATTACCCCAATATGGGTAGTTTTGGTACGTTCTTCTAACAACTTCAGGTATGTCCTTCAAAGATGTTCTTCACAAAACTTCGAGTAAGTCCTTCAGAGAACTTCATGGAAGTTCTGCAGAGAACTTCATGGAAGATCTACAGAGAACTTCATGCTAGTTCTTCAGAGAACTTGATGGAAATTTTTCAGAGAAATTCATGAAACTTCTTCAGAGAAGTTCAGGGAATTTCTGCAGTAAACTTCATGGAAAGTCTGCAGAGAACTTCAGGGAAGTTCTGAAGAGAGCTTCAGTGAAATTCTTTACAGAACCCTGGAGCCCTTCACGGAAATTCTTCAAAGTCTTTGAGAAGTCTTCAAGGAAGTTCTGCAGAGAACTTCAGGCAAGTTCTTCGAAGAACTTCATGCAAGTTCTTCAAAAAACTTCATGGAAATTCTTCAGAGAATTTCATGAAAGTTCTTCAGAGAACTTCAAGGAAGTTCTGCAGAGAACTTTAGGGAAGTTTTTCAGAGAACTTAAAGGAAGTTCTGCAGAGAACTTCAGAGAAATTATTTAGAGAACGCAGGGAAGTTCTGAAGAGAGCTTCAGTGAAATTCTTTACAGAACCCTGGAGCCCTTCACGGAAATTCTTCAAAGTTTTTGGGAAGTCTTCAAGGAAGTTCTGCTGAGAACTTCAGGCAAGTTCTTCGAAGAACTTCATGCAAGTTCTTCAAAAAACTTCATGGAAATTCTTCAGAGAATTTCATGAAAGTTCTTCAGAGAACTTCAAGGAAGTTCTGCAGAGAACTTTAGGGAAGTTTTTCAGAGAACTTAAAGGAAGTTCTGCAGAGAACATCAGAGAAATTATTTAGAGAACTTCAGGGAAGTTTTGCAGAGAACTTCAGGGAAATTCTTCAGAGAACTTCAGAGCACTTCTGGAAAGTTCTTCAGAGAACTTCAGGGAAGTTCTTCAGAGAACTTCAGGAAAATTCTTCAGAGAACTTCAGGGAAGTTTTTCAGAGAACTTCAGGGAGGTTTTGCAGAGAACCCCTGCAAAGTTCTTCAGAGAACTTCAGGGAATTTTTTAGAGAACTTCAGGGAAATTCTGCAAAGAACTTCCGAGAAGTACTGCAGAGAACTTTGGGGAAGTTTTTCAGAGAACTACAGGTAAGTTCTTCAGAGAACTTCATGGAAGATCTGCAAAGAACTTCATGCTAGTTCTTCAGAGAACTTGATGGAAATTTTTCAGAGAACTTCATGAAACTTCTTCAGAGAAGTTCAGGGAATTTCTGCAGTAAACTTCATGGAAGGTCTGCAGACAACTTCAGGGAAGTTCTGAAGAGAGCTTCAGTGAAATTCTTTACAGAACCCTGGAGCCCTTCATGGAAATTCTTCAAAGGCTTTGGGAAGTCTTCAAGGAAGTTCTGCAGAGAACTTCAAGCAAGTTCTTCGAAGAACTTCATGCAAGTTCTTCAAAAACCTTCATGAAAATTCTTCAGAGAATTTCATGAAAGTTCTTCAGAGAACTTCAAGGAAGTTCTGCAGAGATCTTTAGGGAAGTTTTTCAGAGAATTTAAAGGAAGTTATGCAGAGAACTTCAGAGAAATTATTTAGAGAACTTCATTAAAGTTTTGCAGAGAACTTCAGGGAAATTCTTCAGAGAACTTCAGAGCACTTCTGGAAAGTTCTTCAGAGAACTTTAGGGAAGTTCTTCAGAGAACTTCAGGAAAATTCTTCAGAGAACTTCAGGGAGGTTTTTCAGAGAACTTCAGGGAGGTTTTGCAGAGAACCTCCGCAAAGTTCTTCAGAGAACTTCAGGGAAGTTTTTTAGAGAACTTCAGGGGAATTCTGCAAAGAACTTCCGAGAAGTACTGCATAGAACTTTGGGGAAGTTTTGCAGAGAACTTCAGGTAAGTTCTTCAGAGAACATCAGGTAAGTTCTTCAGAGAACTTCAGGGATGTTCTGCAGAGAACTTCAGGGAAGTTTTAAAGAGAACTTAATGGAATTTTTTCAGAGAACATCAGGGAAGTTCTTCAGAGAACTTCGGAGAAATTCTTCAGAGAAATTCAGAGAAATTCTTCAGAGAAATTCAGCAAAAGTTTTGCAGAGAACTTCATGGAAGTTCTTCAGAGAACTTCAGGGAAGTTTTTTAGAGAATGTCTGGGAAGTTCTGCAGAGATTTTTAGAAATATTTTTCAGAGAATTTCAGGGAAGTTCTTTAGAGTAGTTCAGAGAAGTTCTTCACAAAACTTTGGGTAAGTCCTTCAGAGAACTTCATGGAAGTTCTTCAGAAAGCTTCAGGGAATTTCTTCAGATCTTCAGGTATGTTCTGCAGAGAACTTCAGAGAAGTCTTTCAGAGAACTTCAAGGAATTCTGAACTGTTGAGTCGAGCGTCTGGGAGCTCATAATTTTACAGCTAACTTTCCTGAAAACAGTTAATTTATACATCTTAAAATACAGGTAATATACACAGTTCACATGTACACTAGTGCCACGTAGTGGAAGAGTTCTGAACTAATGTTAACACCATCCAAAAGTCTCAATCAACCAAACATCTATGTCGAAGACGCCAACTTGTCAAGGATCTCAAGATTCAGGTTATAAATTAATTTTACATGCACACTAGCGCCGCGTAGTGAGATAATTCTAAACTTTTAAGTTTACCAAGTTTACCATCCTGAAGGCCTTAATCTACTGAACTTGCTCAATGAAGTTTCTTCCTATATACAAAGGATCACGAGATGTTTTCTGATGGAACAACAAATGTCAATGCCTATATATCATTTGTGACCACCATCAACGGTCATAACTTTTTCTGGTGAAGTCGGATCGACACACTTTCTGCTGCAAAGTTGTTTGTTAAAGTCTGACAAATTTCCTGAAAAAAATTCTTCTGAAGCATTTACATTTAAGCTGAGGCAGTTATATGAGTGGTTCTCGAAAGATATCAAAATTTTTGATGCCAATTTGTGAAGAAAAATGCAAATCGCATGAGGTCAAAATACGATACTCGGTGGTTTTGGGACCCAGGCTAACGAAAAATGGCATGGAGCTTTGGGTCTAAAAATCTCTGTTGACCAGTGTTATTAATTGAACGAAATACTAAACAGAAATCTATTTACAAAATAAAACTATATTTACAGGGAAACGCGGAGTTTTACAACTATACAAGTTAGCTCTCCTATACTGTCTTCGTACAGAGGTAACATGTAAGAACGAACTCTTCATGATTTCTGCGGTCTTACTAAAAACATTCTGTTCTTCATGAATTCTGTGAGGGCCAGCACATGTTGCGTGGAATTCTTGATACATGCAGCAGTAGAAAATAAGTCGGTCATCGGTAATGGCACAGTTCTTCTTTTGCCACGGCATTATTTGCGAGGAAAAAATTTGTACACTACGCGGGGTGGCGTTTCGTGACGGAAACCAACACAACAGCTAGAACTCGCGTTGAAGTTTCGTGGAGCGAAATTTATAAGCATGTGTACAACTTGACTACCAGTTATATAATGAGCTTAACGATGAAAATGAAATATGCCTGGTTTCGATTGATTTTTAGAAAGAAAAAACTTATTTTATTACTCTGATTCAATATGCAACAACTGCTAAATGCGTTATTGAAGTAAGCAACTATCAAAAAATCCGCCTAGTCAAAATTGGCAAAAATCCTAGGGTGTCCATAATTCCCCCAGTTCCCATAAATGTACATTTTGTTGAACTTTTAATGCCGAGAACTGTGCACAAACCCCAAAACTACTTAAAAACAACGGAAAGTACGGCTGATGTTCATAACATTCGATCAATAATAAGAAAAACGTGTCTTAGAACTGTGTTGCTTCTCCACTATTGGGTTATTTGGCCAATCAGCATTAAAACTTAATTTTAAATCACCAACCCATAAATCCTGAGTTCGGCTCACGGCAGAATGCTGCGAGGGGAGATTGGGAATCAATCAACTCTATGCAACGCAGTTCAAGCAGCGCACAATAAAACGTTTTGAGTTTTTGAAATGCGTGGATGTGGTGCCTTACCCGGATGACTTAAATGGGCTTTCAAACATGCTTTTGATGTCAACTCTGTCAAAGGACGATCAGATCGATACATTTTCCGCGCATTCAATTGCGATAAGAAGTCGTTCTTTTCACGGTAAAGGCATAGCTATCCTCGCCGATTCATCATCAGGTTAAACTTGATTCCCGAGCTGAGAAACTCGACGTTTTTTTGTCCACTGTAATTGACCACTCCATTCGATGGCACGCAGCAGCCCATCGCTAAGCGCGAAGGAATTCCGTCGCTTTGAATAACTTCGATATCCGATTACAGCACACATTTGTCGTTACCAGTCTCAAAGCAACGATATGCTATCGAATACGATTTATTAATTGTTGTATGCAAATGCCGGACGACGACAGCGATCCGTTCCCACATATCGTCCGTACCGGAGGAAGGCGAACAACCAGTCAAAATGACGGCGGCGACCACCTGCCAGGGTAAATTTGTTTTGTTAAAAGGTGAAATTTATTATGTCAGTCCTGTCTCTGCCCCGCTGACTATGTTCGGTAAACAAAACCCACCATATCGATGGATATTCTTCTTTACTTACCCTATCCAACCCGATCAACGGTTGAGCAAGTGAGTGAGTGGGTAAGTAACGAAGTGAATGATACTGATTGAAACAATATTAAATAAATAAAGGCACGCTGCTTCGGAGAAGGGACCCACAATCCAAAAGGGCAGTAATATATTTCCTCACCTAAGTCGTCTTTGAGTCGTTTGCACTAGCCTGAAGGGGCTTGGTCAGCCGAAACATGGGAATTCGATTCACGCGATTGCTTCTGACTAGGGGATGTTTTTGTCGTCGCGGCACAATGAGAGGAACAAAAAGGGCAACAAAAGAACGGACAAAACCGTCAGGTTCTTGTGCAATAAAAAAAAAGCTTTCACTCACCCTGTTCCTGTCACAGGCACACGGAATGGTAGGTAGCTCACAGTGAACATTAGGTGCATTAGAAATTGAGGAATAAATTTCATTGTACACGCCTGCTTTGTCGTCTCCCTTTAGTTTTGCTGACTAAGCAATAGCCGGAAATGGACTATCCGATTGATTCGTTCCAAATGAGAGGCAATCATCGTGTTTCTTGGTGGGATGAATTTTATGTGTAAGGTTGATTTTTTCAGCAGTTCAAGGGCTTATTAAAATAAATTGAATTTTCTCACAATAATCGCAAAAGAAGATTTCAAATACAACGATACATATTTCAATATACCATTTCAACTTCCCGATGAAATTTTAGAAAATATTTCTTCGACATCCAATGATCAGGATGTTGAGATAACTGTATCGTCCTCAGACATGGTTCGTCGAGGTAAAAAATAAATAAATATTTTGTAGTTGACAAAATGTGTAGATGGTTTTTTGTAACCATAGATCGCCCAAAAAAGCGTTTGTTCGACCTGAGCTTTGAAAGAAGACACAAAGTAATTAATTCTGAGCTTATCCTTAAGGAGTCTGGCTGCAATGCAGCAAAGAAAAATAAAAATACTTACCTATCTTATATAATCAAAAACAAATTTATAAATATCTTCGATTATCTTCAAAAGATTCTGCAACGCATTGAAATGGACATACCAAAACCATTTTCGCCAATTGAAGCTCTGAGTTTGCTGTTGACCGAATTACCGAGAAAAGCTTCTTACATGAGATTGAGGTATTACGCCAAGGGAAGGAATGTTCACATTTTCGCATCTTACTACCAGGTTTATTAACGGAGCTGTTTCACATCGTTTTGGTGATGGTAGCTAAGGCTGAATGTCACCCGGATCAAACGGAATTTAACAAATTACGACAATTAAGGCGTCTACAACGATAAGTGCACTCGCGAAACACACAATTAGTCGAATCGTCGATTAAAACTCAATAATTCAGCAAGCAGATGAAGGAACAGTATTCACCCCATGACGTAATACTGCAATTTCATGGCAATTTTGCACTCGAACAGATGATGAAAATAAACATTAAATTGTACGAAAAAGTTACGAATAAATGCTTACAAACACGTATTTTAACCAATTAATTTAAATAATTAAAAAAACAAAACAAAAACATCACACGACACATCATCTGATATCTAAATTGTTTCTGAGTTAACCCTTTGAGAGTTTCAGAGCTTGAAGCAGCTCTAGTTGATCTTTTTTCATTCCAACAACTTTCAATTGTTTCATCTTATTGCTGAATTCGCGCTCCTTCTTCCTTTGTAATATTTCCATGCATTTCAGCTCTCGAAGTTCCGCTTTCTGTTTCTTAATTTCCTCTCTTTCCTCTGTTTATCAATTTCCTCTCTTTCCTCTTTCTTTTTTGCTTTCATTGCTTCAGCGTGTTTCTTATCTCTCTTTCTCTGTACAGCCTTCTTGATCTTTGCATTAATAACATTTTCCTTCTCTTGTTCCAAACGTTGGATTTCATTGAGACGCTCCATTACTGCGAGAATTGGGAAAAACTTTCGAGCATAATTTCGATGTGTTTTGCTACGCTTAGGAGGTGGTGGAGTCTGTAGAAATGTTTCGATTTCATTGGCTTTCCTCTTACTGTCGCGTTGAACATTGGTACAATCCCTCAATGCAGTTACCGCTTCGGCATCCACCACATCCTTAAAATTGTTTTCGCAACTGTTGTCACTATTTACTTGAATAGAGGATCCTTTCAAACCTGCCAAATCATCATCATCTGGAAACAAATCAGCACACGACATTTTCATCAAAGTTCAAGAGGAACATCGAATAATCCGTCCCACTTCATTTGGTTCTGATTTAAAGTACATATCATGAAACTGATTTCCTTATTCCATCTGTATGGATTAACAATATACTGTTATTCACTACCCTAGTAACACACTTGTTTCAACCCAGTAAACCCAGTAGCTCTGTGACTCAATTGAGTCACAAAAGAGCTGCTGAAACCATTTTAGACGGTTGTTTGCTGCTTGGGTAACTTGTCCTTGAAAATTATTTAAAACCTTAAAATTATTACAGTCCATAATGTATTTTGAAAAAATCAAAATTATAAATTTTGAACACCTTTATTGGATTCTGACAACGAAAAAATGGTTCGGAAATGTGAATTGATTGAAAACAGAAGTAAACGTGATGTCACGTATACTTTTCCATTGTAAAACAAAAGAGCGAAAGGGATTTTTCACACTGCCAGGCCTGTTCTTCGACTTACTTCCCCGATTTTGATATTTCACTGTTTACCTGTATGAAGTGAGTTGATTTACAGGTCAGAATGTGTATTATCCATGATTTTTCTTAACTGAGCTTTTGTTACGAGCCACCTGATAGTTAACTCATCTAGACTAAACAAAATAAAACATATAACACAAACAATAAAAACATAAAAACACAAACTTTAATCAGCGGCTGAATAGTCATGAAGAAAATGAATATATTTTTTGGCTCTGGAAGTACTAGCACATCGGTCCCAAGCTTAATGATTCGACTCTAAGACCGTAACTAATACCAATGCACCCTCAAATATTCTGTCAAAATAACATAGCGAATTAAAACAAAAACAAAGATACTTGTACCAAATGGTACTGAAAAGCGCAAGAGTGCATGGCAAGGTGCAGACTGCAAGGTGTACTTCGGAACTAGGGGTTCTACAACAGTGAACCAAATTCAAATCGCTAGTTGCACATTGATTGTTGCTTTAATGGTGTGAGTAACAAGGGATGAACATTGAAACAAAAATTGACTAAACAAGGGATCCCAGTGGAACATAAAGAATGTATTCGTAAAAAAATAAACACTTTCTTTAGTGTCTATTTTTTTATTGCATTGGTAAAAATTGATGAAGTTTTGAGTCAAACTAGTGCATCTTTTACACGTGCAAAATTTCGTGACAATCTGTCAATCGGTTACCGAGATGGCTTCCAAGCAAGAAGTGCTTCGACAAAAAAAATTATGGGTGCGGACGTGGAAAATGCAGGTCAACCCCACGGGTGGATCGCGAAACGGTTGGAAATCGACAATTCGACCGTGTCCCGTTAGGTAAAATTGTTCAAGGAGACCCAGACGACCCAGCGGCAAGCTGGCAGCGGAAGAATAGCGAAGACGACTGACCCCATGAACGCAAGGAAGGTGAGGTATTACTTCAAGCGCAATCCGATTCGGGACGTGGCCAAGAAGATCAATTCTTCCGTCTGGTTCGTCCAGCAGACAATGAAGCGGGCCGGACTTCATGTTTTCAAGTTAAGGAAGGTAAACTGAGCCGATAAACAGAATACGGAGGCCAAATCCCGCTCCAGGAAGCAGTACCGCGAGCGGTTGGTGCAGCCGAAATGCATCGTAATGTACGACGATACATAAATTAAAGCGGACGCCAAGCAGATCCCTGGCCTGGAGTTTTTCGTCGGCAAATCTCACCTGGATGTTCGGACAAGTTTTAGCAGAAAAAAGTCGACCAATTTTCCAAGAAGTCCTTGGTGTGGCAGGTGATTCGTGGGTGCGGTTAATTCAGCAAGCCTTACATAATGACCGGCACCATCAACGGCCAAATATATGAAGAAGAATATCTAGCGAAGCACCTGCTGCCCTTTCTCCGGTCACACGAAGGTAACACTCTGTTTTGGCCGCATCTGGCATCGTGCCATTACGCGGAACCGGTGATGGAGTGGTACGAAGCCAACAATGTTGTTTTTGTGCCGTAGGAGACAAATCCGCCGAACTCGCTCGAACTTCGCCTAATAGAAAAGTTCTGGGCGATTATGAGAAGCAAGCTTCAAAAAAACTAGGACAGGACCTGCCAGCTCAGAAAGAAATGCCTTCTTATAAATTTATGTTTGCTATGATGCGGGGGTCACTCTTGTGTTGTCAAATATGTTCACACAGTAATCCTATGGAAAAAAAGTAATTTAAAAATAAACCAAATTTATCCTTGGTAAAATTCAATAAAGTAAACGTTTGAAAATTATCAATATTTTAACTGAAGAGGTCCAAGAGTTTAAGGCTCTAAGAATACAAAACTACCTTACAGGGAAGAAAAGGATGGTATCAAGAATTCAAAGAAATAATACACGTTACTTTTGAATTGTCTTAAGCATATTTTTGGTTTTTCCTGCCACTCCTTATCCGGTGGGGTGACGGCAATTGGAATATTCCAAGTTCCATTGGCATTTCTTTTGCCGTTTGGGAAATTAAGCTGCATCAAACTAAACGTTAATTTACGAGGTTTCATTGAATTTCATTGATGCTTACGCTGCAAATTCTGCTGTGGGGAGAAAGCTTGAGCAAGAGAATGTCTTCCTAGCTTGCGTTTTCAATGCAGGCCTTAACCCACTCTCGGCGAACGATTAGATTTCTCGGAAACCGTTGACCCGGATGTGACACGACATTGTGACCACAATTTATCCCTTTGCACTTCATTTCAAACTGATTCAAAAAGTGAACTTTTATTTTCGCATTTGTTCTAGTTGTCACAACGAATAAAGTGAAAATGCAGTGACTACTAGCAACACGGCCAAACCAACAACAGACTGCCTGCTTGTAACATAACTCGGCGGGGGCGCTAGGGGCGGTTGTCACAGCGACCAATAAAAAACGGTCTTTTTTGTCAGGTAAATGGTGATGTTTTTGCACTAACAGCTGGCAGGTCCTGTTCTAGCGAAAAACAGAGAAGGTCTTCAAAAACGACAAGGATTTGAAGACAGAGTGGATTAATATGGGTGAAAAAGATGGCGCAAGTGTTGTACAGGATTTGATGGGTAGTGTTTCGTCCAATGTGCGGGGATTTAGCCTAGGAGAGAAGCTTGAATTAACCAACCTTGCAAAAACATAGCTTATATGTGTTTATTTATTCTCTGAGAGTTTCAAAAATATTTGACTTAAACTGAATTTATGGTGATCATTATTGTATGTCATTTTTTTTACGAGTACTATCTTTAGTTCTTTTCAAGGGATCCCACAAGCTCAGTGACGTTCGTATTGCAGAATTAATTCGGATGATGAACAGTTCCCAGTATCGTCAAACACGGAAAACCCAGTTGAAAAGTACGGTGATTATCCAGATTCCGATGACGATGCACTAATGAAAACCGATCCTTTACCTGATTTGGATGATATACAGTTTGAAATGACCTCATTAGCAAATGAGGTTATTCCATCTTATTCAATAAATGAAGAGCTAGGGATACAGCTCAGAGAAATTGGAATTTTTTTAGAAATGCAGTCTCCTGAAACACCACACCGAAAAGGGACTCGCCGGTTCAAGCATCGAAGTCCGGCCGTGCTTACGTCTTATCGAAGGCTGGAGTTTCATAGGCTGAAGGCTATACAAGCATCTATGGAAGAAGCAAAAAAGAAAACGGTTTCAAGAAAGCAAAAATTGAGCTTCGAATGAACAAAAATAAGAAATCAGTAAAATCAAAGTCAAAATAATTTTTGAAGACTTCACCTTTGTTAACTCAACAAGTCATAGATATTTTGTGTATTCATTTATTATATTCAATGACTATTATTGTGAATACAAAAACCAATAATACTAATTGTTTATGGTCTCAATACTACAATAGATAAAACAGCTGAAGTTTGTCGATAGGGGCCAGCTATGTTACGGATGTCATTCTATTCGCGTTGACTTTCGTGCACATATTATTGTTTTTTTTAATGGTATTATTGTGGTTATTTTATGTCATGAGTTAATACGAATGCGAATCAATACAAAGAAACGGAGCGGCACATTGAGGTTTAGGTTATTCTATTCTTTATATGCTATATTATTGCTGCTTCTCCATCTGATGAATACAATAAGCTGCAACTGAAGCTGCGGTAGACATGTGCATTTGTTACTGGCTGTATTTTTCATTTTCTTCTATGCGGATGGACGTTTTACCGGATATTTGCTGATCTGACTCATGCAATTTAATTGGGTGAAATTTACTTGGGTTGGCTAGTTGCTGATTGTACGGATTCATCAATGTCATTACTTAATCGTTGCGGTTGTTATCATTGTTTTGTTACATCTGTTTACAGGCTTAAGGTGACCGTTTCAGCGGGACGAAATCATAAGTCTTTAAATTATTTGTTAGGGAAAATCTAGGAAAACCAAAATTTCACGCACGACAGTTTCTAGCTATTATCAATACCTTTCATTTTGGGGCTGCAAAATGGTGAGTAGACAACTGGGATGGAGCGTGCGTGCGTTCCCGCAACATAGCTATGGTCCTCACAAGTTCCTACCTCATGCTTCCACGGGTCAAGAGATGACAAAGACCGCCAGCTAAGGGTTGCGTACTTAGCTGGTAGTGCAGCCTGGGCACTGTTGTCCTTCTGACTTCAGCTAGATTGAGGAGGTGCGTGCTGAGCGTCTGTCCACCAAGGAGGTGCGGCTCAAACAGCGTCCGTCCTGGCATCCAGCGGTTGAGTAAGAAACGCTGTATCGCGTCAACTATACATTAGGTGGCAGCCTTCGGTAAAGTAGCATGCTAAAATCTTACCCTACCACGAAAAATGGAAGTATTCTTTATACCGTATATAATTTCAGATAATCCATGGCATTCCCAAGTGTTGTATAATAATTTTGAATTGTTTTCTTCCCCCGTGGCTATGATAATGCAAGTCCGTTTACAATTGCAGCAGGATCAACAGACATGCAGGCATTACAAATATGATTGTTATTTTCATTTTATATTATAACATCCCTTCACAATATTTTTTTATGCTATTTTCAGCTTCGCATTTGCATCGTTGTAAGTTTTGGCCCATCAAACTCACGTTATGTATTTGAAAAGATAGGATGGTTTTTATATTTTTTAGAGAGAGGATTATGTACGACAAATTCTACAAAAAAAATTCTTCGTCCAAAATAATTAATTCAAAAACTAACATTGTTTATGATCCTACATTTGCTATTTTACAGACAAAAAGAATTATTTATGGGTCCAATAGGAGAAAAGATTTATCGAAGATTTTCCTGTCATTTATTTTTAATTTTTTTCGTTTTGGATTTATTGAGTTTCCATTTTTGGGCAGTAATCCTACTCAGATGAAATTGATTTCGCATAATTGTTTGCTTAAATTTTCTTCGCTAGGCTGCCAAGTGATCAACTTTATTTCATAATATCACATTGGAATTTTCTCTGTTTTACAGTTTCAATCATCTAACATCGCAGCGAAAGAGGCAAATAGCAGCATTGAATTATTATTATATGTACATTATGTAGTATTTCTTTACAACATCTTATTATTTCCATGCCAACAATAAACTAAAATGTATAAATGTTAGTTTTGTAAAATTTCAATAGATTGAACAAACTTTTTCAGGATACCTCAAATCAAGATTTTGGTGAAATGCTGCTATCGCTGAAAACGAACGAGAACGGGGTTTAGCGGAAACCAAAAAACACAACCTTTTATTTTTTTTACAACATTGCTTGCATTTCAGGATCAACCGAATGAAGATCATATATTACAGATACGAATGCTTGTAGTATTTTTCATTTACATAAATATATACACCATTATATAAATATTTCATGGGAATGGGAGGGACCATCAGGGCACCCGATTGAAGCACTCTGGATGGGGAGAGTGGGAATGCCAACTCCCCATTGCTAACAGTTTGTGAATAGAGGGCGGGCTCTTCTCCCCGCCCATTGGGGCATCCTCATGTTATATAGTTCGCTCTTTTGACCAATTGTTCAGTCTTGTTGTTGGAAGGAGATTCTTTATATCCCTGTGGATACGTATAAGTGATGTTGCATATCGATCCACCCAACTCCTTTTTGGCCCTTCATACAATGGCATGATTAGGATAATCAGTGGTTATTAAAGCTTGATCAAGTCTAACAGAGAGGAGAGCCCATTGCTGTCGGACTTAGTTTCCGTGCTACAATGGGTGGTAAAACATATCATACATCATACATTATCAATACCTTTCATTTGGTGTGAAATTTTTTTTGAAATATTTGGTAAATTTCGAGTCTTATCAAATTTGGTCATCGGACTTCAGGTTTTTCCTTCCTCCCCAGAATCATAGCAAAATTAATGTTAGCTCACTTTGTGAATTGCTTTCAAAGTCAGCGTGGTGTGCATCCAAACATTGAAAGTTAAAAGCAATTTTTGTTTGATCAACATTGAGAACCATGCTGGGAATTATATGGCTCTCCAAAAGATCCGGAACGTCCGTAAAAGTGGCAAGTTCTAGGAATTAGTCCCATATGGATGAATCTTTTCTTTTTGCAATCAAGATTCAGTTTATGAAAGTATAATAGAATGAACTTCAATTCGTGGTCTGAAAATGTTCCTGCAGAGGTCATGTGGTGGCCACCCGGAAGATCTGGAACCTTCGTAAAAGTGGTCAGTTCTTGGAATTAGTCCCAAAACGAAGACTTTTTTGCAATCAACATCTAGTTTGTGAAAGTAGTATGAACTTCAATTCGTGGACTGAAGATGTCCCTTCAGAGGTCGCATGGTGGCCACCCGGAAAATTCGGAACATCCGTGAAGACCAGTTCTTGGAATTAGTCCCAAAAAACGTTTTTTTTTTTTGCAATCAACATTTAGTTTGTGAAAGTAGAATGAACTTCAATTTGTGGTCTGAAGATGTCCCTTCAAAGGTCATGTGGTGGCTATCTGGAAGATCCGGAACATGTAACCACACATCAGTTTATGAAGGTGGAAAAACTCCCAATTTATTCTTATAATTTCTATTCAGAGCTCATATGGTGGCAATCCAGAAGGCCACGATGTTAGCGGCCGATAAGCTAGTGGTCAAGGCGGATTCGGCCGGCTTGATAGCGGGTGGGATAATTAAATAGTTGCTATCATCAAAATGAGGATCAGTATTTTCCAATTGACCCATATTCATAAGCTTTGCGTAATTGGGTATGGGCAGGAATCTGCAAACACTACTGGAGGAGGGTCCAACATTTGTATTGTTGCTATACTTGATAAACTACGACATACTACTGGAATAAGCGTGAAGATGCTTTTTTAGATTCATTCGCTTCTGTTTGAATTCGTTGCGTAGCAACCGTGAAACAACAAAGAAGCTGATGATTTTTGCTGATGAACTGTTTGACAAATTATTCGTTGTGATACAATTGCTCACGGGAATTTTTGTAAACTATAATTTGTTATCAGGTTGATTGCAAAAAAGTCGTCTTTTTGAGACTAATTCCAAGAACTGACCACTTTTACGAAGGTTCCGGATCTTTTGGAGAGCCATATGATTCCCAGCATGGTTCTGAATGTTGATCAAACAAAAATTGCTTTTAACTTTCAATGTTTGGATGCACACCACGCTGACTTTGAAAGCAATTCGCAAAGTGAGCTAACATTAATTTTGCTATGATTCTGGGGAGGAAGGAAAAACCTGCAGTCCGAGCACCAAATTTGATAAGACTCGAAATTAACAAAATATTTCAAAAAAAATTTCACACCAAATGAAAGGTATTGATAATAGCTAGAAACTGTCGTGCGTGAAATTTTGGTTTTCCCAGATTTTCCCTAACAAATAATTTAAAGATTTATGATTTCGTCCCGCTGAAACGGTCACCTTAACAGATGAAGTCACTAATCTTTACAATCTTGACAGCTAGTGACCAACATTTTAATAATAACCACTGAAAAAGAATACTTCTGATAATATTTTGCTAATAGGTTTTAAAATCAACTAGTGCATAACATCATAGAACCAGCAAAAACAATTTACAGCGTTCAATATGAAATCATCATTTAGGAAATGTCGTTATTCAAGAAGTACAGTATCGACGACATTATACTGTTCAATCTACTCCTTTTACCGCATCAAAGTACACACACTCGATATATACTTATTTCCTCATATATTCTATATAAATGATACATATTACATAAGCTAATTATATTTCATTGATTTTAAACATTCAAATGCTGGGATGGGAGGGTGCATCAGGGCATCATCGAAGTTGTAATTGGACAATGGAGTGGACGACCAACCGGAGTCTAGGAGAGGATGTGTCTATCATTTATGATTGGTACATTCCACTCCAACAGTTGTAATGAATTTGAGGCGCCTTTCTCAAACAAACCATCCAGTGGAAAGCTTAACTGAATTGCATATTTTGTTATTAGTTTTATCGGATCATATTGCTGGAAGAAGATTCTCTTATTTCCGGAGGTTTCGCGTAAGTGTCTCTGCTTACGGATATGCTCACCCATTTTTGGCCCTTCAAACAACAATAAGTTGAATTTAGAACGGTAACAAAGCATGATCTTTCTGGTAAGTGGAACCGCATGCAGGGCAAGGCCCACGCTAGGATGGTGGCTTCTTACATACATACATAAATACATACTTCACCTATGTTAACTCAACAATAGTATTAAAGGCTATCAAGCTTATTTACAAATAAATGCTTCTATATTCTCTCGCACTTCAGGGACTGTATCAAAAATAAGTTATCCACATATTTTATTCAAACAAATGGATGATTCTTTAGGGTACGGGATTGAATTTGAACATTGTGAAGACCGGATAAAATTAATATTGTTCTTTCACGAATTTGCTAATTTTTGATCGAACAATTTTCATCAAGTTCCTAACAAGTGTTTCATCAAATTTTTTGGACCCTTAGCTTAAATTATTTTGAACTCCTGCATATTTTCAGCTGCTTTACCAGTCTTTTTGAAGATCCTCAATAACCCTACAACGTTCGTTAACCGCAATGAGAAGGTTTATGATGCAAAACACCACATTGGAAATAATTAAATAGTGTAGGTTTTAGTTTATTCTTTGCTTGGAATAGAACCTTTTTCTGCTGAATTCGTTTCCTACTCTATGTATTGTTTATACATACCCCACGATCTTATGTTAAAATAAACTTAGTTTTTCCATTTCCGAATATCGTTCCAAATGTAGGATGTCCAAGATATAGATACGGCTTCTTCTGATCTCCCAAATATATTATGGACAATGTCCAAACTATATTAACAGTATTCAAAATAAATGTTACACAAGTTCCTAAGCTAAGGTATTGTCGAAGCAATCCCCATAAATGTTGTGCTGTTTGATGCATATTGGTTAGAATTGGTTACCGCTTTTGTGACTACGGCTTATTTTTTTTTTATAAAAAATACAAAACTATCAATTTTAAAATGCGTTTTTCTCCAGAAGGAGATAAGAGGGGGGACACCATTTTGCATAAAAACTTTTTTAGTCTACGTATTCCGTTTATGAAATAAGGGAGTAGGATGTCTTTTTTACTCTTAAACATCTTAGCTTAGAACTTGCTTTTAACAATAGTTAGCAATTATCTTGTACCATCTAAATGGCCCTTAAAGTCATTTAAGCAGAATTTTCAAATTCAAATTTGAGCAAAAAAAACTGTTCTTTAAGGTTAACCTTAAGAAAAGTTGTAAACTGTTATAAAACGATATGTAGATGAGATAGAAGTAAAGTTTTTGACGTAGACTACGTCTTACGGTAAGGGTAGGTGTCAATTGAAAATCTAAAAATAAGCGACCGTCACGAAATATCGTTACATATTAAACGCTAATAACTTAATAAATGCTTAATAGATTTTCAAGATGTTTACATCAATAGATTGGATATTTCCCCGCGTATCAATTCAACTATCAAACATTATCCGTTAACAATTTCAAGCTATTGAAAACTACCAAAATATGCCGATTTTTCAGAGTAAATTAACTAAATGCACTCAATTTTACTATCACAGATTTCAAATGTAAGCAAGGGAGGTCTCGTATGCAGCAGTGAACGATATAAAACGGGTACACCTTCGCAAATGTACTCATTCGTATCGCAGTACTGGAGCTGTGCGGATCATCGAGCCTGTATGGATTGGAAACTGGCGCCGGGCGATAGCATGTACCCTGGAGGGTGCACTAGCTTCATTCAGCGGAGCTGCTAGACGCCAATTTGGATTTGGCAGCTGGCTGTGGCACGCACCATAGAAAGTGCACTGGCGACCTACCCATTTGGTCAGGTAGCTGATTGCACTGCAGTCTGTTGTTACTTTGGCTACGTTGGCTAGGCAACCGTTGCTAGGCAGCCATACATTATGCTGTGGTGTGCTAGGCAGTCGGTTGCTTGGGCAAATAATGGCTTTGTAGCCAGCCAGAGGGTGCTACTACTAGGGGCGAAATAAGGAACTTTTGTTTTTTTTTTTTTTTTTTTTTTTAGACAGGATGGAAAATCTGCAACCAGACACCTGAAGAACTCAGGGTGTGGGGATGAGGGTGCCAACTCCTCGACCCACTAAAAACCCACCCGTGCCTTTCGCCCTGGTCCCTCCCCGGAACCACCTTTCGGTATTACTTCGGGGAGAAAAGTGTGTGTGTGTGTGTGTGTGTGTGTGTGTGTGTGTGTGTGTGTGTGTGTGTGTGTGTGTGTGTGTGTGTGTGTGTGTGTGTGTGTGTGTGTGTGTGTGTGTGTGTGTGTGTGTGTGTGTGTGTGTGTGTGTGTGTGTGTGTGTGTGTGTGTGTGTGTGTGTGTGTGTGTGTGTGTGTGTGTGATATTTGGTAGATAATGTCTTTGTAGCCAGCTGATGGGTGCAACCACGAGGAGCGAAATTAGGTGCTTATGTGTGTTTGATATTTGGTAGACATCTTTTGGGGTAAGGCGCAGAGAGGGTTTTAATTCAAATGCGGACCATTTCAAATCCGACGACCATTTTAATTTTGAGAGAGTTTGATTGGTTTGAATGTTTGGTTCTTACCGATTGGGTGACAGCGGTGGCTAAAACAATATTAGTTTTCTCTTGGTTGCATACCTGGAGCATTTTTTACAATTTACAAATGTCAATTCTAAGAATTCGATTGTTTCTTGATTGATTTATTTTTGAGACTGCTTTAATCAAGAAATTGATACTATTGCCATTCTATTTACTCGGGTATATAAAGTTTTACAAATAAAAGATTAATATATTTCGCATACATATTCATCAATCGGTGTATGAACATTTTAAAGAATGTTGCGTTCTGGCATGTTTCAAGAAATTCCCTATCACGGACAATGTTTTGATTCTCGAACATTCACATTTCAATGAGTACTGTAATGAATAGTTATTCTGTTGTGTTAATGATTCGCGTTGGATAGAGTTTTACTTCTAGGAAGAAATAAGTTTTGAGAAACTGTGAAAGGGTGAATAAGTGCAATGTCTATTCGTTTTGATGCCAACCGTTTGCGCAAATTTCGGAAGCGCGTTAAGATCGAACATTCGAAAAATCCTCCGAATTGACCATGTACAGATGCCGAGCGAACTCGAGGTTGTCGGGCGAAACTTGAAGCAACCAGAGGTAATGCGTTGCTAACTACTGGTCGGAAAACTAGAGAAGGGCCTTAAACTCGAGGTGGGAAATAAAATCAAGTGGTCAACCAGCTTGACAAAGTGCAAATGCTTTCTAAAGAATGTACAATAGATTTTTGCTAACATACTTACTATCTAATGCTGGTCTAACGATCTTTGAGGACAAACATCAACACTATTTTGATCAGACTAGGCCTTACGGCAAGGGTAGAGGTTAAATCAACATTTAAAAATAACTGAAACAATGTGAACTCCTAAAGCTTTATCATTTAGCGATAGATTTTCGAGATTACGCGATAAGGATAATGGTCTCCAGCTGGTCGATCATATCAACACAATCACTACAGGCAGCACAATTGTTGCCCTTTCATCATACTAACATTCAAACCAAACGTCCCCTACCACGGCTGCCAAATAATTTCTAAGAAACGAATCATAGCATATTCTAACATACTTTCTCACTTATTTATGCTCACCCAACGTCCCATTAGAACAGTACACTACGAAACTATTCAAACGGGTTAACGTAGTCTACGTCAATCGGTCGTGTGTTAAACACAACCCCACTGATTTTTCAGCAAATTTTCTGCAAATTAAATTCTCTAGAATTTTATAGGAGATAAATTCTTCTAGATCATTAAAATTAAAAGTTGGGATTTTTATTATGACTTAAAAGGATCACCCTAGTTAGATCTCATTTGTTAGATTGAGTCTTCGAAAGATCATGTAGAGTATTTTTTTTCAAGATGATCGAGTAGTTCCTACTCGAATAGAATAATCGATCTTCTTTACGAGAAAATTCATTTTCTAGAACATTAATAAAAATTTATCTAATTTTTGCCCTGCTTGTTGATTCGCGAACATTAAAATCCGCCTCCACGTGCAACTTCAAACAAAACGATTCGTCCACAATTGTCCTTTCACCATTACGCCTGTGCCGTGGTAATGTGCAGGAAAACTCATGAATGTTTATTTCGGGATTTTTTTTTGTAGATTACCTCCCCTGATAGAGGGGAGTGATGAATCGGTCCAAGTAATGCATTTTTCATGAGGCTTTTCATCGATGTAATGGAACGACATTGTTGTTATTTATTTCTCAATGGAATGCCTTCCAGGTTTATTTGTGTACACGTTTAATCACAGGATCTACGGCATTTTCTTCAATGCCTATTATTAAGATAGGCCTGATTACTTATCAAGGTTTGCTTTCCACAGTAAGAGGGGCAGGACAATGGGCCATATGTTCAATTTCTCTCTACTTGAGGTATTCGTTTTGTCAGCAGAAATCTATTCCAGACGGTGTTTATGGTTAAATTATGTAACATTAATTCAACCTCCCGTATGCTGACTCAAGCAAATGCTCTATGGCAGTTGAAGAATAAGCTCCACCTTCGATCTGATTGCCCTGAGGCAACCTTCGGTATCTTTGTGGAAAAATCTGTGCATTATTGGTTGGTAAACATTAGGCAGGTTACTTCCCTATATTCTGTATGGACTGGAGTGTAGTATTAATGCAGAAAAGATTCTCTCTTCGTTGTCGTTCCGTTCGTTTTGCTATGGGTAAGGCTAATGTCTTGATTATTCCTGAAAACCCCTCTATTTTTCCAGTGAAAACTTCCATACAAAGGCAATTGTATCCTCATTACCTTAGAGTGTTTCCGGTGGTACGTACTAAGTCGGTTCCCCTTTACGATTTTTTAAATTAAAATGTTTGTTATCTTTTCGCTATGAATAATGTAACGCTGGTGAGCACATTCGAAAGGACATGTGTTGCCACACGCAGACGCTTGGTCACAGTAAAATTTTAAAATGATCAACCGGCCCCTCTAATCCTTTTAAATGCGAATGTCTGGTCGGCGGTGTCTGGTTGTAAATCCTCTTGTCATGGAGAGTGGGGTTGGTCTGGACAATCCAGGTGGTGCAATAAAATTTAATTATTTATGAACATGCAAATAGAAATCCATCCTCTTTTGAAAACTTGCTCGCATTACTTTCAAACAATTTACTAGGGAATATTTTTGAAACCTTGTGTTTTTGATCTGTTTGTTATTAAAATGTACAGGGTAGGCCCAAATAAGTGACGCATGAATCAAAGACTGTATCTCCCACGAAGAGACAAATAATTTAAATGTTTCTTTGTGATTCTGTTTCTTATATTTTATTGTTTATGTGTACATATTTACATTTCGATTCTATCGCTTTTAGCTTTAATTATTGCCCTAAGTCTCTTCGAAAAGGCATTACAAGCGGCACGCACCTGATTTTCGGAGATTTCATCCCATATCTTCTGTATGGTAGCTTTGAATGTTTCAATACCCATTGGTTTGAGATGTCGAAAGTGAGCTTCCATGATTCCCCAAATAGAGAAGAAGCGAAGAAGCTGGCCATAATTTCTTAGGAATGAAGTCTGGCAAATTCTTGGTGCACCATGCTTGGATAATCTTTGCTTCATGGGACGGCGCAGAATCCTGTTGAAACATCCATTTGCGGTTACCGAACATCGTTGAAGTTTGCTTCTTCAAATGCTTTTCCAGGACCTCTTTTACGTAGCATGCTGCGTTGATGTGTACACCCTTATCAATGAAAAGCAGTGGTAGACGACCTTCCGCAGAAATCGCTCCCCAAACCATGACCGAAGTATGATTTTGGAGGCGTTGAATTGCGCGAATTGAAGAAGGGATATCCTGAATACTCGCTGCATAGACCCTGTCATTTTGAGCGTTGAAACTTTGCTGCAATACGAAATTTTTCTCATCCGAAAACACAATTATGGAATAACCGTGCCGACGAAGTAATTCGCGACAATTGTTCTTTTTGTTGGCTTCGAAAAGTCCATGAAGTTTTCTTTTCTTATTCGGCACCAATCTCAAATCCTCTTTGAGAACTGATCTGATAGTTTTCCTGGAGACGCACATTGGCACAATTCTGAAAAAAGACGGCCAAAAAAACATTTTCACCCTTTTTTCATCATTTTATCGACTAGGTGTCTTCAGAAGAGATGCTCAAAATTTTATTCCGCATCTTTTGAAAAAACACGCTTTACCATTCATAAAGGCTAAACTACACTTTCAGATTCAAACTTTTTTACGAGATAACGGATTATTGTCTTCGATAAAGTTGTAGAGCAAGTAATTTTAAGAAAAGTTGCTGAAAACACTGGAGGCGATGAACAGGTCATCGCGGAGGGGTGGTGCGCATTGAAATCGCCCAGGACCTAATGTGTAGGCAATTGGGAGGCAATTTTTTTCAACTTTCCGATGACATTTTGTTCCTTGCCGACCCTTCACCTTTTTTTTTTTTTTCTTTTAGACGGGATGGAAAATCTGCAACCAGACACCTGAAGAACTCAGGGTGTGGGGATGAGGGTGCCAACTCCTCGACCAAATAAAAACCCACCCGTGCCTTAAGCCCTCTACCCTCCCCGGTACCACCTTTCGGTATTATTTCGGGGAGGGGGCTATTGTGCTTGTTAAGCACCCACTATGTCTAACTACTTAGGGCTTTAGTAGTTAGGTGGTCCCTGCGACCTGCCGTTGGTAATTTCGCCATTTTTTTTAGAGATCAAGTTCAATCTGGAAGGCTGCTATACAAACCGCGTCCCAGATGGCCCGGTCTTGGCACATCCTCTGGACCAGATTATCCGGAGTCGTGACGTGACCACTTACGGCTATCATGCCGGATCTCGCGCCGTCGAAGCGAGGACATGTGAAGAACACATGTTCCGCAGTTTCCTCTACTCCTGCGCATTCAGTGCATGCGGAGGACTGTGCATGCCCATATTTGTCCAGATATTGTCTGAAACAGCCGTGGCCTGACAAAATCTGCGTTAAGTGGAAGTTCGGCTGGGATGCGGTATGGGTCGGTTATTATAACGATATCCGATGCCGACTCGCGAACTGTTTGACACAGCAGTTGCTGGGCGGCCTCACAATGGTTCAGGTTTAGTTGTGTTACCTGCTTCACGGTTGGCTCATTGGAATACCCTTAGCAACCGGGTACTTGACCGCCCCCCCCCCCCCCAAAGGACGTGCTTATTATCCGGTTTCCCGGCGCACTTTATGCATTTGGGGGAACCTTCTGCACTTGTTGCTCCTATCTGGGCCTTTGCATTCCCAGGACATATGCCCACTCTCTAGGCATCTGAAACAAGCCTTCGGTGGCTGGTGTAGGCTAAGAGGGCATATTGACCATACCACCTTCACCTTCGCCACTTTCAACGCCGCGTCTGCGTCGACTGTCACTACCCTCGTGGTTGCAACCTGGGTCCCAAGTGGACCCTTCCGCAGACGTATGTCTGCGGTGGCAACCTCGACCTTGCACTGTACCTTGAGTGCAGTCGAGATCTAGTCTACCTCGGTGATCTCATCCAAATTCTTACACTGGATTGTCACCTGTGAGACGAGGGCGCGTACCTCCACACCCTCACCTAAGATCTATTTTGCCAGGGCTCTATACGCCGGGCCCTTTAGCGCTGTTGCTTTCTTCGGGAGCATCTCGCCGGTGCGGATGCGGCGTATACTCCGCACATCGGCGCCTATGCCTGCCAATTTGGCATCCCCGCACAACGCTTTCAAGAGCTCCGAGTACTTTGACGCCTCGGTCTTAAGGATGAGGGCCTCTCCGCGGTTACGCTTGTCTATGCAAGCTTGAAGACGAGCAGGGAGGCCATACGAGGGTTGACACGGCCCTTCATGGGGAACCGTGTTCAGAGCTGAATCAGCGTAAGACAGATATAGGGTGATCTGAGCCTACTCCCACCCGACTGTCGAGGTCAGGCGGTGGAGAATGGAACGTACTGGAGGTTTAAGTGGGCCGGAGACAACCTGTGCCGTGGGAACCTCGCCATTTCCTGCTCGGTGTCACCCGGCAGTACTGAGGGAGACGACACAGGAGCCAGCCCGAATACAACGGTACCACACATTATTCTTTTCGCAGCCAGTTGCCATGATTGGGGTTTTACTGGCATCCACCAAAATGCGCAGTTTAGCGCTCCCTCCGTAGTTCGTTTAGCCGTTAAGGGGAGCTTAACGTTTCCAAGGTGCATCGCGAGGAGGCGAACTACTTTCACACCTCCCTTGGAGCCATGTATAAGCTTACTACTGTAAGCTTCATAGGAAACTGTATGGTGACCGCAGTAGTCTCCAGTTGGGCTCCAGTACCCACATAGCATATCTTCTCTAACAGGCTTACAACCGTGGATGTAAGCGTTCTTGTGAGGCTTAATATACTGTTAGAACTTCTCCCCGAGTTAGTCGGGAGGTAAGTCAGCTACCTTGATCATGGTTTCTTGGTGGGCCAAGCTGCAAGGGTTCAGTCTTCTTGCCATGAGTTGAATCTTCGATAGCTTTGATCTCAACCCGTGCGCGTTCCATTGCAGTACAACGTTCAGTGGCGCTGTATTCAGTCTGTTGCATGGTGGCATACATGATGTTATTCTATGACGGTAACAGAATCGCTTCAATGATCCGTCGCCGAGGCTTCAGGCGCAGACTCTGCCGGGTCTGCCTTCCCAAGCAACACATCTCTGTCATAATTGGTTGCAGCAACTTGATTGTGACTTAATTAAGTCATATTACAGTTACTTTGACTAATTTGCAACATGTGTGTCACTAGGGTTTCAATGGTTCTTCTTCCTTTTAGTAGCTTTGGAGTTTTCGTCAACCTGCTTCCTCTTACGGTGTGAACGAAGAGCACCACCGTCATCCTCAATGGATTGGGTGGTTTTACCTACTCGTTCGAATTTGTCCGCCAAGACAATACAATTCCTCTCTGCCAGAGATTTTTCTCTTTTTGAGAGATCTGTTGTTGTCCATTAGGCGGTTTATTAGCAGTTTTTTTAGGAGGAAAAAATACAGCGGCGAATGTAGTTATCGGAATGAAACCAAAACCATTCGATTCCTCAGTGTTTTTCACATAAGATATGTCCCTTTTCAAGCAAAAAAATACAGCGGCAAATATAGTTGTAGGAGTAGAAACTGAAAAAACACATGTTTAGGTTAAAATGGGGCAAAATGGAGAATTTCTCGACCCCGGCACAGCATGAAACCAACACCAATCGGTTCCTCAGAGTTTTTCACATAAGATATGTTTATATTTTCAAGCAAAAAATACTGCGGCAATTGTAGTTATCGGAGTAAAAACTAAAAAACACACAGATTTAGGGTAAAATGGGGCAAAATGAGCCACTTTCCATGCTCTGCACAGGATGAAATCAGTGGAAATCGATTTATTGCCGTTTTTTAGAATAGAAAAGCATCAGTTCATGTATAAATACTAGCGGATTTGAAATACGTCCGATTACAGCCTCGATTATGCCCACTGTAGACTGGTTTTAGGGTCGGGCTTCTTGGATTTTTAGCCTTCTGTTTTTTCCCGCAACAAAATGCCTGCTGCTGAAGGACGAACTCCCCCGAGCACTGTTCTCCTTGTTGAAGACCTTCTTGGCACCTTGGCAGGAGACACCCAAGTCGGTCCTCAACTTGAGGACTGCAGCTTCCTTTACGTAAATGGGACATTTACGATTCGTAGACTGATGATTGCCGCGACAGTTTGAGCAAAAAGCCTTAGCTCTACACTTTGAGGCAATCGCATGCTCACCTGAGCAAACTCGGCACCGGGTCTTACTCTTGCACCCGGCTTTACCATATCCAAACCCATAGCAGTTGTAACACTGCAAGATAGTGCATAGTAAAGCCTGTCCACGTTAAATTTCAGACACTTTTCTTTCAGTGTAGATTTTGAATTATTTCACGGATCGCTGAAACGTTCACTTACATTACAGCTGAAACTCTCCACTTTATTTCGTGGTACGTCATGTTTACGTTCTTGTTGAATCCGGTAAAATGGCGTCGAAACAAGTGGAAGTGCACAAACGCATTTTGTACGAACGGCAGCAAAATCCGAATTTAACGGTACGCGATCTTGCCAAGAAACTAAAACTACCGAAAAGAACCGAGTTTTGTGTTTGCAAATCATTTGTCCAGCGCTTGACTGTGGATCGGAAGGTTGGAAGTTGAACAAATCGAAACGTATGCTCCCGACAAATGGACAAGAAGGTGGTCGCCATTATTGAGAAAAATCACAATCTTTCTTTGCAAAATGTGGCTCGCAAAGTTGGGAAGTCAACATCATACGTACAAAAAGTGAAGCAGAGGCAAGGACTGAAGGCGTACAAAGTGAAAAAGGTGCCCTACCGTGATGACAAGAAATAATTCACTGCAAAAAGTTGTGCTAAGGAGCTTTACACCAATTTTTAGCAAATATTTTCTTGTATCATAATGGATGACGAAACATATGTCCTCGAAGATTTTAAACAGCTTCCGGGTCTGGTTTTTCACACCGCAAAATAATGGAATGCCGTTGCCAATCATTTCCGGACAAAGAAGGTGTCCAAATTCTCGAAGAAGTATTTGATTTGGCAGGCCATATGTAGTTGTGATCGAAAATCTAAAAGTTTCTTCTCTTCCGGCACTATCAATAAAGATGTGTACGAGAAGGAATGTCTGCCAAAGCAGTTGCTGCTGCCATGACTCTCCAGTTCTGTTTTGGCATGATTTGGCCTTTTGTCACTATGCGAAATCCGCCCTGGAATAGTATAAGGTACAAGAGGTCAAATGCGTGCCAAAAACAGCCAATCCCCCAAACTGTCCAGAACTTCGCCCAATAAAGAAGTACTGGGCTCTAGTTAAGCGGAAACTCTTTGAAACTAAGAAGAAAACAAATGTTACCGATGATTTCAAGAGAAAATAGACAATCTTTCCGGCGGGTGAACCACAAAAAGTTCGAGAATTTGGCAAAATAAGGATTCATATCTTAATCAACTTTTTCGCATGTAGATATAAGTCTATTATTGTGAAATAAACAATCGGTTTTGTTGAATTATGTGTACATTTTTTTGCTGCTATTATTTTGGTGTCCAAAATTTAACGTGGACAGGCTTTATGCACGGGTTTCTATTTTCAAGAGCCCAAACTTCACCGTCATTGAGGAGGTGTTAGCCTGTTTGTCACCGTTACTCCTACAGATCCCATGCGCATCCACCACATCTTGTGCGGAAAGATGGTCCAAAAGATCCGTTTCACGTTGATTATGCCGGGGCTGGACACCAAAGAACGTACTCAGTTGAGTGTTTGTTGCGAATCAACCCTCACCTTACGGCCACTCAGGGACAGTGAGGTGACTTCAGTATATAATCAGCTTTCCTGACACAGCTAACATCCCATGATTCAGACAAAACTTGAGGTGTTTCCACCACCCCGCTTCATCTCACTTCGTTGCCACTTAAAAACCTTCTGGGTATTTTATTGTGACCTATCTGGGGTAAGACTTTAACTCTCGCGAATTTGACACACGAGGTATGGATTAAGTTAGCTTTTTTTTTGTTAATCACAAAACAATGAGACCACAGTAAATCTAGAATAAATTATTTTTGATATTTTGATCTGAAATCAAATCATATTTTGTTAATAAACAATGATTGTTAATAAGGCAGAAAATAAACAAGGAACTATACAGGGTTTTATTGGGATCCATGAAATTAGAAACGCACTGTCAGTTTCTTGCAATTTGGTTAATCAAAAGTCCTCACAGCGTTTACAGCTATCCCAAGTAGCACACAAAACATCTTTAATATTCAACACTTGGTTTTCAAGTTTCATTTTGGTAAATCTACAGTAACAAAAGCATATTTTGTTACAGCAGAGTTTATTTCACGTATACGATGTACTAGATATTTCATTGGTGTTGCTCAAATGATTTGCCAAGACCATTCAAAACAAACATTGGAGTTAGTCGATACCTGTTTGTCTTTGTTAACTTGCATCTAGGTAAACTTAATCATGACGTTGCATATTTAATATTTTCCAGTGTCTTTATTTAATTATTTATTTATTTATTTATTTATTTATTTATTTATTTATTTATTTATTTATTCGTCAACAGATAAAGCTGTTTATCCCAATGACAACTAGATAACACTTAATTACATATAATAACTAACACATGCATCTTCGGAAACAACAATTATTAACATCACGGGATACATTAAAATTAAACACGTTATAACAGCTGTTGAAAACGCGACACATGCTTAGCACAGATTCGTGTTTGCCGTAGTTGGTCCTTGAGTGCCGGTTTATAAAGAAAGATTGTAAACGTAGGTTTCGTCGTCGAGTGTTGATGTTCAAGAGACGAAGTAAAGTTGAACAGTCGATGTTTCCCTGAAGGAGGTCACCAACGAAACACGCTTTGGCCACCATACGCCTCCCTTCCAACAATTCCAGGCTGATGAGCTTACACCGACTTTCATAACTTGGCAATCTGCGAGAGTCTTGCCAACGAAGATGTCGCAAAGCAAAGCGTACAAACCTTCGCTGAACGGCTTCGATCCTCTGGACTGCATTTTGGTAGAAAGGGGACCAATCGACAGCACAGTACTCCAAAAAAGGACGAACCAAAGAGCAGTATAGTGCCTTCAAGCAATAAACGTCTTTGAAGTTTTTTGCGAAGCGGAAGATGAATCCAGACTGCGATGAGGCTTTAGAAACAATATAGGCAATGTGGTTCTCGAATGACAGTTTGGAGTCGAGCATTACTCCCAGATCCTTGACTGTTGTTTCACGTTTCAAGCGTGTTCCTCGAAGGATGTACTCGTGGAGAAACATCCTACGTGGTCCGCGTAGGATAATTTCAGGCATCTGAGGACCAAGTTCACGTCGTTCATATATAACAGGAAAAGAAATGGACCAAGGTGGCTGCCTTGCGGAACGCCAGATGTTACTGAGAAGCTGGACGAGGCATAATCTGAGATCATCACAGACATAGTTCTACCAGTCAGGTATGAGCGGAGCCAGTTCAACAATTGATCGTAAACCCCCATTTTGTCGTATTTGGAAATTGCAATCTGATGGTTCATTTTATCGAAGGCCGCAGAGAGATCTGTGTAAATGGCGTCTACTTGATGACCGCGTTCCATTTCACGGATGACGAACGATGTAAATACGGTGCGGTTGGTCGCCGTCGAGCGCTTGGTCATAAAACCGTGTTGTTCTGGAGATATAGTCTGTGAATAGTCATTGACCAGCCTTTGGAGAACAATTAGTTCAAATAGCTTAGATACAGCACTTAGTGCAGCAATCCCACGATAGTTGGTAACGGATCGTTTGCATCCCTTTTTGTGTATTGGGAAAACAAACGACTTTTTCCAGCATTCAGGAAACACACCGGAAGTTAATGACAAATCGAAGACCATAGCCAGGGGCACAGCCAGTGTGTTAAGGCAACGCTTCAGGACAATTGAAGGAATACCATCAGGACCGCATCCAGTTGAGCTTTTCATCTGCTTCCCTGCTGAAATCACCATATCACTATGGATAGTGAGTGCAGAGCCAAATACAGACAAGCGGGGAACATTGCTAGTAGCCGCTTCGAGGCCCTCGGCATCCAGCATTTCGTCGCAGAAGACACTGCTAAACTGCGTACGGAACAAGTTGGCGATATCCGCGACAGAGTCAGCTTCGTGAGTGCCGTCAGTCATGGTGGATGGTAAGCCGGTTTCCTTCCGTTGATCATTCACGAACCGCCAAAAGCTCTTCGGTTTCGTTTTGAGATGGCTCTGCAATTGAGACTGATGAGAGTTGTATAAGCTGTTATTGAGGTGTTTGTAGTCGTCGTTGGCGCGTGCGTAAATTGTCCTCGTAGAATCGGTGCGATATTTGCTGTGTTTCCTAAGAGCAGCCCTTTTAACTCGTTTCAAATGTTTGAGGTCGGAATCAGACCAAGCAGGTTTGGGAGGCTTACGGTTGAGTTTCTTAGGCACGAATTGATCAACGGCGTACAGCAAAATGTTACACAAAGTCGAGGCAGCAGAATTCGTATCCCCGTTTGCAAGGGTCGTGTTCCAATTCACGCCGGCGAGAAAGTTATTCATTTCCACGAAATCAGCTTGGGTGAAGTCATAATAAACGTTTTCGATGTTGTCATGGAAGCTGTACTTAGGATTAAACTCCAGTGTCAGTAGCAGAGGGAAATGATTTCTGCAGCTTTTGACAAGTGGTGTCGGAGCTAGAAGAACGGAACATCTTTGACCAAATTCTTCGCTAATGAAACATAGATTCAGGAAACGGTTATTCGCGTTCGGAATGCCATTAACTTGCCGAAGTCTGGCGGTAGAATAAGCATCAAGCAAGGAGAGCGAAGCCGGTCTGAATGACGAACAGGAATTGTCTGGATAGCGGAAGCCATTAGTATAGATATGCCATGAAATCGTGCTGAGGTTAAAATCTCCCACGATAATGATGTTGTCGCTGGGTCCCATTTGTGACACGATCCAATCCAAAGAAAGAGCGTGCTTTTCGATAAGGCTGCTGTCACTAACACGATCGGGGGGAATATAGACCACACAGATAAACAGTGTCCCGGTTTTAGTGGATATCGCCACCCAAAGATGTTCAACCGTTGAGTCCTCTGGAGGCTTCAGAAGTCGAGATTTGAATTTTGAGCGCACGGCAAGAAGAACTCCACCACCAGATTTCTTGTTGCTATTGAGCGACGATCGGTCTTGCCGGTAGACATAATACGTATTGTCGAACAGTTGCTTCGATAATGTGTTTATATTAAGCCAAGTTTCCGTGAAGGCGTAAACATCGTAGCATGCGTCACTGCATGCCAACTGGTACTCGGCGAGCAAACTGTTGATACCACCTACGTTCTGGTAGTACAAAAGGGCTTTCAATGAGGGGGCAGAGGATTCGGCAGGCAGCGATCTGAAAGATGAGGCAGCATCAGCCCGAGCAACGTCATTAGATGAAGGATACTTGCCATGGATGGCAGCTTGGAGAGCCCTGTCCCCATCGCTAGACCCAGGGCCTGGACGACTTTGACGGCTGGAACTAGCAGTTAGAACATCGTTGAGACTAGCAGTGAGCACAGCTGAGCTAGGAGGGTCCAGGGCTTCCATACTGCTTTGTGACGTGCGTCCCAGACCGGTTGAAGTGACGGTCGATGTGTGTTGATGACGAGCATGGGCGAGATGACAGGTATGTAGCAGGCTGGCGGGCGTTGATAACGGCGGTCTAGTGGAAGCATCAGCAGGAGAAAGATGGTTGGAATCGGAAGATATATCAGGAAGCGTACGCTCTACAAACTGCGGGTACTTGCCTGAATTAGCAGCTTGGAGAACCTCTTTGTCAGATGTGTGTGATGTTTGTTAAGAAGTAATTTTCACCTACAGTGCAACATAACAAATAATTTACTTTCGTGTTCCAATGAAGCGTTCTGATACTTATTGTTTTCAAAATGAGTTTTTTGAGCCACATGCGCAACGTAATGAGAACGCTCTATAAAGTCAATGAATAATGTTCCGTTCTTGCAACGTTCAATTGCACATTACCACAACAGTGATGACGATTGAAATATATCCAAATGAGATGCACACTACCGACCACATGTGTTTTGATATGAATGAAAAAATAATCAATTCATAATCTGATCAAATCAAGTAAGGGTTGATTTCCAGAGGTTGTTGTTATTGTATAGGTCTCAAAAAGAAAATGACTTTAAGTGTTCATTCTGCCACTTCTATAAGCTATGCTTTTCATAGTAGTGGCTATTACTATTTAACCTTTAAACAAGGATCACTCAAATAGTGAGAGCATAGTATTTTTATTTTTAGCTGAACTAACTAATTAATATAAATAAAATAGCTACCTTCATAAGGTGAAATAAATTATCTTCCCAATCAAAATAAACAGCTGTGAGATTACAAGTTGTGCGTAATGGACATAAACTGTTACGTTTTTGAATTAATTCTGCCAACTGTTTACATACAAGCAAAATCAATGATTTCACAAGGAACCCGTGAACCCAATTTAAAGGACAAGTCTTTTGCTATGTTCCCTACTATAACCTAATGTATTCATCACAAAGAAAAGCTTTGGTATTGGTAAAATTTCCAATGTATCAGAACTTGATTGTGTTTTTTCCAAATAGCTTATTTAAATCAAAATATCTGTAAAGTAGGGATTGTAATGTTTTGAATATCTTCTTCTTTGGGGTTTTAAGCTTTTTGGTTATGGTGCGCCGGTTTGGGGAGCGGGGTTTATGGGGTCGGCGGTCTTTGGTTGGTTGTGGGGGGGAATTGGGGCCGGGGGGGTTGGGGGGACCACCGGGGGGGGGGGTGTGGGGGTGCGGCTGGGGGGGGGGGGGGGGTTATGAATATGCAATAATCGATTGATCATAAGCGATAATAATCATAATACAGTTGTTCGATAAATTTGTAACATGATTTTTGTTTGTGAGTTAAGGAAATAAATCTTCAAGTAACAATAAAATAATCTTAAAGTAACAATAGAATAAACTTTATCAAGATTGGTTTTAACGACCAACTTAAATGATGAGACGAAGTGTTCGTCTTTTAAAATAAGTTATTTAACTTCTCGTGGTTCAGAACAGGAGACGACTTATTAAGCTCCTTTATGCAATCATATGATTGAATTTGTAAGGCTAGTGGTTTTTCGTCATAAACAATGCAATTAAATAATTGCAATTAATAGCACTATAAGTTCTACATGTTAAGAACGGTTTGATATTTTCCACTTATGCAAAGATAACTTCATTTAGAAACAGTTCTGCTCAAATATGAACGAGACTGGTTAAATAAAACACAAACGGTTAATTATTCTTCAATATTTATTTTGTCTCCTTCAAAATAATCACCATCGGAGGCGATACACATATGCCAACGTTTTTTTTCCATTCCTTATAGCACTTTTCATACGCCTCTTTTGGTATCGCCTTAAGCTCCCTCTTCGAATTCTCTTTTATGACTTCAATCGTCTGAAAATGTTTACCACGAAGCGGCAATTTGAGTTTGGGGAAGAGGAAAAAGTCACATGGTGCCATATCAGGCGAATACGGCGCTTGAGGAACGATGTTAACGTTGTTTTTGGTCAAATAATCGCGAACTAAACGTGATGTGTGAGCTGGTGCATTATCGTGATGCAAAAACCATGACTTGTTGTCCCACAATTCTTTCCTTTTGAGACGAATATTCTCACGCAAACGCTTCATAACGCCCAAATAATATTCAGCATTGACCGATTGACCTTCCGGAAGGAATTCCGAGTGCACCACACCTTGGCTATCGAAGAAAACAGTCAGCATAACCTTGATTTTCGATCGACTTTGACGCGGTTTTTTGGGTTTCGGCTCATTTTGGAAGCGCCATTCCGATGATTGCTGGGCTGTTTCGACGTCGTACTCGTAGACCCAAGTCTCGTCACCAGTTATGATGTGCTGGATGTCCGTATCACTCATTGTGAGCATTTCCTTAGCGACAGTTTTGCGTTGCTCTTTTTGAAGAAAATTCAACAATTTTGGAACAAGACGCGCGGACACACGTCTCATGCCCAAAACATCGTGTATAATGCTATGAGCGGATCCATTTGATATGTTGAGCTCATCAGCTATTTCTCTCTCGGTCACACGGCGATTTTGCAGCACAATTTTCTTCACTTTTTCGATGTTTTCTTCGTTTATTGATGTTGCTGGACGACGATCATGAGGCAGATTTTCAACTGATGTACGACCCTCTTTGAACGACTTATACCAATCAAACACACGTGCACGCGATAGAGCAGATTCCCCATAGGCTTTCTGCAACATTTTCAATGCATCCGAAGCACTTATTCCGTTGGAATAACAAAATTTCAAACTAATTCTTTGCTCAACGTTTGATTCCATAGTAAAATTCGAAAAACACACTGGAGGTTGACTTGTTTATAGTGCCGTAAAAAAAGCTTCGTGACAGATCGTGCTCAAATTTGACATGTAAACGTATAACAGTCCTACCAATCTAAGAAAAATTTTTTTTTGACGATATGTCATCCGCGGACCGTTTTATTCATAAAGTCTCGTTCATATTTGAGCAGAAGATAGAATTAATAATACTAGGATTTTATTTAATTAATCCGATTGAACCTCTTAACGAAATCCCCACTCAATTGCTCTTCAGTTTTTAAGTAAAAAAAAACATGGTGTAGCATCTGAATTTTTCTAATTCTTTGATCCAATCGAGTGAACACTTTTGTTGAAGGCGTTTAGGACATTATTTTTTTAATTGTAATGTCAGTCAAACATCATCTTTTCAGTACGTTATGCATATTCTTTGAACAAATAAGCAGCTTTTAGTTTAGTGTAATATTAAATTTATTAATAGTACAGTAGTTTTTAATTCTAAGTAAATTAGGTACACACAAACAAAGAAAACTCACTATCAAACTACGACTGTCGCTACCAGATAGCTATAATTTTAAGATGTCTGCATAAATAAATATCATAGAAGTACTTCACGTGTTTAGAATGAACTCATGATTATTTTAGCCGGTAGTGTATTTGATTTATTCGCTGTCACCATATGCTAAAATTTTGCAATACAAAACGGGTTTTTTAAATTTCACTCATTCCTCCACAGTTTGAACCTAACATGAACCTGTAACGATTTATAATTCTTCGAATGAGTCAGAAATCTGATTCTTCCAAATGTAAACATAATTTTACACATTTTTTTCTTTTTCAAGTTCTGAAGCAATGCTCTATTCTCGAGGATTTATTCTGGGGCGTTTATATTTTTCGTAGTAGAACAGAATATTGATCCATAAATCCGAAAGCGTTTAAAAAATAAAATTATTCCAACACAATTTTCAGATCATTTTACTTCTCAATATTTTGATCAGGAATGTTTGGTTGATAACCCATTAATAATCCATTAAAAAAAAGTTATATTCGCATTCATATAAACATCGGCATCATTTTACTATCCTGCAACGCGATTTACAATATTTGTAACTTTTACAAAATGCTATTGCTACCTTGTAGAACCAGCGTCATGTTGCAAATAAGCTCCACCTTTGCGTCTTTTGCGTTGCTGTTGTGTATGATTTTGCGGTACATAGCCAAATAAAACTATCCCTAATTTGTTTCAAGAGAGATAATTATCTTCTATTGAAACAAGATGTGCTACTTGGTCCGTGACGTGTGACAAGTCGAAGCTGAAAAGCTGCCTGACTGATAAGCATCGTTGATTTGTGGTATTCAAATGGATGGAATTGTTGTTCGAATGTTCTGTGGTGGGCCGGATGCTCGTAGGTCCTGCAAGCAGCCAACCCTGTAGGCTCTGTCATTCGTTTCATCGTGCATCTGGACATGCTCTTTTCAGCGACGATGATAGGGACTATCTCGATAGGTAAACGTGCTTTGGATTTTACGAGATTCGGGAGGAATAATTCACATTGAATTTATTGCACCACTACAGATGAGGCTGGCAGGCAAACTAGGTATCTAACATTGTCCGACGAGAGCCTGTGGCAGCACCAGATTGTGGAACTTCATCGAAGCGAGATAATTTTATTGACAATCTTTGCAATGTTCCAGAGAATTTAAGCCCTCGCAATTACTTAAAGCATCTTCCTATTCCCAATCGCCATGGAACGCGATTCCGTTCCGGCTGATTAAACCAATTTCACAATCTGTTACACAATCATCGGATTTAATTACACTCTAACGCCGCACTTCCGACCAAGTGAGAGACGGGAGCGTCTACCTTTTGATCAACTATCCACCGAAAATGACCTTCAATTAAAGTCCCATTCATTTATTCATTCATCTATTCGTGCATTCGTCCATTACCAATGCGAATTGTTTCGATTCGGCTAAGCACAAGATTCCTACGCTCAATGCTTCATCGGCTAGTTTGTTGATTGGATTGGCCACCGAGAACGGCCACAACCCATCGCCAGCCGGCAGACGACGGATTGCTTCTAAAATTTGTAAGTAACACGTTTTTTACGACTCTTTTCGTCCAACCCGACAAAGGCCATTCTTTTGAAGGAGTCAAACGAGAGCGAAAAAAACACACTTCATTTGATTAGGTCTCGGTGATTGAAACATTTCCACTTCGTTAGGGTTCACTTGATGATAGCTATGCGGTCGAAGTGGTCATTATCCTCGCTATCATCATCTTCGTCGCCGTCATCGTCTTTTGTCCGCTAGGAGTTCCGTCTCGATAGTGTAAAAGCCAAGAAGCTGATATTAATTGCTCAGCTCCCAGACCCCAGACCAATTTGCTCCCACTTTTGAGATATCCGATTGTAGTTATGAGATCTGAAACACCCGCAAGGTTTTCAGGTTGGTTGAAGTTTGGCATCGTTTTTGTTTGAGCTGGCAGTGGCTTGTTCCGATGTTAATTGGTATCCGCTTTTATAGTATGGCAAAAAGGTGAGCATATGACTACGATTTTACAGTGTGTTGTTTTAACTATCCCGTAGTTTGATATTTTACATGATGCTTGATTTCATAAATAATGTTGGGGATTTTATGTATTGCTGACAATAAATTTTAACTATGATCATTGGAAATGCAAATGACGATGAATTACTTGGGTCCTCCCTTAGCTCAGTCAGTAAAGGTGACCCTACAAATCAACACCATGCTCCATGGGTAAAGGAGTAGTTAAGATTGCCAACGATTGCATAGAAAAAAGAAAAAGTTCACAGATTTTCCATGCGATTATACTGCTTATCGTCAATAAATATACGTAGGCTAAATACACGCTAAGAAAGAGTACCCAAAATTAAGTGAAAATTAACTCAACGTTGAGTTCTGTAGAGTGAGGTTACCAGTTGGGTGAATTAAAAAATTGAAGTAGGTATAATTAACCCATCTTGTCAGTAATAGTAGATATACTCAAATTTAAGTTTTTTTGTATCTTCGATATTTTATTCCAATTTTAAAAATTTTAATTTGCTTTTACCTGCCATCGTGCCGTGAATTACAACATTGTCATTCGTTATATTGTTGGTTTTATGCTTATAGATCTATGCCTACTATCAACAATGTTTGAAAATTTAATCAGGACCATTAACTATTGTAAACTGTTATTTCCAAACCTAATTTATTTATATTTTAGTTTGAAGACCAAAACAACTCAATTTTTAAGTTGAGGCTTCTCAACCATCCCGTTCTCTTGCCGCATTGAACGGTTGAGTATTTTCAACTTAATTTTAATTGAAAAATCGTAGCACCCGTCGGCGTTGTTGACGATTGTCATTTATTTGTTAGTCTGGTCGACTACGAACGCATTATTTGTTCGTCGCAATTGTCTTAGGTTATCGGATAACCTTTCAGATTCACGAAATGGTAGCATTATTAGCAACGCTATTGCTTATGGATTGCCAGCGTATTTGTGAGGTGTTTCCTTGTTTTATTTACTTTCCAATATTGACAGAATAGAAATGATCGATTTAACTATTTGTCCGTGTGTTTTAATATTCTGTTCGAAAAAAATGATCATTAGGTATCTATGTTTATGTATAAATTTCTTCCATTTATTTTCGATAATTCATTAGGTAAATTTTACCCATTGGCGCCTTACCCAAGAATGCAAATCTTTAAAAATGAGTAAATTTTACCTTTTGTTACTGTGAAATGTAATAACCCAAAATTGAGTTTTCATCTTATACCTAATTTTAACTTAATGCACAAAACACTTGAGATGGGTGAAAAAAACTTAGTTTTGGGTACTTTTTTCTTAAGCGTGTACAGAAAAAAAATGACAGCTCTATCAGCATTATTCCTTCAAGGCAGCTTTGGAGAAAGCAGTGAAGCAACTACGTTCGATGGTTTACGACAATTACCGCCGGCGAAGGGAAGTCCGTCATCGTTCCGCACCTTGTTCGGCCGGATACAACCGAGCGGCCCATACATAAGATTTTTGCGCTCCTGGAGAACGGTTATCGAGCGCAAGCCGGGTTCCGACTGTCCGACGGATTTGCGTGACCGGAAAGTGCCGCAAGCGCTGAAGCGGAAGACGGATGACAAAGTGACGAAATCCTTCCGCGCCTTGGACCGAGAGGCCGGTACGACCAGCCTACGTAGTCAAAAAGAGATGTTTGGTCAACACGGAACATCGAAAGAAGCGGAAATCGAAACCGGCCGTGTCCGAATGAAACGGCCACCCAAAAGTAACGGCTAAGGGAGCTCGTCAAGGATGTCTTTCCTGCGGCAATGACTAGCAGGGGACTGGCTATTTCACGTCTCACACGAAGTTCCCGAGGATAGTCCTCGTGTGGCTAGCAATAAGTGAGAAGGGGATGTCAAAACCTCTCTTCTTTTCTTCGGGACTTGCGGTCAACGGGGAGGTTTACAGCAAAAAAATAGTTACCGGAAGTAGCGACCTTCATTAACAAAAGCCACGCGAAGGATGATGTCGTGTTTTGGCCAGATAATTTGCCGTAAACTTGAATATTCGGCAGTAAGTCAATTAGTTTAGAGACTTCAGACTCTAATTTTCCGGGCAATTTCTTTGCTTTTTCGATTCAACTTTTCACATCATGTGCCGAGTTTTAAAGTAATTTGTAGTCTTTTGAAGTCCATGAATTGTCCGCTCCAAGGATGTTCGAAATTTGATAGTACGTATGACGAATCGCAAACCATTCGAATTGCTTGTGAATCGATCCAAAAGTGTCTAAAAGCCTGAAGCACCGGAAGGAGCAGGTATCAATCGGGATGTTTTATCCAATGTTTGGAAGGAAAGGACTGTCAGACCCAACTGCCTTCGGAACCGCCAACACGAACATTGAAAGACTGGCAAAAGGTAAAGCTTATTTGCAAACATTGGCGATTAGTTTTGCTAACTTCAAATGTTCTTGGTTTGGATGAACGTTAGGACAATGCAACTGGTGGTGGTCCCAACACAATGAAGATTATGTAATCAATCGAAGAGGCTGTTGTAAGATTACTCTCTTTGGACAAAACGGAAGTAGAAGTAGTAAAATTGTTTTATTTTTATTTTCATTCTTTCACTTATATTTTAATTTACATTTTAGCCCAAAGGGCTCTTCTGCTTTGTTTCAATCGTGTTTAATGTGTTTAATGTGTATTATGTTTTAAATTGGTTTGAGATCAGCCCTTGTGGCATTGTTAGTTAAAATTTGATAACCTATCTACCTACTTAAACTACAACTACAACTACAATTTGAAAAGTCTACCAGAGTGGGGAACCAGATTCCGGATGATCTGGTGATTCGATGTCAGGCAGCGTGCTCAATACCGATTGATAGACTCACTGAATCGCTTTTCGAGGAGCTTTATCTCGGCCAGACGGTGGACCTCAGGTGATCTTGTTCTCTGAGAAATGTTACGGATCATTCTATGGAACTTTATTTGAATTCGCTGATGTTTCGAGTGATGTGTTTTTGCGCAACTCACCCAGACTGGCATGCTGTATTCAATGGCCGGGAGTAAGATTTACTTGTAGACAGCAAGCTTGTTCTTCAGGGATAATGTAGACCTTCTGTTGATCAATGGGTACAGTAGCTTCAACAGAACGTTGGGAGCATTGGAATGTGGGAATAGGAGATTCTGTTTGCTGCAACCAAGTTCCAATATCCTGAACTAGATTTTAACAGGAAAATACTACAACCGTGCCTAAGTGAATTTTGATTCGGTGAGCAGGCTTTGTTTGTAAATTAATCGGTGCAAGAAGAGTGTATTAGACGCAGATATCAAGTTACTACCGGAAGGTTTCTGACACGTCGGCGACGTCCGCCTTGATGTACACAAGTAACGACGACAGCAGCTGCGAGTCCAGCAGGACTTGGCCATCTAGGACATCGAGGAGAGCTGGTTTGCAAAGCAACAAATAATTTATTTCTACCATATTTTAAAGACAATATCTAATATCCGGTTTGTCTATTATATTTTATAAATTATTTCTATAATATTTTATTTTGTCTATTTTGTTTTGTTTTGTTTTTTGTTATGCTTGTCTCTTTTCAGCCACATTGGAGCGGTCCATTGCTTTTGGCAGATGGTGCTACATACTTTTAGCGTATCGTTAACCAAAACGAGCCCTCCTGCTAACCTTTCCCCAACCATCCAACATCCCAGTGATTTCTCGTGGAAATGCAGAGGATTTCTCGGCTTCCTTCAAAGCGAGTATCATGTCAACACGTTCCTTCCCACTCCCTAATTGACTAGCATTCGGGCACGGCCGGCGCCGGTATTGCTTTATAATGGGTCACCAGTTTTTACACATTGAAGATGTACACATTGAAGATGTCCCAAACATCATCTGTTGGTTCTTTGTGTAGATACAGCTGATCTAGCAATAACGGAGTTGCATCCGTGGGCGGTCAATCATGCTCATGCTCATGCTCATGAAGTCCTTGAATTGTCAAGGATAGTTGAGTTTATTGGTTCGCTAAATTTGTTCATTTCTAGTCAATTTGGCGGCATCGGTACTTCTTGAGGTGACGACACAACCCAAGTAACAATTCAAATGTAAATTGGTTTTATTCATGTTTTATGATGCTCAGAAAAAAATAATGAATTTTATCAAGCGCGTAAAATTTATCCTCGTTTAATTCCAAGCTAATTGCCGGCGCAAGGGAGGAGAAAGCGGACGCACGGCACCCCAGGGGCGGGCAACCCAGCGACGCGGGGCGAGGCGAAAAAACGGCACGCCCGGAAGGGAAGAAAGCCGGGCCCGGCAACAGAGCGAGGAGGGCAGGGGGGAGCGCCGGCGCGGGAGCACGGAGGAAAGCGAGAAAAAAGAAAAAAAAAAAAAAAAGCCAGCGCAAACAACGAAATTGTTTGCGATCTTTCATGCGCCATACAACAATGCTTGCAATATTTCATGCAACAGACTAGATTCAGGCGTTATCTGGCTTAAATTTACATGAAATATCCAATAATTTTCTGCCAAATCTAGCATTCCCTTTATGTGCATTAGAAAACGCATAAAAATTCAATGTTTATTTTTAACTGTGTGGTTTTATTATAGCATTATGGAGTTCATTTGGTTTTTTCAGGGTATTTTCCAATTTAAGGTGGTTTCAATTGATAAACAGTTCTAAACAGTGATCCCAAACAACACTTGAAGAAACCTCCATAAAACTAGATCATTTATAAGTGTAATTCACCTTGTAAGTAATTTTATACTATAATTGATCCCCCTCTCAAGACATCGTTTCGCAACTTTCATAAAACCTGATAAAAGCTTTGAACAAGTTTTATGACATTCTTCTTTAAGATGAATGTATCTTGGAAATGCTGCCATAAAACCAACAATCAATATGCAACTAGCGATTTGAAATTGGCTCACTGTTGTAGAACCCCTTGGTCCGAAGTACACCTTGAAGCCAGCACCTAACTATACATATTTGCGCCTTTGTTTTGATTTGCTGTGTTATTTTGACAGAATATTTGAGAGTGTGTTCGTGTGAGTTCATTATTAGGGGCGTATTATTAAGCTTGGGACCGAGCTTGGGACCGATGTGCTAGTACTGACTGAGCCAAGAAAAAAATCGTATTTGTTCGGGACCTACTGGTCTTAGAGTTAGTCTATGATAAAACGCTCTTAGAACCATTTGATTTTAGATAAGAGTAAATACTCTTGAGAAAGAACATTATGTGAAAAACAAACAAACTGTCACAATGGACGCCCATAGGTGGAAGAAATTAAACACTAGTGGATCGTTCAAGCGGAAATTCAATTAAACCTACGATAGTGCACTACGATGGTCAAATGTTATGTTAATGTTAAAGTCTCCCGAGTCGTGCATTTCGGTTCCCAACAGGCTACACCATATTTAACCGGTTGGAAGTAAAACCGGGGGAGCACGGGGGGAAACGATTTTTTGAAATATAAAAACAGAGCCCGCAGAAACCACCACCCCCACCCTCACATGAAAATTAGATAGAAGAAGAAAAAAATTAATTTTCCTCCGCGTTGCTGTCGTCGGTACAACAAAATTAATTTTTTTTTTTTTTTTCATCATCAATTAGTAGCGTGTGAAGTTAGAGTTTTGTTTTTTTTTTGACGTAGACTACGTCTTACGGTAAGGGTAGGGTGTCAATTGAAAATCTAAAAATAAGCGACCGTCACGAAATATCGTTACAAATTAAACGCTAATTTCTTAATAAATGCTCGATAGATTTTAAAGATGTGTACACCAATCGGTTGGAAATTTTCCCGCGTATCAATTCAACTATCAAACATTATCCGCTAACAATTTCAAACTATTGAAAATAACGAAAATAAAAGATGATGTCTTATAATTTTGTTTTGCAGTAAATTTATTACCAGATGCACAGTACTTTCCTATCACAGATTTCAAATGTGAACAAGGGAGGTCTCTTATGCAGCAGTAAACGATATAATAGGGGTACAATTTTACAAATTTTCTCATACGTGTTTCAGTACTAGAGCTGTGCGGAGCAACAAGCCAGTATGGATTGGCAGCTGGCGATGGCATGTACCCTGGAGCGTGCATTCGGCAGTGCTGATAGCAAGGCGGCTAGTACCATAGAAGGTGCACTGGAAACCAACTGTTGGCCATTACGCTGATTGCGCCGAAGGCTGTTGCTAGCAAGCCGTTGGCTAGGCAACCGTTGCCAGGCAGCCATAAATTATGCAATGGATTGCTAAGCAGACGGTTGCCCAAGCCAGTGATTTATTTGTAGTCAGCCGGTGCAGCCATGACGAGCGAAATAAGCTGCTTGTGTGTGTGATCTTGCTACTAGCCATCATTTGGTAAGGCGCAACGTGCAACGGCTGAAATAACCTGCTTCATCAAAAGACCGAAAACGTTTTAATTCAAATGCGGATCATTTCGAATCCGTCCTTTTCAGGACGACGAATTCTATTTCGGGAGAGTTTGTATGATTTGAATTTATCTAAAATTACTTTTCAAGTTCTTACCAATTGGCTGACAGCGGTGGCCATAATAATTTTAGTTTTCTCTTCGTTGCATACCTTGAGAATTGTATTCAATTTACAAATGGCTGCCGTCACGAAAAATTGAAACACCGGACGCTAAAAACCCAATCGTTTCTTGATTGATTTATTTTTGAGATTTTTGCACCAACCCGCTATGGTACGAATGGACAAATCTCGTGACAAAAATCGATAACTCCAAAACCATTAAATTAAGACAGATGATGTCTGTCAGATCTGTCTGAATAATCTGTCTGAAATTAATGGTTTTTGGGGTTTGGCATAGGGGAACCTAAAGGTTTTAGGTTGCTTTTATTTTAAAAAAAAATTAAAAAAAAAAAGGAGGATTTTTGGTGGTTGGAGGAAAGGCGTGTAAAGTGGGGGGGCGGAAAAAGGGGGGGGGGAAAAAGGGGGATTAAAGGGCGGTGGGGGTTGGGAAAAGGGGGGGGGGGGTAATAAATAAAAGAAGTTATTAAGGTGACCGTTTCAGCGGGACGAAATCATAAGTCTTTAAATTATTTACAAGGAAAAATCTGGGAAAACCAAAATTTCACGCACGACAGTTTCTAGCTATTATCAATACCTTTCATTTGGTGTGAATTTTTTTTTTGAAATATTTTGTAAATTTCGAGTCTTATCAAATTTGGTGATCGGACTTCAGGTTTTTCCTTCCTCCCCAGAATCATAGCAAAAATAATGTTAGCTCACTTTGTGAATTGCTTTCAAAGTCAGCGTGGTGTGCATCCAAACATTGAAAGTAAAAAGCAATTTTTGTTTGATCAACATTGAGAACCATGCTGGGAATCATATGGCTCTCCAAAAGATCCGGAACGTCCGTAAAAGTGGCCAGTTCTAGGAATTAGTCCCATATGGATGAAATTTTCTTTTTGCAATCAACATTCAGTTTATGAAAGTATAATAGAATGAACTTCAATTCGTGGTCTGAAAATGTTCCTTCAGAGGTCATGTGGTGGCCACCCGGAAGATCCGGAACCTCCGTAAAAGTGGCCAGTTCTTGGAATTAGTCTCAAAACGAAGACTTTTTTGCAATCAACATCTAGTTTGTGAAAGTAGTATGAACTTCAATTCGTGGACTGAAGATGTCCCTTCAGAGGTCGCATGGTGGCCACCCGGAAGATTCGGAACATCCGTGAAAGTGGCCAGTTCTTAGAATTAGTCCCAAAAAGACGTTTTTTTTTGCAATCAACATTTAGTTTGTGAAAGTAGAATGAACTTCAATTTGCGATCTGAAAATGTCCCTTCATGTGGTGGCCACCCGGAAGATTCGGAACATCCTTGAAAGTGGCCAGTTTTTGGAAGTACAGCCATGACTCGATATAAATCAACTTTATTTTTTGACTTTTTTCGTCGATTTCTCGTAAACCACAACCCGATCATGACAAATGATGAGATCACTGCATATATGAGACAATTTAGAAACTACTGGTATCATCGATATGTATGGTTGCGTTATACTGAGTGAAAAATCGATGAAGAAAGCCAAAAAATAATGTTGCTTTATATCGAGGTATGCCTTTTTCTTGCAATCCACATTCAGTTTGAAAAAGTGGAATGAATGATTTTGTTATTTGAACATTTTCATTTGGGTGGGATCCCAAAAGGCCAGGATGTTGCATGTTGGAGATGGGATTTTAGGTATTTTATTCCTTCCCAGCACCATAGCAAGGATAATTGCATTGAAAATCAACGTGGTGTACATCAGCACATTGATAAAATATAAATTATTTTAGTTTGATCAAGAAGTCAGAACCATGCTGGAAGTAGTCCCAAACGGACGATCTTATGTTTTTTTAATCAACATTTAGTTTCTGAAAGTAGAATGCACTTCAATTTGCAATCTGAAGATGCCCCTTCAAAGGTCATGTGGTGGCTATCTGGAAGATCCGGAACATGTAATCACATATCAGTTTATGAAGGTGGAAAAACTCCCAATTTATTCTTATAATTTCTATTCAGAGCTCATATGGTGGCAATCCAGAAGGCCACGATGTTAGCGGCCGAGATGTTAGCGATCAAGGCGGATTCGGCCAGCTTGATAGCGGGTGGGATAATTAAATAGTTGCTATCATCAAAATGAGGATCAGTATTGTCCAATTGACCCATATTCATAAGCTTTGCGTAATTGGGAATGGGCGGGAATCTGCAAACACTACTGGATATTAAATTGGAGGTAAGGAGGGTCCAACATTTGGATTGTTGCGATACTTGATAAACTACGATATACTACTGGAATAAGCTTGAAGATGCTTTTTTAGATTCATTCGGTTCTGTTTGAATTCGTTGCATGTTGCATGGGACGGGTGCATTGCAACCGGAATGATTGCGGCTGGGACGAATGCGCCTAGAACGAATGCGGCTGGGACGAATGCGGCCTTATTATGGTCGAGTGTGTGTTTGTTTGTTGGGATGTGATGATATATTCTGTTTATTCATTACGAATTTTTGTTCCGAATCTTCCGGGTGGCCACCATGCGACCTCTGAAGGGACATCTTTAGACCACAAATTGAAGTTCATTCTACTTTCACAAACTAAATGTTGATTGCAAAAAAAAAAAACGTTTTTTGGGACTAATTCTAAGAACTGGCCACTTTCACGGATGTTCCGAATCTTCCCGGAGGCCACCATGCGACCTCTGAAGGGACATCGTCAGTCCACGAATTGAAGTTCACACTACTTTCACAAACTAGATGTTGATTGCAAAAAAGTCTTCGTTTTGAGACTAATTCCAAGAACTGGCCACTTTTACGGAGGTTCCGGATCTTCCGGGTGGCCACCACATGACCTCTGAAGGAACATTTTCAGACCACGAATTGAAGTTCATTCTATTATACTTTCATAAACTGAATGTTGATTGCAAAAAGAAAATTTCATCCATATGGGACTAATTCCTAGAACTGGCCACTTTTACGGACGTTCCGGATCTTTTGGAGAGCCATATGATTCCCAGCATGGTTCTCAATGTTGATCAAACAAAAATTGCTTTTTACTTTCAATGTTTGGATGCACGCCACGCTGACTTTGAAAGCAATTCACAAAGTGAGCTAACATTATTTTTGCTATGATTCTGGGGAGGAAGGAAAAACCTGAAGTCCGATCACCAAATTTGATAAGACTCGAAATTTACAAAATATTTCAAAAAAAATTTCACACCAAATGAAAGGTATTGATAATAGCTAGAAACTGTCGTGCGTGAAATTTTGGTTTTCCCAGATTTTCCCTAACAAATAATTTAAAGACTTATGATTTCGTCCCGCTGAAACGGTCACCTTAAAATAAAATATGGGTAAAAAGGGGTGGAGAATAAAAATTTTGTGGGATAAATAGAGAAGAGGGTTTATAAGGCCTTCTCCACACTGATTTTATGGCTATCTTACGAAAGGCTTGTTTACCTTGAGCAATTCATGCAAGTTTTATTCAAGCGTAACTCATCTTTTTCAAGAATAGAACAAATAAAGATGAACTTATCGCGCTCCTCAAAAAGTCTTGTTAGTCTTGAGCAAGAAATTTTAGCTTTATTTGCGCTTTATGGTAGTTTCAGATAAAACCATTGAAAAAATTGCGAGCGTGGCTATTCTGGATTCCCTCGGAATGGTAGCCATTTACATATGTATGCAACAAAACTCTCGTTTTTCCAATGCTACGAACAATTTCTGCTGTTTAAAATACATTTTGAAACTTAAAATGAATTTTAGACACAATTTATTCTAGATCTAACAATTTATCAGCCTTGTTAGCCACATAGTTTTTGAATTTTCAAGTATATTTAATTTTTTAAATAAATCAATGTTCTAGTAATAATTCCGGGGCGCATAAAATTTTTCGAACTTTTGTGTTACAAAACACCAATAAATTAAACCTCGCATGACAAATTTATCAATTGCAGGCAAAAAAACTCATGCATTTATGGTCAATTTGACATTAAATTTACGTACGCATCTACTTTGGAAAAGAAACATCGTATTTTTCTTCCTTTTATAGCTTCGCCTCAACTATAAACAAAAAAAAAGTCCCCATTCACCAGAAAGAATCCATAAATGGATTCTTCGAAACATATTTGTGAAACCCTGGAAGTGTTCTTAAAGAGGAAAATCATTAAACTATCAAAACTTGTGGTAGTTTTATCATAGTTTTGAGCATGTCTTGAATGTCATTACAAGTATGTACCGATAAAACTATCAAGTTTTAAGCGAACCTTGGGAAATAGTTTTGAGAACCTCCTGTAGTATGGGCCTTTTTGAACTTATGAGGGTTTTAGGGCTTTATCATATGAGTCTTGAAAACTTCTTCAAGTGTACCTTAAAATTGAATTTGTTACTTGGCAAGTAAGCCTTGGTATAATCTTTCGAGGGCACAACTGTCATCTCCCACATAACATTCAGTAAAGATTGTTGTAAAGTCCAACCAAGCAGAAGCCATTGCCGAACTGTATGTCATGAGAGAGATGAAATTTGTGCGCTTTAAGTTTCACTTTTAGACTAGAGGACTTGAATAATGTCGTCATATTTCGATGTGTTGACGAGCTAGGATCTGAAATGGCAAAGAACATATTTTGAAAGTTCTCTGAAAAACAATTCCATTCAATGAAATTCAGTGTTCAATGATAAAGAAAATTATTGGAAACTTCTGTAATAACAATACATACTTTTTGTTAATGCCGATCGCCTATTGCTATTATTACTAAGGTGCCCATTAGCCACTACGACACACTATTAGATCTCGTACAAAACCAATCGCTTAACGATCAATAATAGGACCGTAGGTAGCAAACCGATGTCCAAAAACATCGCACCCGGTCAGCCAATAGGATTGACATTGTTCTATGACCACTCTGCAATAAACCATTCGAACAACTACATTCCATTGCGATACGTCACGCATTTTTTGTAAAATAACGGGTGTTCAATAAAAAATGAGATTTTTTCAGTCGTATAGTGAAAAAAAAAGGTTTTTTTTAACGAATTCAGTATATTTTATTAAAAACATAATGTTTATTCTTCAAAAAAGCATAACTTTTTATTTTTTTCAAATTATTTTTTTATTTTTTTTTTTATTTTACGTCGGCCTATTTCCTCACATGGTGACAATCACCGACGCCAGGAAGACGACTCCACCACCTGGACCCTACCTAACGACTCATGAATATGAGCCGGGACCAACGGCTTTACTTCCCTTCCGAAGGAAGACGTGACCAGATTTTTTCGCCTCAGAAAAACCACCGACGTCGACTGGGATTGAACCCAGACCCACTGGGGTGCCAAGTAGCAGTCACGCTTATCACTACACCACCGATGCCGGCGAAGTTTTTTTTTCAAATTTATGCTTTAACTTATATTTTACTCCAGGGGGATGTGGCCGACTTGTCACTGGAATAGTAGCTGTCATTTCCTGGAATGTGGGTCTTCGAGAGCGGAAAGTAACTTTCGTCGTCCAGCACGAACGACGTCCCGCGGTCGTTCTTCGTCATCCACCGGCACTGCGATTTCACGGTCACTATCTGCTCGTCCGTGTACTCGGGGGACCGACAGATGAAGTCCTCCATCTTGAGGGTTCGGTAAATCAAGGTATGGGAGCAGTGATATTTTCGGCCAACGTCACGCAAACTCGTTCCGTCCTTGTTGTCATACTGCTTTTTCAATGCTTCCTTCTTCTTCTTCGTCATTATCTTCGCCAGATACGCTCAGGGATGCCAGGATCCGGTAAACTGTACTCACGGACACGTTTTTGTCTCGAAAGTGGTCTACCGTAAACTTTTTTCCACGATGACCATGCGTAAAACCGTACAACACGCTCGCGGAGTGCTTGCTGTTTCGACGCCATCTTCGATTGAACTGACAGCACCCGAGCGAAAAGAAACATGCCACTTATTTCTAGGGAGTCCAGAGAGCAATTCTCTTGGAGGGAAAAAAAAATTACGCTCTTTACTTTAATTACAGAAAGGTATTGAAATCATTCTCATTTTTTATTGAACACCCTTTAGTATTAGGGGTATTCCTAGAAAATGTCGTATTTGTAGACAACTTCATATCTATTGTTCTGACATGAATTTTGACATTGACAGCTATCACATCCGAAACTTCATTCTATTCTCTAGTTATTTCAGTGTAAGTTACGCATCATTAGTGAAAGTAAACAAGTTTTTGTGAAGCCGAAAAATGTCGAAATTCGAGCCATCAAAGCAGCATTTGCGGGAAGTTTTAATTTTCCTGTTTAATTCGAAGAAAAATGCATCTCAAGCATGTGAATTGCTCTCCGAAACATACCCAGACTACAAAAGCGACGTTCGAATGTGTCAACGTTGGTTTGCACGCTTTAAAAGTGGTGATTTTGTCACTGAAGACAAGGAACGCCCCGGCCCGGTCAAAAAGTTTGAAGACGTCGAATTGGAAACTTTGCTCGACCAAGACCCCTCACAAACGCAAAAAGAACTTGCAGCAGCATTGAGAGTTAACCAACCAGCCATTAGTAAGCGTTTGAAAGCATTGGGAATGATTCGAAAGGTCGGTCATTGGGTGCCATACGAATTGCGGCCGAGAGACGTTGAGCGCCGTTTTTTCACATGCGAAGAGCTGCTTAAACGGCACATACGGAAGGGTTTTTTGGATCGAATTGTGACTGGTGACGAAAAGTGGATCCATTACGACAATCCAAAACGTAAGGCAACGTATGGATACCCCGGTCATGCCACAACATCGACGGCCAATCCCAATATTCATGGCCAGAAAATCATGCTGTGTATTTGGTGGGACCAGCTGGGTGTGGTCTACTATGAGCTGTTGCAACCAAAAGAAACCATCACGGGCGAAGTCTACCGGCGACAACTGATGCGTTTGAGCCGTGCATTGCGTGAAAATCGGCCGCAATACGCTAAAAAACACAACAAAGTCATTTTGCAACATGACAATGCTCGGCCACATGTTGCACAGCCGGTGAAAACATACTTGGAAACGCTCAAGTGGGATGTCCTACCCCACCCGCCATATAGTCCGGACATTGCGGCATCCGATTACCATCTCTTCCGATCGATGCAACATGGCCTGGCTGACCAGCACTTCCGTAATTATGACGAAGTCAAAAAATGGATCGATTCGTGGATAGCCGCCAAACCAGCATCATTTTTCCGAGAGGGTATCCGTCAACTACCACAAAGATGGGAAAAAGTTATAGCTAGCGATGGCCAATACTTTGAACAATAAATGTATAACCATTTTTTCACAATAAAGCATCAAATTTGCAAAAAAAAAAGACATTTTCTAAGAATACACCTAATACAAAATAAAGACTCTTTAAACTAATGATTTTAAGTTGTGAGTTAAAGTTATTCGAGTGCACGTTACCCGACAAATTTTGTCTCTGTTAAGTTTACGAAAGAAAACTTGTTTTCAGATATATTGAAGGTATCAAGATATGCTTCGAATGTAAAACATTCTACAGAACTTGCTTCATAACTTCAGAAGCAGGTGTTGCCATGAATCTGCTGTTATGAGAACTTCCAGTACATATTTGCAATGCAAGTTTTCCAAAAGTCCAAAAGTGATGTATAAAACCAGAAAACTATGCCAAAATTGGTTCTTAAAAGTTTGAATTGTTGTTTCAATTTTAAAAGAAAAGAGAGAATAACCTGAGCAATTCAGATGATTCAAGGCGGCGTTTCATTTGTAGGTTCGTGGAAAGGTTCGTCTCTCTAAGTTTGGGACTCAACCTGCAAATGATAGATTAGGGTGTTAAAAACAAACTTCTGTAAGTCGGCAGCTTCATGAAATGCTGTTCAGAGGGCACGATTTTTTTTTAAAGTTACGATATTTAAAAAAAATCTTCTGGCTCCTCAAAATCCTATAAAGCTCATTTTTTCAATTTTTTTTACGGATTCTCTATGATTCATGATCTTAGTAAAAAAAAAGTGTAGTATAAATAGTTGGTGAGGGCATTGGACACAACCATGCCAAGAAAGCTGGAGCCTGGCAGTAGACGGCGTCCAGTCAGCTGATGGAACGAGGAGCTTTGAATAAATGCAGACAGTGAGGAGCGTAGGGTGGTGTTCCGAGTTGCAAGGGCTGCTATTAAAACGGGAGATAAAGCAGAGCAAGTCTAATTGCTACAAAGACTTGTGCCAAGACGCCGATGCAAATCCCTAGGACGTTGCACGTTGTGTAATGATGGCGACATTCAGTTTAAACGACGCCCGCTGAAACGTGCCCAGATAAGCTGAAGATCATCGTGGAGGCGCCCACACCGTAGGCGGCGTACGAAAGACTCAACGTCGAGGATACGCACGTCACCAACGAAGAACTCGTAACATTAGCACAAAGGTTGAAAGTGAAGAAAACGCTATTGCGCTGTTATAACGATTGTCGTGAAAAACGCATTCAACGGCGCCAGATGAGAGGCCAGAGCGGAAGCGCTGCACAGCATAAGGGTTCCTGACTATCTGTGCAGGACTCTGAGAAGCTACTTCCAGAAATGGATTCTTGCTTACGATACTGACATGGGACAGAAGACAACCAGTATTGCATCAACTGTGCCATAAAGTCACATTCTCAGTCAAACGCTTTGAAACGGGATGTACAATAGTGTGTTTACGCTGAAAGGAGTCGAAATCGTTGGTTTTGCGGACGACATCGTTTTGACGGTGTCAGGTGCTGGAGGAGGTGAAAACATTAACGACCGAATCAATCTACATGATTGAAAACTGAATGCAGGGAGCGAAGTTGCAGATAGCCTACCACAAAAGAGATCTGCTATTGGTGAGTAATTGCAAAGCGATACAGCAGGCTGCAATCACTGTCGGAGGGCATGCTATTGTCTAGAAGCGCTTGCTAAAGTACCTGGGAGAGATGGTCGACGGCCGGCTAAATTTCAGCAGGCCACGTCGACCGTGCCTGTGGAAAGGCGGCGAAGGCCATCAACGCGGTAGCTAAACTGATGCTGAACAACCATGGACCTAGCGATAGTGAGAGGCGCCTTTTGGCTATTGTATCATCGTTGATAATCCAGTATGGATTGCTACGTTGGCAACCAAGCGAAATCAAGCGAAGCTGAACAGTACGTTTTAGCTCATCGCTATACGGGTCGCAAGCTCGTACCGAACCATATAATTGGAGGCAGTATTCGTTATCGCCAGAATGGTAACCCTGGTGGAGGACAGCCAATGGTACAGGCGAAGAGAAACCACAGCAGTATGGAAGATACTGAGAGCGGAGTCGTTGGCCAAGTGGAAGCGGAAGTGGGACACAGTGGCCAACGGTAGATGGACGTACATGCTCATTCCGAGACTGACGACATGGATAAGCCGGAAGCACGAAAGGTGAACTTCTAACTGACACAGTTCCCGTCGGCTCATGTTTGTGTCAGGAAGTATCTACATAGGTTCGGACATGCAACGTCACCCATCTGTCCAGAATGTGGAGGAAACAAAGGAACACGTGATTTTCGAATACTGTCCTGTGAGTGGCTAATATCATTGAAGAGATGTCTCGAGATGAGCCCACATGGAATGTGATCAGCAGAGCCGTCACTCAAATACTATTAGAGCCACAGCGTAGGTGGAGAGACGAACAGCAGTACAGCATATCGGTCCCGCTGAAACTGGTAGAAGCTCATGGACACAACTCGAGAAACGGAGTAAAACGCGATGGAGCTGTAAACCGACTGGATGAGTAGTGTGGACATCGTGGTCCATAGACCATGAAAAAGAGTCCCACAAGTGTGGCTGTGAAGAAGAGCATATCATGACGGTCGGCTTCTCCACATCGGTATACGTCTCGATGGGTTCACGGAACGGTCGCTAACAGAGGGTAGCATACGAGCATTCCTGCTAAGGTCAAGAGCTGAACAGAAGTGCATGAGCATAGCCGCCCCCGAAGTAGTCGCTTCACTGTGGTCCCCAGGGTGGGAAGGCAAAGCGAGAGTTGTTCTTAGTAGTTTGGTACAAAAGTGACCACCATTACCGCCATTACCGTTAGTCCCACACCGTGCCAACAATTCAGGCCAGACTTTTAAAACTTCTAAAACCTTCTAAACTCGCACATCTTTATCTGCTCTAAACTGAGGTGTGAGGATCCACAGGCTTTGGCTTCAACGTTTGCATTAAAAAATATGGACTTTTTTCGGATGGTCGTAAAAAACAAGCTAAGACAGATAATTGCTTTTGATAAATTTCCCATGGAAGGTAATTATTTAAGCTAACTTGCAAAAAAATTCTACGCCCTTGCCAGCAGCCTTCCGGCAGTTAACCGGAACATTCGCCATGGCGGACGAAAACATGCGTGTAGGCATGTTTTTGAGTTCTTTCTTCGTTTTATTTATCAATTCCTCCTCAGTTTTCGCGACAAAATTGTTGGAGTAGATCTTACACTTCAGGTTGGCCCAGAAATTCTCGATGGGACGCAGCTGGGGGACGTTGGGCGGGTTCGCCGACTTGGGTACTACATCGATATTCAGCCGCTCCATCTCCTCCAATGGTCGCTTCGAGTAGTGTGCCGACGCCAGATCCAGCCAGAACACCGCGTCTTCGCCCTTATGGTATTTCTTGATGAACGACGCAACTTCCGGCCGGCATTTCGTTCTATAAATTTCCCTGTTCATGGCCAGTCCGGAGCGAAAGAAGAGCGGCTTTGACATCCCCTTCTCGCTGATTGTCAGCCACAGCAGCACCTTCTTGGGGAACTTGGTGTGTGAAATGAACTTCACCTCGGAGCTCACTTCCTTCATGGGGGAAGTAAAATACGAAGTGCCCTGCCAGTCGTTGCCATCCAGGGTGAGATAGGTCTCGTCGTCCATCACCACCGCCACGTCGCGATTTGCCTGGAAAATCGAAATGACCTTCTTATTCAGCCACTGCCGCTGCGTCATTGCCTGCACCTCCGAAACCAGTGGACACGACTTCCGCTTCCATACATGTATGTACATGTTTGCCAGGTACTTTTTCAGTGTTTAGCCGGTTGAACCGACCTCCCGGCCAAGCGCACAAAGGGATGTAGCCACTTTTCCTTCAGTCTTCCTCTTCAGCATCTTTTGGAGCTTCTTGCCGCTCAGGGTCGTCGGTCGTTCGGAACCGGGCTTTCTTTCGGTGCTCTGATTGTTGTCTAATAGTGCCAATATGTTGTAGATGCCGGAACGGGCGTATCCGGCGTCCACAAAGTGCCGCACGATGTCCGTTTTCGACGCGGCGGGGTGCCGTTCTTTGATAGCGCACACTTCTGAACGGAGTTGCTTCACTGTTTTTGCCATCACGGTTAGAGTTCGACTGATAGAGCTGTCAAATTTTGTCTGTTGACTCATGGGTTACTATGATTGATGCTGTATGGGTAGTTTTGTCAGTGCAGGTGAAGGTAAACTCATGAAAAATCGGTAATTTTTGTCCATTTTTTTTAATGCAAACGTTAACATGCGCCCATGTCAAGTAGCCGTTAAAACAGGACGTGTTAGTGTTATAAGGTCCATTTTCGTATTTTTGAAGTGTGCTAATATAGTTAAGAAATTATACACAGATCTATGCACGGATCTAACAATCATATCATACACCGCAAGAAATAGAGCACCAGAGCTTAAAACTAATATTCGTTTTTCTTGTCATCAACAGCCAACCAGCCCGCAGCCCTTGGTCGTAATCCGTTTTATGCTAATGAAAACGATGCGAGGCGTTAATATTCATAGATCCAAATCTACACAGTTCTTTCCACGAAAATTTCGCGCGACTCTGAAGGATCATTTTTTTTTCTTCCGTTGCTCGACCATCTCATCCTACACCAGGACGAAAGCGATGATGCCAACAACGTCGGCGAGATTCGATTGCACAAGCTTACCGGATAAATGAAGATGAGATGATTTTCAAGCTCACCGTAGAGGGGCTTATGCCAACGCATACATAGGTGTATGTCCTAAAAATCAAGTAGCGATAAGATTGATTGCCTCTGTGGCGAAAAATGAAGCATTAGATCATGCATCGTTCGCTGATGCTCCCGAGCTGAGGTTGTGCATTTTGTGGTATTTTGCAGAAGGAAACTTTTGCATTACTTGAACTTATTTGAACTTTTAAAAAACTCGTTACCTACCTTAAAATAAAGTTAGATTCTACTGATGTTGAACGGGTTTTAACTTGAACGGAATCGAAAAAGTATCAATGACGTTTTGTGCGAAACGCACACCCCTAGAGCCTGCTTGGATATGTTTATGAAAATGGCTCCATGAAAAATTCATAGCCTTCTTCGGCGTCCACCTCTTCTTGAACAAGCTTAGATACGCCTGCTTTAACTCTCATTTGATCCTTGGTCGAGATTGGAAATGGTGATTGGATTGTCAGATTAATCTCAACAATTTCACGTTCGTCAACTACGAATGATAAATCGGTGTGTGATGTAGTGATCTACTTCAAAACGACGACAAAAAAATAGCAACAGGCAAAAAAGGCTCTGGCTCTATTTCCATAATCGTGTAGAAAATTGTTAAATAGATACTTAAAACGTACCCCATATTAGTTCATCTCGTTCGCTTCTCACCTGTTGACTGAACTGCCATAAAAGCGAAGCCCATAAAAGTCGGTCCGTAAAATTCATAAAACGAACTTTAATCCCGACTTCAACGTCGAGAGAATGGAATGCTTTTGTTAGCAAACCGTGGAAAACCAGTTCCTAATTAAACAAATAGGCACATCGAAGACTCGCTGGGTGCCTCGAGTCGAGTCGTCACCGCCAGAATTCAGAAGAAGACTAAAGAACCGAGAACTGTCCAGAGAGCAGAGAAATGATACTTTAAAATCCAATCGACATCTTCGACAGCCAAACAAACTTTTGAATTGAGACTCCACTCGCTTGCCGAAACCAGTTTGTCGCTCTTCCACCACTGCCGAGTGCCCAAATCGGGTGATCGAATTAGGAGAATGATCCGTCGATAATTCGCAAGCTGAGCCCAGGAAGTGGTTAGGTACCCTAATAAAAGAACCGCTTCCGACCGATTATTGACGCTTCGATCGGGTCATCCGCATTCAAAAGTTTATTGAAAGCATTAAAATAAATTAAAATCAAAAACCTGGATGCTCGAATCGATGGCCACTCGTCGAACAAGAATGAAGGATGGTGAAAGTACAATTTAGTTTACTCTCCTTTATCAATTCAAAGAATTATTGAACCATCACCATCATTCAACCGAGTTTTAAATCTTGAAAACAAAATTTTCATTAGTTTAAAACTTACCACATAAGTAGAAATTTACCTTTGTCGTCGGAACTATCATCCGTCAAGCTTTGATGCTCACCACGGACGTTGCTGTGTAGTCTGCTAATGGTAATTATGTACATGCCGCCAGAGAGTAAAGAGGCAGCAAATCGGATTCTGACAATTGAACGCGTGCGATGCTTCTAGGCCTGAATAAACAATTTCCCTCTTCCATCAGGCGGTGAGCCGAGGGAGCGTTTATCAACTCCATCGCGGTGTAAATCAACCGCTAGCAAGTCATAGAAGTGGCCGGATTGAATCGACGAAGAGCGGGTTTAATTTCATTAGCAAGAAACGACGCACGCGGCACACGCGTAAAATGGTAAAGCAGATTATGCTAATCAGATCTAGATGGAGCGCATTACCAGCAGGTATGGTACCGAGTACGATTTCAGGTGGATTTTCATTACGATAATGGGCTTTGTGCGGTTTTGGCGGGTGGAGAATTTTTCCAATCGATTTTGAAAGGATTTCGGCAGTCATAATGCATGGCATTGAATTGATTGAAATTTTCGTCTACGGTATAAAGAACAGTCTTAGACACCAAGACGCCCAAATGGTAGCTGGGTTTCAAAGTATCGTTTGAATAGGTATGAAGAGAAGGTACGTGATTGACACCATCAACTTGTGTAATGCGACATTGTTAAACACGCGGCAATCTACGATTGGTAAAGGTGAAGTGACACCTCTCTCTTGTTGCCAGTGAGGGGTTCTAACGGTGATGTGAAAATAAAATAATCCAAGCACGTAGCGACAAGCGTCGCTTTGAGCAGTTAGTGTCACTAGTATTCAGTGTTTGTTATTTTTTCGACGAGGAAGTAATGTCTATAATGAGCCTAGGAGGAAGTTTGTCTATTTTGCAGTACATACTCTTTCGTAACAACTCTAGACAGTTTTACGATATGCATAGCAGTTTATGTTTGTAATTGATAATGATGGATAATATTCTTTCCGGCGTTTTACGAAACTTCTTTCTTTCTTAGCGTTTCAAGCTTATTGCTTTCGCGATTAGCTTATTTCTTGCTCTCAACTTAGTGTTATAAAGGCACTTCCACACTTATTAATTGAGAGCTTTCGATGCCAGGTACCATTTTTGCATGAGTATGACTGTGTGGCAAAGCAAGTACAATCATACCCTATGCCCAAAGAGTCGAGAAATTTTCCTTAACCAAAAATTCCTAGACCAGACCGGGAATCGAACCCAGCCACCTCCAGCATGGTTTTGCTTTGTAGCCGCGCCTTTGCCGACTGAGCTAAGGAAGGACCCACGAAACTACGAAACTTATCAAAAGTAATAGCTGACAGAACGTAGTAAACCATTTTTGTGCATGAACTGACTTGAAAAACTGGTCAAACCATAGTTGTGAAGAAGACTACGTCTTTGTTTACGAATATGAAGAAAAGCTGATCATAAATTAAGTGTTGAAATCTCACTTTTTCTTCATTAAATTTTCGAGATTTATTTTAATGAAAAAATGTGATTCTCAGAAAACAAAGTTTTGATAATGGTTTCAAGATATAGTCTCGTCTCATGTTTTTGGAAGTGTGTTCATTGAAGAGGTAATTTTGAATAAGTTTTACAAAACAGTTGTATTTTTATATTATGAAGGGTAACGGGATGTACTGCTTGCCTAGCTCCTTCATTCGGCCACCGTACCAAATATGCCATTAATTCAGCGATAGTCAACCAAATAATGCTGCTATAAAGCAATTGAGACATTACTCAACAATTTATATTGGTTCATTGCCACCTAATTTTCAATGTCCGTAACGTTTTTTAGACGCCATGACTGTGGTGGTTAAGCTGAACAAGTTATTTCCACTATCTTAGAATGATCTGAATTTCGCTAAATTGAACCGATAAACCGAGTAATGCAGCCAATGTGTTATGTCTGTTTGTCTGTGATGAAAATGTTAATAAATAAATGGAGATAGCTTAACATAAAAATATTAACATTTTAATAGAAATTTCACGTTGTAAGACACTTAGATGATAATTGTTTTTTTTTTATTAATCATTTATTTGTACAGGCTCAATCGAATCAACTTTACAGAGCCAAGTTTTCATTTTTTTTACATTATTTATCTTATAACTAAAGTTAGGGGGATAGAACCGATTACTCGCGGCCGTCTCGAGGTTAATAGGAATAACAAATTACGGATGGGAAGATAGGTGGGAATTTAAAGTATGGTATACATAACACATTAATTTTAAATTATAAATTGTCAAAAAACTTAAAACTATACAATGTATGGATTTCTTTTAACTTGAACATTTTTTTGAAAAAGAAAAAAAAACACAAACACAGATAAAAAAAAAGAAAAAAAAACTTAAAGTAAACATACAGGTTAAACTAACTACAATCTAATGCTAATGTTAGTCAAAAACACATAAATTAATTGCATATACTCCAAATCACGCAAAGCCAAAATATCTCGAATTGGCACATTGGGTTGTCTACCTCGAGCCCGAAGGGAATCATTAAGCTCCGATCTGACTCCACGATGCTCAACACAAGACCAAATAACGTGATCTGCGTCCTGATGGCCTTGTCCAAACTCACAGAGATTGCTGTCGCTCATCCCAACCCGGTATAAATGAGCGTTCAAAGAATAATGATTGGACATGAGGCGAGACATGACACGAATGAAGTCTCGTCCCACATCCATCCCCCTAAACCAAGATTTCTTCGACACCTTAGGGATGATAGAATGTTGCCATCGCCCCAAATCTCCTTTACTCCATTTATACTGCCAGCTGACGAGTGACTGTTGACGAAAAATAGTAAAAAATTCATTGAAGGCGATTTGTCGATCATAAATATCGCCTTCTATAGCGCCCACCTTTGCAAGCGAGTCCGCTTTCTCATTGCCCAGAATTGAACAATGAGAAGGGACCCATACAAAGGTGATGATAAAATAACGCGAAGATAAAGCACTTAGAAGCTCCTGTATTTTCATGAGAAAATACGAGGAGTGCTTTACCGGCCTCAATGAGCGAATAGCCTCTATAGAACTGAGACTATCCGTGAAAATGAAGTACTGATCCGGTGTTAGTGAGGCAACGATTTCTAGCGTAAAGTGTATTGCCACTAATTCGGCGACATATACGGAACAAGGAGCTTGAAGTTTACGATTGGCGCTATAAATTTCATTGTATATACCAAAGCCTGCAGACTCCTCTATCAATGATCCGTCAGTGAAGAACGATTTAGTGGAATTAACTTGGCCAAACTTTGCAGAAAATATCACAGGAGCAATCATAGGACGATGATGCTCTGGAATTCCACGAAGCTCTTGCTTCATGGATAAATCAAAATGAACCGAACTGCCGAAGTCGGAGAAGCAAACACGATTGGGAATATTTGGCGAAGGGCTGACATCCTGTGTTATGTACCAATGGTACAATGTCATGAAGCGAGTTTGAGGATTCAACTCGAGAAGCTTCTCAAAGTTTTCGATTACCTGGGGGTTCATAACTTCACACCTGGTGAGGAGCCGGAGAGACAATTCTGAAAATCGATCCGAGAGTGGCAACATGCCAGCCAGCACTTCCAGACTCATCGTATGAGTCGAGTGCATACAACCTAACGCGATACGAAGACACCGATACTGAATACGTTCCAGTTTAATGATATGCGACCGAGCCGCCGACTGAAAACAAAAACTACCGTATTCCATAACCGACAAAATCGTTGTCCGGTACAACGTTAGAAGATCTTGCGGATCTGCTCCCCACCAGGTTCCAGTTATTGTGCAGAAAAAGTTGATCCTTTGCTGGCATTTTCGCTTCAGATACTCAATGTGGGATCTCTAGGTGCACTTAGAATCGAACCAGACTCCAAGATATTTAAAGGACATGGAATGAGTTATCGGTGTACCCCAAATTTGAAGCTTCGGTTGTGCTGGGTTATGCTTCCTTGAAAAAACTACCAACTCAGTTTTCTCCGTAGAGAATTCGATACCTAGCTCTAGAGCCCAAGTAGACAAATTGTCTAAGGTATCCTGTACGGGTCCTTGCAGATCGACCCCATTGGGTCCAGTGACCGACACTACGCCGTCATATGCAAGTTGTCTCAACGTACAGTTGTCACTTAGACAACCGTCAATGTCTTTGACATAAAAATTATACAAAAGGGGGCTTAAACATGATTCCTGGGGGAGACCCATGTAGCTAAATCGAGAAGCTGTAGAGGTTCCATGAGAAAAGCTCATATGTTTCTCTGACAGCAAATTGTACAAAAAGTTATTCATTAATGGAGAAAAGCCACAAGCGTGGAGTTTATCTGAAAGAACTTCAACAGATACTGAATCAAAAGCCCCCTTTATGTCCAAGAATACAGAAGCCATTTGCTCTTTTTTAGCAAAAGCTAGCTGAATATCTGTGGAAAGTAACGCGAGACAGTCGTTCGTTCCCTTACCCCTACGGAAACCATATTGAGTATCTGAAAGCAGGTTGTTCGTCTCAACCCATTTGTCCAGACGGAAGAGGATCATTTTCTCCAACAACTTTCGAATGCAGGATAACATCGCGATGGGTCGATAGGAGTTGTGGTCGGACGCGGGTTTGCCAGGTTTTTGAATGGCGATAACTCTCACCCGCCTCCAATCATCCGGTACAATGTTGAGCTCCAAAAACTGATTAAACAATTTCAATATACGCCTCTTCGCGACGTCTGGAAGGTTCTTAAGCAAGTTGAACTTGATTCTATCAGCTCCTGGAGCCGTATGCCACACGAAAGGAGCGCGAGAGAGAGTTCTACCATTGAGAAAGGTTGGCTGTTCTCATCTATCGAATTCTCGGTTTCGCGAGGAATGATCCGTGCCGGCACAGAATCTGGACAAACTTTTCGCGCGAACTTGAGGATCCATTGCTCCGAGTACTCCTCGCTCTCGTTGTTCGTAGTTCGGTTACGCAATCTTCGCGCCGTGTTCCAAAGAGTACTCATCGACGTCTCGCGCGATAGCCCGTCCACGAATCTTCGCCAATATCCGCGTTTCTTGGCCTTGATGAGTCTCTTAAGTTCGCGTTCGAGAGCCGTGTATACTTCGAAGTGCTCAGGTGTTCCACGTCTACGGAAAACTTTAAACGCGTCGGACTTTTTACGGTAAACCTCGGTGCATTGCTGATCCCACCATGGAGAAGGAGGTTTCCTGCGAAATGACGTTCCTGGAACTGGTCGAGTTTGAGCTTGAAGCGCGCTGTCTAAGATCAGGTTGGAGAGGAAGTTATATTCCTCCAGCGGTGGAAACTCTTCTACCGTCGTTACGGTTTCATCTACTGCTGTCCTGAACTTTGTCCAATCGATGTAACGGGTTAGATCATACGCGACGTTGATGGATTCCGACGGATTGAACCCGGTGGCAATCGAAATTTGTATGGGCAAGTGATCACTACCGTGGGGATCTTGAATCACATTCCATGTGCAATGCAACGATAATGAATTCGAACAAAGCGTGAGGTCTAATCTACTGCCAACTGAGGATGGACCAGACAAACGTGTTACTTCTCCATTATTAAGAACTGTCATATTGAAGTTGTCACAGAGGTCATATAACAAGGAAGACCGGTTGTCGTCGTACAGTTCTCCCCAGCCTGTACCGTGAGAGTTAAAATCTCCCATGATCAACCGCGGAGCAGGAAGAACCGAACAAATATCTGAAAGTTGTTTTCGGTTTATTGAGGCTCTAGGAGGAATATAAACGGAAGCAATGCAAAGGCTTTTATTTTTAATAACAGCCTGACATGCGACAACTTCAATACCTGGAATAGGAGGAAAATTCACTCTATAGAAGGAGTAGCACTTTTTGATCCCCAGAAGTACTCCTCCTCCACGTGAATCCTCACGATCAAGACGAATAATATGGAAATCATGAAACGGAAGATCGATTTCGGAAGAGAGCCATGTTTCACAAAGAGCGAAAGCATCACAACCGGTATTGTGAGTTAAAAATTTGAATGTTTCCAATTTAGGAATCAAACTTCGACAATTCCACTGTAGAACAGTGATCAAATCCCCGACCTCATTTGGAAAATTATCCATCGAAGGAGATGATAGCTGCAAGGAGGGGCCACTTAATTGTCAATTGCTTCAAAAAAGTCTTCACTGTTGGAAGCATTGCCAAAACAATGCTTTTGAGAGGGTCAGTAATTTCGAGGTACTTGAAGATACCTTCGACAATGTTATCAAATGAGAACAGCCCAGTCGAGGAAGGGGCTTCTGTTCTTAAAATCGGGGCATCAGGGGTTTTGGATGTCCCCGGAAGAGATGGAAAGTCCTGGGTGTAGTTAGTACTACGAAAACCAGGAGGAATTGGATTTTCCTTTTTCCCACCTTTTTTTGAAATGGGCATGCTGGTCTCGGGCTTCTTTTCAGCAACTTTCCGTGGGCGGACGCGTCTTCACTTCCTTGAAGCACCTTGCGGAAAAGTGAACGATGTTCCCTCTTCAGCTGAATCAAAGTCAGACTCGTCATCTGACAGAGGAGCTAACACTGAAAATTTATTTTCGTAAATTAGCTTTCACTCGCTTCGTAATCATGGATTTTGTACATAGAACAAATGTCTCGTATGTTGTATGAAACATTTATATTGCTTTTTATCTAGTGAAATGCTATCATTACACCTTTTTGTATAATGCACGAAATAGATTTCGTGAAGACCAGCCAATCGCTGCTTCGTTGATGTTGCTGCTGGGATGGGCGGGAATAATTTATTTATCCCAAAATACAAATTGAAGCGCTGTCAAGAGTTATAACTTCATACTCATTATTCAATTATCACCTCACGAGTCGCCATGGCATAATGAGATTCCAAAAATTCAGGATCGAATCCCATGTCAGAAACATTAAAAAAGACGATGTCCCATCTGCTTGCATTTTTGGCAGATCATGACCCGAGGTACAAACAATCGCACAGGTAGTCGAAGTTTTCCCAACTCGACGTATTGAGGGAGGGCTGAGCCAGAGAAGGTCACACGAAACGAGTCTGACGGTGTAAACTTTTTTTCACCCTTATTGGTGGATACTGTGCCTAGTTGGCTCACATCCAGTATCTTAACTGGAGATAGCAGAGGGTTCTTGAATCGACCAACCCCCTGCTTTAGCAGGATCTCAGGGGTCAGACTTGTTTCGGTGACCACACCTTCAATTTCAATACCCCGAGCTGGGATATACACTCTATATTCTAGTGTAAAGAGCTGGGAGACAGCAATCTCATTAGCTTGCTTGAGGTTGGACACAATGACCCGAAGTTTATTTGGCCTGACTTTAATTATCTCGGTCACGGCCGAGAATCGTTTCGTCAGATCATTACTGATCTGATAAACGTTTAGAGGTTTCGTTTTGGGCTGGAAGTAAACAACCCATGGACCAGCTGAACTATCTGGATATGCACGTGATCTGGTAACTCTATGAGCTACCTCATCATTTCGCGCCATAGATGATTCGTCATCCGACAAATCATCCATGGTTCGCTTGTGGGAGCTTTAACGCTCAACCAATAACGCAATTATACACAATCAATCACAGATAAACAAACTAAAGCTAAGCACACTCTCTCACACTCTCACACACTCTCACACACTCTCACTCACTCTCACACACTCACACAAAAAAAAACTTAACTTAACTTATCTGAAATGTATCACTGATCTGCTGCAGCCGGGCGACGATGTGTGGCCGCGTGTACCGGCTAGACGTGGAGCTGAACGATGATGATAATGATGACGATAATGATGGTGTTGCTGGTCGGTGGTAGTTGGTGGATGGCCGAATGCACGCCACACACGATGGACTGCTGGTGTGCGTGCCGTATAGATGCGGAGCAGTATGGCTTTTAGATCGTGGCAATATTGATAATTGCAATTATTGACGTTGTTGCACTGCTTAACACACAACTTTTTCTTCTTCAAAACCAAGACTCGATTTCACTCGCGATCGCGAAAAATAAAAATACTGAAGAATTGAAACAACTCGTGAAAAGCTTCCAAAGCAACAGAAAGCGGACCGAACGAACTGCACCGTTCGCTTGTTCACTGACCAATGAGATGATAATTGTTGATGCTGCTGATCGAAAGTTATGCAGAAAAAATGCAAAACGACCAATTTTAAAATCAGTTTTACTCCACAAGGGGACAAAGGGGGACAAATGATTTTGCGTAGGTCTTGTAGATGGCAGTTTTTACTTCCTGTTCACATATGTCGTGTTTGCAAATATTTGCAAATAAGTGGGTAAGATATCTTGAAAAAACGTATTTTTTTACACTTCAACCTCTACAACTTTGTTTATACAATAACTAGCAACCAACTTGTATCTTCAAAATGTGCGTCCTTTTATGTCCTAAAAGTCATCCAAACAGAGTTTTCAAATTAAAATTGAAATAAAAAAATTAAAGCAAAGTACTGTTTTTTTAAAGTCCCACCCTAAGGAAAGTTATAAAAACTGTTATAAAACGATACTAAGATTAGATAGAAATTAGGTTTCTTCAGCAAAGTTTCATTAAATTAAATTATCCACAATTCTCTAGAAGCAAAATTTCCTCTAAATAATAAGAGCAAAGTCAGAATTTTCATTATGAACATAAAAGGCCCACCCTAGTCACCACTCAAACCAAAAGATAGGTCTTATTTTTAAGATAAAATCTTTCAAAGACATCAAAGGTCTAAAGTTAATGGTCTTCGAATTAACGATTTTTGTCGCGAAATTTGGCTATTCGTACCATAGTGCGTAGAGACATTTGTCTCTATTACGAATTTATTGATAATTTTTATATATTTTAATACCTCTATTTTTATTTATAACGTTGTCTTCTGCTTGTTGTTACTTGCATAGAATTCGGTATAATTGGTTGCTAATTCCTAATTCTAATCTAGCAGTGTTATACTGCGGGCAAGCAGCAAGCACGTGAAGAACTGTTATTTTTCGGTTGCATACTGTACACATTTCTGGAGGTATCTTCTGGAATAAATGTTTCTTTGTGAACCAAGCGTGTCCTAATCGTAGTCTAGTTAATACTATTTGTCGTTTTTGTCGTTTCTGTATATGGGCTTAACTATTTAATGTTTTACAATTTTTAATGTGTTTCTGGTGGTCTGGTTCCAAAATTGTTGGTGTGTTTTCCAAACTGCCTTTTTCATCAATTTAAAAATATCTTGTCTTGGGACAGTCGTGGTAGTTGTTGACTTATTTCTTCCGTATCGTATTCTTCAGTTCCTTGGTCGCCTTTTTGATCAAATCATCCGTTGTTTTGGCCACGAAATTATTTGAATATTCTCTCCTCTTCAAATTGGCCCAGAAATTCTCGATTGTGTGGAGCTGGGCACGTTAGGAAGGTTGGCATGCTTGGGCACCACCGGAATGCCCAACCACTCCATTTCCTCCAGCGCCCGCTTCGACCGACTCTAGATCCGGCCAAAACACCAAGTCGTCATCCTTGTGGTAATTTTCAATGAAGGCAGCAATTTCTGGGAGACACTCTGTTCAGTAGATCTCGCCGTTCACTGCCAGCCCCGATAAAAAGAACATGGGACGTGACATCCCCTTTTGACTAATTGTGAGCCACAGCAGCACCTTCTTTGGGAACTTCATGTGCGCTATGTACTTCACATCGCTGCTAATTTCTTTTGTCGGGGAGGTGAAGTAGCCTTTGCCTTGCCCGTCGTTTGTCGTCTAACGTGAGGTACATCTCGTCGTCCATAACGACCACCACGTTCCGCTTCGCCGGGAAGATCTCTTTGACTAGAATCTTCAGCCGTTGTTTTTGGGTTTCCACTTGGTTCTCCGACACGACTGGCTTGGACTGACGCTTTCGCACGTGGATATCCATTTTGTCCAAATACTTCTTGACTGTTTGGTCGGTCGCACGGTCCTCCCAGCCCAACGCATGGAAAGAAGTGACCACTTTGCCTTCCGTCTTCCGTTTGATTTCTGTTGAAACCTCCGGTCGCTTAAAACGGTTGGGCGGCCGGAACTAGGCTTCCGCTCGATGGACTCTTCCTTCTACAGACGTCTCAGAATCTTGTAGATGTTTCGGGCTCTGAACAAGGCATATCTAAGGAAACATGTTGGAGCAGCAGATACCATCGAAAAAAATGCGAAAGACAGGAAAAAAGTGTCTAAAAAATTGCGAAGGAGTCTGAGCAGAGACTGGTGAACACCGTTAGGGCAAAAATGCGTTCCTTGGCTTATGATTAACAATAATGTGATTTTTTTTTATATGCTACTGAGGGAGAAAATTTTAGAAAAATGATTCTAGAAAGCAAAATAAAATTTCCTCCAAGAAATTGGTGCACGCTATCTTTTTTTTTACGTCATAAAACATTGGTCACTTTCTTACTTATAACTAGCAGGAAGCAACGGCTCAAAATTTCAAAATATCTCCATCATTAAGTAGTTCCCTACAGGCCCAGTTTCATTACATTGTTTCGAAATCTACCATTAAACCATCTCTTCACAAGTCAACAGACGCATGGTTTTATCCGAAAAAAAAAAAATACCACTAACCAATTTATGCATCACATTGTGACCCAAAAATACCAGAAAAATTAACAATTTAACCACTTAAAATCCCCTCATGCCACACCAACCTCGCCCCTCCTCCACCCACCACACCAACCGACCACGACCGCCGAAAAGGACATGGCTAAGTAGTTGCCATCCAGACACTCAAACCGCACCGCTGCCGGTCAGTCGGAAACTCGGCCTCCGGGGGCTCACACATTTTATTTTTCGATTAACACAACCAAATGACATTTGATTATGCCTATAAAAGCCAATTTAAGGGACAAAAGATAATGAAAAATATTTATAATTTTCCTTTTGGAGCACTCGTCACCCTCTGACTCGAAAGCACTGTCCGCGGACCTTCCGCCCATCGCATGACCGCATCTCCGATGATGCGCGATTTCAGCCGAAAATGGTTTGAGGCCCGGGTCAGTCCAAGGGAGGGAAGGGAAAAAAGCGCCAAAGCGATTCACATTAAACGAAAATTAATTTAACGATAATTTCATTTTATTGCATTTTTTCGTTTCGTTTCCCTGCTCGATGACGGCGTGCCTCTCTATTTTACGCTCCGACTCCGACGAAGAGGACTCGATTTTTGTTGTCTGCGAAGTTTCCAACGACTGTTGCCGGTGTAGCATTTTTGACCAAGCAAAATTGTCGTATAAATTAATCAAAAAGCGATAAATGGATTGTCTTTCGAGGGCAACCCGGAGCGATCCGCGATTTTGGGACTCATGCAAAATTGATCGAGTGATCACCACCGGAGAGACAAAATTGACCTGATCGCTTTCGTAAATAAATGGCTTAATAGCTGTTCTTTTGATGTGGGGAATTTATTTTGCATAAAATCTTCTCCTGTGAATTGGCCGAAAACGAACCTGGGCTGGACGGGTTGTGCGTGCACGGTTCTTATAATTATTATCGAGGCAAACTTTATGCAGGCTAGCATTCAAACCAGAAGCAGTGCTAGCTTATATTGAGACATATTAGTGGTTAATTTATTGTCGCGGTCACCGTAGAACGGCACTTTACCTCAGGCGGTATGTGTTGACGAAGGCGGATTGACTGTAGCACGAGTAATTTACCTACGAGTTGACGGCATCCGATTACGTTGCCAATTATGCTTAGGCTTACAACGACGACGTGTGGTATGATGATTATCGCTGACGGAAGACTAGCGCCGAGTACCGGATGAGGGAGATTGTTGACGTAGGCCCATTGGCGCAATGCGTAGGACATCTTCAGAATGACCTCTCAACGGTGCTTTGGTGGCGTCGTGTGTAATGATAATGGGATTTACAGTCGGTATTCTCACTACACGATGGGTGGTGCCATCCACTCAGGTGAAATTTCTTGGCTGTTCTAGGATTGATTGAGCTGGTTTCTGGCATGCAGTGAGGAACTATAATAAGCTTGTTTCATATCAAACATTACCATAATTGCTCGGAAGACCGAGTAGTAGGGGATTCGACTGTACTATATTTAAAGCCGATGCTTGCGGAACTAGGACTGGGAAATTTGATAATTTTAGCAATTAATTAAAAATATATTGATAGTATCTTTGTATTATTTGTATTGTGTGCACTTAGAACATCGAACCTGATCAAAATAATTTTGATGAATTTTTGCATTCCTAGCGAATCATCCCAAGTAACAATTTTAGTTTTATTCCAGCCGTTTAGCACTCCTCCCAGCTTTGTTGATAAAACTACATACAAAACTGTTTTGTCTACCAACACATCCTCTATGCTTCTTTAAAGCCGAAATTTGAACAAAATGGCCCACTCTATAGACGGTTGTGAAAACAAGTTAATAAAACCTTTATAAGAACATAAAGATTTTTGAGAACCTTCATAAAACCTTTTGGCTGCCATTAAACCAGAATGTGGCTAAATGGCCACATCTGTCAAACTTCACTGTGAAATCTAGGTTGGTTTTTGTTGTTCTGCTTTGTTTGATTCTTTGCTTTTCTGATTCATTTAGCAGTAAACAAAAAAAAATTTGTTTGATTGTGTTTTCTACACCGTATTATGCTTCAAATTAAGTACTGTTTGTTTGCATACTTTTGAAAATTTGATGCATTTATTTTTCCACATTTAATTTATTTCTTATGTTTCAATATGACGATTGAGAAAAAATCACAGTTTTGCCATAAAGCCAATATTTGGTCTTATGGTGACTTCCTTCAATGCCAATTTGCCGTTTAATGCATTTACTGAAGGAAAAATGGTTTTAAAATGCTTTTTCAACTGACCATCATAAGATAAAATCAAGAAGTCCTAAAACGGCATTTCAAAGCAGCATTTTACGAGTTCATAAAGTCGAAATAAAACCTTTGATAGGAGTAAAGAGAATTTGAGAAACAAGATTTTAAGATTGTTGTAAACAAGCTGTGTGGGTTCTCATAAACCTGACCTGACTATGGAACCTATTGGCACCTGTTGGTGCCATAATAAAACTTTAATAAAACTTAATAAAGCAAGATGGTGTTAGCAATGTTAGCAATGTTGGTTTTGACTAATATTTTTGTGGAATAATCCACCCTTAAGTGGAATTTTACCCTCTCATGATTCAATTCGAATTTAATGATAGTTAATTGGCTTTCGAGAGAGAAAGTGAATGGAGCCCGTAAAAAATTGTTTTTTTTTTTGCAATAAAAGGTAAATTAAGCTTAGAAAATTAATAAGAAGTATTCATGTGAGGCCATTGAGGCTCTTATTGCTGCGTTGATCATTTAATCAGAGCCCTCAGAAGAATCTGAAGAACCGGTAGAGGCATCATCATTGTTTAAACATCTTGCTCGCAGCACTCGCATTGCTTCAGGAGAAAAAGACTAACACTTTTTCTTAGGTTTTGGTGAATTCAATAACAACCTATCAAGAATGACACGGTAACAAGTTATACTCTGTCACAGCCTGTATAGCCTGAAATGCGTATTCCTTGCTTTTGCGGCTTCTTCAGAAAGAAGTCAAATTGGTACGAGTGCATTCTTTATCATAATGGCACCATGAATTAAAACTAAAAGTCTAAAATATTAATCTCCTGAACCCAGAAGGAAAAAAATCCAAAAGAGACCGAATACCGAAATATGCACTGTATTGTTTCTATATTCTTCCTCAATTGAAAAAATCTTTGACAAATGATCGATTGAATATTAATTACCAGAAATATGCACCCATTCATCATACTTATATAGGTATGATACATGATTCACTTAGTTTGTGTATTTGAACAGAAACTACTCTGTCCGCAATTTGCACTCCACGCTAAACTTATAACGACAGGTTAGTCAGCTCTTCTCAAGGTGGCATCAAACGCCGACAATGTGTGACTAATGTTCAATCAACTAAGCGACGATGGGTGCGTCAACTGATTTGACTAAGTGTAATTGTGTACTGGCTGCTTGTTGGGCGAGTCTGCTTACATGGAGTAGGTGGTATTTAAATTTTCATCATGCTGCATCCAGATGTTGGAAGTCTTCATCATATGTTATTCCATTTGATTAATTAACGAACATTTTACTGCACCCTTTGCTGGTACATTTTTACCCCATCTTGGTGCATTTTTTAAATAAATTTTCGAACTTTTGACACGAAATTTCAGCTGCCAAAATGTCTAGAAGTGGAGCTTCGAACTTGTACTAAAGATCAATAGTAGAACGTTGAACAGTACTACGATCAATGCTGTTGAGTGTTTCTTAGTTTTTTATATGAATTTTTATTAATGCATGTTTCTTTGCAAATCATACAAAAAGCCAAATCCTTAAAGGATTTTTTTACGGTCAGTTATAAACTTTGAAAAATAAAAACAGTTCAAAAATTGTAAGATGCAATAACTGAAAAACTAGGAAATATTAAATTAATCACTTTTAAAATAAAAATAGATTTTTGATCACTTTTTAAAATACACAAGGGAGAGATTTTTCTTTCTTTTTTTTTCCTCTCGAGCGCAAACAATTTTTTTTTCTTCCATCTTGAATGAAAATTGGATGTAATATGGAATACGGCGAGAATATAGAAAAGTAATATAGAAATATGGAGAGAATTATAAAGAAGACATTGAAGCAACCTTTACTGGAAATCACTATAAGAAAAGTGGAAGAAGATGGAAACTGTTTTTTCTACGCATTAGCACATCAAATATTACAGAATGAGATCAAGATAGAGATTGTAAACAAAGCGAGGGTCCTGAGGCAGCAAGTTGTCGACTACCTGGAACAAAATATTGAAGAGATGGGGGTATGGCTGGACACCGCACCAGATAACTGGCAGGCGTATTTGATAGCTATAAGAAAAGATAAGCAGATGGTATCGTCAGAATGTATAGCAGCAGCAGCCAAGATATTGAAAAGAGATATCTGGATATATCAGGAAAACTGCTCAGTAGTAAAATTTTCAGGGGAAGAAGGTGAAAGTAATGCAGCACACCACATAAAGCTGTATTATGAATCAATGCATTATGATTGTATCATCGATATTCAGGATCGAACCAGAGATCAAATAGGACATATGAAAAGAAATGAGAAGGAGAAACTCAACAATACAGATAATACGTTGTCGATTCCAGTAGTTCAACAAATTCAAATGGATAGTTGTGAGGACGAGAGGAACCGTGACAATGAGAATATAAAAAATAGTAATGTAGAGATTTTAAATTACTGGATTAGTATCAAAAAAGAAAATCTCATGGTTTACATTGAAAATATGCTACCAACGAAATTTATGAGTTATGTAATATGGGACCGAATTGACAAACTCAAACTGAGCACATGGAAATCAAGGCAGAAAATGGAGAAGGCAATTGGATATAAGGAGAGAATGAAAGAGCCAAAGGAAATAATTAGGATAATATTAGACGTGGCCTATGCAACGGGTAGAAGAGTAGTACTTTTATCTAACAAGGAAAGCAAGACATTGATTAAACCTGAAGTGAAGTGCAATGGTAGCTCACTGATGATATACGAGAATAAGGAGAATAATACTATTGGAAGCATAATAAAAACAAAGAAGATTAAAAAAGGGAATCAACAGATGCAAGGACAAGAGACAACGACGGATAGATTGAAAGAATACGAAATCTTAAGAATGCCAGTGAACCATGACTGTCTATTTGCGGCAATAAGTCACCAGATTAGCGAAATTTCTCCACAAAATTTTGCACTGAGAGAGGATGTTAATAATCACCTGAAACACACAGGGAGATCTGAATTGAGAGACAATTGCACTGGAAATATGGAAACAATCAAAGAAGGAGAATATGTCACAGTGAATCCAAAAAAAGATTGCAGCATGAAGAAAAGTTGTAATATACTTAGATACACTTATGACGATTTAATACAATATGATATCTTGTTGGCATTTTCGGATAGAAACGGGAATAATATGACAAAAGGAGATGGTCAAAATGAAGTAGGTCAAAGCAAAGAAGAGTCAACACAAACCACAGAGCAGAAAAGTAATGAAGTAGTGAAAATAGCTTCTTTAAATGTTAGACGATGTTGTACGTTAAAGAAGCGAGAAGAGATAGATGAGTGCTTAAGCTCGTACCAGATAAAAGTAGCAGTTCTTCAAGAAGTTAATTTAATAGCAAGTACAGTAATTACCAAATCTTTTGAATGGTACATATCCAACAGGAAGGATGCAAACAAAACCCGTGGACTGGCGATTTTAATAAACAAATCGAGTGGCATTAGAATAAGAGATATTAGGACCATAGATACAAACATCTATTCGGCAATTGGATTGGAAGGAACAGCAGCGGAGTTTATGATTATTTTTTTTCCTCTGTTCGGGACATAAACCACTGCGACCAGTAATTTGATCTATTGTAGTATATCCCGTATCCTTTGTTTAGTGCATGTCGAGTTACTTCATCACTATTGAGAAATGATGAAGTATTCGGTGTTGTTACAGTTGTCATTGTTTGTTCTGTTGGCAATGAATCGAGTTTTATTGAAAGTTTCCGCTATTTAAACCCTTTGTGAGCGACAGTACTCTTCACAGGCGCGTCCCTTTATCCGTCAAAACCGGATTCATTGCAAACAAAACAAACAATGACTTCGATACTGACCATGCATCAGAACCCTAGTCATAACCAATTCAAACTATAGAACATCAAATAGAAAAATGAGAATTCACATAAATGAATACTAACCATGTTTCCCTTATTCCAAGCTCATCCTCGGTGGCTCAATCCGAGTATTGTAACTTTTCACAAGACATAAAATGTAATAAGGACTAATATATGTTCCTTTGATTACAAAAACAAATATGTTCCCTAGTTTGAATTAATTCAGACTAGGGTTCGGTGGTAGATCTGATACCCCGTAACGCACCACGAAAATGTGATCTACCAGCGTTACGGGTTAACGCTGGTACTGGTGTTTGAGTTTATTATTACAGCTGTACATGCCCCAAACACAAAAAGCAATGTTTTCTTTTCAAAATTAGGACATTATGTTGCAAATAACCATTGGAAGGAGTCGATGCTGGTTCTAGGTGATTTTAATGCACACATTGGAAAGGATGACTTAGATGAAGGAGACATGGAGAGGCTAGGCAACTTCATTGGACATAGTTTTTGTAATGAAAATGATGAGAATCTGAAAACGTTCTTGCACATTCAAGGAATGAACTGCAACTCTATGAAATACAATCAAACTTTACTGGAGACCTGGGCCAATGGGACCAAATCATCACAGATAGACCATGTTATAGCAGCCCAATATCCAAGCAAATTTAAAATAAGATACATACAAGCAGAATGGACAGAACTCAACATAGATCACAAAATAGTAATGTGTGGAATTAAACTAACCAATAACTATCGGCAACCAGATTCTAAAGTCTCAGCAATAGTAAACGCCTCTAATTTGCAATTTAAAGAAGCAAAGAAAAAATATCATGACGAATTAGCTCAAAAGGGTAAAGTTCCGGTGGATGAAATGGACACCAACTACAGTCAACTGGTTGGAAAAATGAACTCGGGTGCAAAAAATGTGTTGAAGAGAACAGGAATACCAACAACGCCTAAAAGAAAAGCAGCACTTCAAAAATTAAGAAAAGAACAGAAGAGAACTAGGATTGCTAAAGAACACGGAATGGACCTAAATATTGCAAGAAAAAATATTGATATAAGGCGGAAGGAGTACAAGCTGGCAGTGAGAGATCACAGAGAAAAAGAGATCATAACCTTTTTCAACAATCTGTCGGTATATGAACCAGCATATCTATGGCAGAATGGGAAATACAGCTGGAGGCTTCTATTGGTAAAGAAATAACTATTGAGGAAGACATAGAAGAAATAGATGCAGGTCCAACGAAGGAAGAAATAAAAACAATAATACAGAACCTTGCGAACGGAAAAGCTACAGGAACAGATAAAGTTAAAAACGAATTCTTAAGATATGCAAATAATGATACAATTGAGGAGATGTGGAAGATCGTAAGAAAAGTATGGGAAACCAACAACATACCTGATGAATGGAAAAAATCAAAACAAATTCCAATACCTAAAAAAAGAGGTGTTAAAACGGCGGATGAATTCCGACGCATCACGTTGTGTAATATAGGTAAAAATGTCATTTTATAGAGTATAGGTATTATATTTCGTATTACATATAAAATAGGATATAAAATTTATGCAACATGGCTGAGAGAGCGATTAAAACAACATACAGGAGATCCAGGGATTCACCAAGCGGCATTTACACCAGGCAGATCGACGGACGACCAGATATACATGGCCTGAAGAGCAACAGAAGAATGATGGAATGAAGGTAAGACGACGATTATCGCTTCGATTGATATTAAGAAGGCATTTGATAGAGTAGATATCAAATGTATTAACAGAATATTACAAAAACTGAATGTGCCTCATCATCTAATACAGAGGATATGCAATGCAATCAACGCAGAGAGGACAAAAATTTTATGGGAAGGAGTAAGCACGATCAAAAAAGCTAAAGGTATTGGAATAAAACAAGGGTGTCCAATGTCACCATTCATTTTTACGTTGGTTATGCAAGAGGTATTAACAGAGGTTAAGGAGAAGGTTAAAAACCTTAATCTGCTGGAGGAGAAACACTTAAGACTGCCGATATTACTGGCATTTGCGGATGACATCTTAGTGATAGTTAAATCTAGAGAAGAGCTGGAAATCCAATTGAAATTTCTGAAGAAATCACTAGCAAATGTTGGTCTAGAAATAAATGCAGAAAAAAGCAATATCTTTATTAGAGAACCAAGGAATGACCGTAGTATACGAACGGAAATTAAACTGAACAATAAGATTTTCCCAGTGAAGTCTAGTATTAAATACTTGGGAATACACATCACACAATGTCTGGACAGATTGATGACTTCACGACAGAGATGCAAGGATATAATGAAAACAGCGAGAGTGATAATAGAATTTGTGAAACGATATAATCCACCTTGGAAGATGAATAAATTGATCTATAAAACGGTCATATCGCCCGCTATTACATATGGGACAAAAACGGCGACAATATTAAAGAAAAACAGATTTTCCATGGCAAGATATGAACATCAAATTGTGAGAGATCTTTGGGAATACTCAAGAGACAAACCTCCAAGGGAAATTTCAGTTTCGGATTTGCTAGAAGGACAAACAGTCGTTAAAAGAGCTAGAGTACAACGCATATGCTATTGGGGACATCATCCGCTGAAAAAAGCAATGAAATTAAAAGCTATCAACAGGAAACTGGGAAGACCGGCATTCACATGGAATGTCACCATGAAGAAGGATATGGAAATGTTACCTGAAGTGGAAATGGAGCAGTGGAATAAATTAGCAGAGGAAAAGGGAAATCTAAAAAGAAAAGCAGAAGAAATCTACAAAGTATACTGCAGCGAAGACGACGCAGAATTTTTTTTCCAAGCAATAGGAAAACGAAAACAGTAAAAAATGAAAACAACTGAGAATATACAGAAAAAAGAAAAACAATTTTTTTTTTTTTGGGGCGACCACGCGCCACTGAGGTGGACTTTTGTGGGTACCCCTTTTTCCGCCGAAACCCGTTTGGTTAGGGGGAAAAACAATAGAAACATAAAAACCAGAGAAACCATATCTAAGAATGAAATTAAGATCGAATGAGATATTATTACAGGCAAATGCATCTACCCGGGAACAAATATGCGGCTTCATCCAGAGTTTCGGTAAGTAATCACTAAAGTAACAATCAAGAAGGTGAGATTATTCCATAAGCAAAATGCATTTTTACTAAATACGACCAGGGCATCGTCCGCTGACTATTGCCGCGGGTATTATGGGTTTCCCAGGTATCCGGTTCAAGCTTTAGTTGGTAACGGTGGCTCTTCTTGACCTTCTATTCCTGAGTTATAAGTGTGAATAAGGGCGTCTATGCAATGTTTTGCTGTACCTGTTGTGGACTCCCAGTACCTCCCATTTCCCCAAAAACTTTGAGGATTACTTGTCTTGCCTCAAAAGTTCTCCTTTTTATTGTACTGGCCTCCATGACAAAAAGGGCACCATTGCAGAGCATAAGATTGATCAAATTATTTGCAGTTCTACTCGCCCAACGCCCCCGGTTGGGTGAGGGATACAGGATGACACACACACACACTTTTTAAAATACAAAAAAAAAAAAAAAAAAATTTTTTATAAATTTTTTCAAGAAAAGGGGAGAAAATTTTTTTTTTTTTTTTTTAAAATTTTTTTTCTTTGGGAGGAAAGTTTTTTTTGGTGTGGGCTGTAGTGTTTTTAGGGGGGGGGGGAAAAAAAAAAAAGGGAATTGTAAACGAAAACATACTGCATCGAAAGTATTTTTTTTTTTTTGTCATTTTTATCGAAAACTTGTGCAAAACTGTGGTCTGTGTATAAAATTGATGATGCACTGGAAATGCTCTTGAAGAAGAATATCATTAAACTTTTAAAACTTATCATACATTTTCTGTGGTCTTAAGCCGATCTTGAAAGACATCATAAGCACACGTTGTTAAAAATATTATATTGTATGCAAATCTTATAAAAAAAAACTCTTGAGGACCTCCTCTAGTATTGGCTTCTTAAGTCTTAAAAGGCCTGTTTTGCCACAGTTTTCTAGAACAACGCTTTCAAGAAATTTGCAAGAAAAACAACTTCAAGTGAATCCTAAAATTGAAATTAATAGTTGGGTGAACTCTATTTCTTCTTCCTCTAGTAGGCTTTAACGCTCTTTTCAATATGCTTTCACCTGATTTCAACTTAACATTCTAGAATCACTTCCACAATTATTAATTGAGAGCTTTTCTATGCCAAACACCAATGCATGAATTTGTATATTGTATGAAAAGCACAATGATAATCTATGCCCAGGGAAGCCGAGAAAATTTCCACCTCAAAAGATTCTCTCGACTTGACCCACGGCCTCCGGCTTGGTAAACTGGGCTCTAACTGACCTGGGCTATCTTAGGCCCCAAACTCACATGGGCCTCTTGGGGGAACTCACATAGGCCAAATTGTGAGAATTGCCGGAGATTTCAACTAAGTGGTGAGTGATAAAATTAGCAACAGAGAATTTCGGAGATGTTTTATCTCGAATAACTCGTATTTATTCCCGAGAGGCTGAGTCCAGGTAAACTTCACCCCCCATGCCTAGTGTCAATGGATAATGCTTGAGGGGACTTGCAAGCACTTGGAGTTATCGAACGACGTATGGTCAGCATCATCTTTGGCATGTGTAAACGGCGTTTGAAGGAGAAGAATGAACCACGAAACTCTATGGCGAACACAGTATCCTAAAAGTCGCTAAAGCAGGATGAGTAAGAAGGCCAAATAACAATTTCGTAAAAAATGTGTTTGCCTCGAATACGGCCGGCAAGATGTTTTTACCAAGCGGACCAAGATCTTGGAAGTGTGGTAAACTCGAGGAATTGGAGACAAGCAACCTTCAACCAAGTTTTGAGGCAAAATATTGTAACACAGGTGTGGTTCTAATGCAACGCTAAACCAACGTTAGTAAGTAAGTGATTCTGTTTCCATAATGGTAAACCCAAACAACCAAAAGTTCTGATAAAAGCGTGTTTTTTGGCTTATCCAGAAAATCGAAGGATTATGATGAGAGTTCTATTCAGCTTACTTTTTTATTAATTAACCGACCTTTTTAGTTAGCACTCAATGTTAAAGCTTCTAGAGACACTTTTCTCTAAAGAAAACATTAAAGTTCACGAAAGGTTCCTTCAAGGGGTTGTAGAGAATGCTATTCAGCTCAAAGAGTACCTCAAACGAACTCAACTAAACCAAAAAAAGACATTTAAATCGGACTTTTTTGTACTTCTCTAATCCTGCCGCAAATTTATTTTTAGAGAGCTGTGTTGCGAAATGATGATTGGGTTCAATGTGATGTTTTTTTCTAAATTGAAATAAACTTTTCATAAATACTTAGTACCTAAACTCCAACTCGAGTCTTCCTCTTTAAAGCCGGGATACCTACCACTGTGCCATATGAACGAGGTGAATTTTTATTTATTTACATGGCATAACGTCATAATACTATAACATAGCCTGATACACAATATCCCTCCATAATGCTCGATTCGTGGTTGCTCCTCTCCAATCCCTTGGGCACCTTGTACCCCCTAGGTCTTGCTCCACCTGGTCTGACCATCTTGCTCGTTGCGCCCCACGTCGTCTTGTACCAACCGGATTCCCGTCGAACACCATTTTTGCACGATAGTTGCCCAGCATTCACGCAACATGTCCTGCCCAGCGTATCCTTCCAGCTTTTGCCACCTTATGAATACTGGGTTCGCCGGCGAGTTGCGCGAGCTCATGGTTCATCCTTCGCCTCCATAGTCCGTCCTCCTGTACTCCACCAAAAATGGTTCTTAACACCCGTCGCTCAAAAACTCCGAGTGCTCGCGGGTCCTCTTCAAGCATTGTCCACGTTTCATGCACGTAGAGAACAACCGGTCTTCTTAGCGTTTTGTACAGGATGCACTTCGTACGAGACCTAAGTCTGTTTGACCGTAGTTGCTTGTGGAGCCCATAGTAGGCACGACTTCCACTGATAATCCACCTCCGGATCTCACGGCTGTTATCGTTGTCCGCAGTAACCAGTGAGCCGAGATAGACAAATTCATCGACTACCTCGAACTCATCGCCGTCGATCGTTACACTGCTGCCCAGTCGGGTCTTGTCGTGCTCGGTTCCACCTGCCAGCATGTACTTCGTTTTGGACGTATTTATCTTCAACCCAATCTTCTCTGCTTCGCGCTTTAGTCTGGTGTACTGTTCTGCCACCGCCTCAAATGTTCTGCCGACAATATCCACGTCATCGGCAAAGCAGATAAACTGACCGGATCTGTTGAAAATCGTGCCTCGCATGTCAAACGCCGCTCGTCGCATAACACCTTCAAGAGCAATGTTGAACAGGAGTCAAGAGAGACCATCACCTTTACGAAGCCCCCTGCGGGATTCGAATGAACCCAATAATCCACTCAATATCCTCACACAGCACTGGGTTCCATCCATCGTAGTCTTGATAGTTCGGGTCAGCTTCCCCGGAAAGCTGTTCTCGTCCATGACCTTCCATAGCTCATATCGGTTAATTGTATCATATGCGGCTTTGAAGTCGATGAATAGATGATGTGTTGGGACTCTATATTCACGGCACTTTAGGAGGATCTGCCGCAAAGTAAAAATTTGGTCCGATGTAGACCGGCCTTCGATGAAGCCGGCCTGATAACTTCCCACTAGGGTGCCAAAAAAAATCGACTTTTCGAATTTCAAAAACGGGTAGTGCTCAAAAGTTTCGTCTCCTCAAAAAAAGTCCCCATGCAAAATTTGAGCTCAATCGGACTTCGTTAAGTGTTGGACCAAAGCGGTCAAAGTTTGACTTTTTTGAAACACGAAAAATTTCCCAAGGTTGTTTTTGATGCCAAATGTCTTAGAAATGCATGAAACGTCGAGATCTGGTGTTATCTCGAAAAAAAATTTTTAGAAAAAAATTGACTTTTTGGGACTTAGAAATTTTTTGAGGTGGAGGAGTGAAATGAATTTGATATGGAGGATTTGAATTCAATTGCTGAGATATCCATGGCAATAGTACTGAAACATGTCTTATATCATCGTTGGCAACTGCTAGCATATTATGTGATATTTCATTAGGGTGGTTCACTTGTTTTGCATTAGGGTGGTCCATTTTATAGAAAAATAAAAAAAATAGATAATAGTATCAAAACATCTCTTATATAATCGTAAGCCATTATCAATATTAAATATATGATATTTCATTGGGATGGTTCATTTATTTTCCATTAGGGTGGTCCTTTGAGTTGGAAATTAAAAGCAACAAAATATTTCCAGCAAATTTACCAGTCAATATTTTTTGTATAGTTTGAAACCATGATTCTTTTTTGGCATACTACACTTCGTTAAGATATTTTTATTATGTTTTTTTTAATAGTTAACAAAAATGTGCCGTTACCAAAATATGGACAAAAATAAGGAAAAAAACGATTTTTGATGTACCCAAATTATTACAATAGCTTGATAGGCGACTACGAAGTGCAACAAAAGTTTTTTGTTTATCTTTTCTAAAGAGGTTCTTGGCCTTGGACTGCTTCATTTCCGAGAAACACAAGTAGGTACGTTATAGGGAATCAAAACAAAAGTACGTTACCTGCCGCTTGCTGTGGTATACGCGCTTCGGTAGTGACAACGTCTGCTTCGAATGCTTTTTGTTCTGAACAAAATATAAGCTACCCGTAGGCAACGAATACGTCCCAAGCGAGCAGTTTTGAAAGACTGAGTAGGTAATGAAATGGCCACACATTTGGTATATAAGGAATTGTTATTTTTAGTTTTACTCATTCAGTATTTTTATATTTGAACGAGGAACCGCGGTCTAGTCAACAGTTTTTTGTTTTTCACTTGAAAAATCTTATCCTTTGACAGAAAGGACTATTTCGTCTGCGACTCACAGTCTTCTACAGTGTCGAGCACTCTAACAAACAGGTAGACATATTGTAAACGAAAACATACTGCATCGAAAGTATTTTTTATTTTTTGTCATTTTTATCGAAAACTTGGGTAAAACTGTGGTCTGTGTATAAAATTGATGATGCACTGGAAATGCTCTTGAAGAAGAATATCATTAAACTTTTAAAACTTATCATACATTTTCTGTGGTCTTAAGCCGATCTTGAAAGACATCATAAGCACACGTTGTTAAAAATATTATATTGTATGCAAATCTTATAAAAAAAAACTCTTGAGGACCTCCTCTAGTATTGGCTTCTTAAGTCTTAAAAGGCCTGTTTTGCCACAGTTTTCTAGAACAACGCTTTCAAGAAATTTGCAAGAAAAACAACTTCAAGTGAATCCTAAAATTGAAATTAATAGTTGGGTGAACTCTATTTCTTCTTCCTCTAGTAGGCTTTAACGCTCTTTTCAATATGCTTTCACCTGAATTCAACTTAACATTCTAGAATCACTTCCACAATTATTAATTGGAGAGCTTTTCTATGCCAAACACCAATGCATGAATTTGTATATTGTATGAAAAGCACAATGATAATCTATGCCCAGGGAAGCCGAGAAAATTGAACGAGGAACCGCGGTCTAGTCAACAGTTTTTTGTTTTTCAAAATGGAGGATATTCGGCTAGTTGGAAAATACCTACCTTTGTTCCCCGAATCTTCGAATTTGCCTACATACAACGAAGTTTTCCGGAAATTCATGTTTCATTTGCGAGCAGAGAAGCAAAAGACTAAACCAAGTGCACAATTAACAATACAAGCTTTGAAAGTATCATGGAATAAAAAGCATTTGAACCATTTGCTCGACGACAGGACAGTGCAACATAAAATCTTGCGGTACTACGAAACTTGGAAAATCTTGCAGAAGCGCAAGCTAAGAATGTCGGCGAGAGAAATTGAGAAGAGAAAGGATTTCTCTGATTCATTGCAGAACCTTTTCGATATCGGGAAGAGGTATAAACCGAAGAATAAAGTAGAAAGAAAAGCATATCGGTATTTGCAAGAACAACGAGAACTAACTCTTCCAACAACAAGTGAGTCTTTTCCAACGGCAACTATCTCGTGTAGTGATTTTGAGGAGGAAGAAACAGCAGAGGCGACAACAGAGACTAATCCACGAACAAGTGAGCAGGAAGAAGCAAGTCTACAGGAAAGAAAAATTTAACTGCTAGTGATTTCGAGTCCTCATCTCAAACCCAGAGTGAGTCCGTTCCTTCTATCAGTACTATCGGCGAAGATTTTCAGATACCGGGTAAGTGTAAATTGAATTAATTTCAAATATGTTTTAAAATGTTTTTCGTGGTTAACAAACGATTGATTCTTAAATTTTCTTCTAGGTCCTTCCAAATCGTCTTCAACTTCTAAATCACCATTAAAAAATGTCATTACTGTCGATGTGGCTGCTGCTTTGGACCGCTGCAAAGTGAGTGATCGAAATGCGGTATTTCTAATATCATCTATAGCGAAATCATTGGGGCACGACGTTTCAACATTAGTGTTAAACAAAGAGTCCATTAGGAATTCAAGAAAAGAAATTCGTGTGCAAAAGCAGAACGAGCTGAGAGCAACATTTAAGCCACAGGTTAACTTAACAGTTCATTGGGATTCAAAACTGCTTCCTAGTAAAATATTGTCGTCTAAAGCCACCCCCAAAACTGAACGATTGGCTATAGTTGTATCTGGTGAAGGCATCCGTAAGCTGTTAGCTGTTCCTCCCATCCAAAATTCAACAGGAATAGAACAAGCAGAAGCGGTGTACAATGCAGTTGTCGATTGGGATCTTGAAGACAGGTAATTTCTATTAGTTTCAATATTATTATTGATAATTTTTAAATTATACCGTTATTCCGTGTTTTAGGGTTATGTTTACATCATTTGATACCACTGCGTCAAACACTGGTCGAAAGAAAGGAGCGTGTCAACATCTTGACAAAATGTTTAAAAGACAGCTGATTGGACTTCCCTGTAGACATCACATACACGAGCTGTTAGTTGGCAAGGCATTCAAGGCACTACAATTTGAAACTGCACAATCTCCAAATGTTGAGATTTTTAAGCGGTTTCAGACGGAATGGCACCGTTTAGAAAAGAGCTCATACCATTCTGGTGTTAATGATGTATTCGTTAAATCATCAATAACAGCCAACGAGAGGGTGGATCTCTTGAATTTTTTGAGCGACAATTAAAAGAACAACATCACCGCGAAGATTATCGCGAAGTTATTCAGCTTACGCTTATATTTTTGGGTGGAAAAATTAAAGAACATTTTAAAATTAGAGCTCCTGGTGCTTTCCATAATGCAAGATGGATGGCAAAAATTATTTATTCACTAAAAATGTTCCTTTACCGACACACTTTTGCGTTACCTAAGGCAACTCAACAACAGTTAGCACGATTTAATGTATTCATTGTAAAAGTATATTTGAAAAACTGGTTTCTGTCTACGTGTGCTGCAATGTCTGCAAACAATGACCTTAATTTGATAAAATCGCTTAAAATCTACGAAGCTGTTGACGAAGAAGTTGCCAAAGCAGTATATAAAGGGTTCTTGAAACATCTGCAGTATTTGGATAGCAATCTCATCGGATTGTGTTTATTTGATGAAACGTTGGATATCGCAGATAAAAAAAAATATATTGAAGCCTTACATACATCAGGTAATTATTTTGTTCAATTTGATGTACGCAGAACATTATATTTCTAACAATATTTTTATTTTCAGCTAACAAAACAAATGTGTGTGCTAAATCCATAGTCGAATCAAACGACGTTTCAACACTACAGCTGCACTCATTTGTTCAAGGCAGTCAGCAGACTAAAAACTTGTTATGTGCTCTAGAGATTCCGGAATCATTGTTGGAAACTGATATTACGCAGTGGAATAGCAAACAAGAATATGAAAATGCCATTAAACGAATTAAAAGCTTGGAAGTAGTAAATGACAATGCAGAACGAGGTATTGCATTAATCAAAACATATAATTCGAAATTGTCAACGGATGAAGATCAGAAACAGTTTATTTTGCACTTAGTTGAAGAACATCGAACAATGTATAAAAGTTCAAAAAAATCAGATGTAATTTAAGAAAATATATGCGATGCAATGTACCAAAAACCTAGCAACATAAATTTTGGAAATATCACAATACCGTTCCCTCCCTTTCGTTACGTGTCTTTTGTCACAACCATTGAAAAGGTTAGTTATATCTGCAAATACCGTATTAATGAGATAGTTCCCCATCTTAGGGGTCCAACAAACAATTTTAGCTGACTAAACTCTTCTTTCTCATATAAACAGCTGAATAAACGTTTACTCGGTCAAAATTGTTAATTAGGTTGCAGTCGAAGACTTCCCACTCTACAATATTCGGTAAATGTAGGATAGATAACTCTGAAATTTTTAATCTTAGCTTGCAACGACGGTGCAAAACAGAAATAAGAAACTCACTGATGCACAATGCTTAATCTCTAAGATTAGTATTAGACGAGGGCACCGATCTGTTTCACCTTAAAGAAGCGTCGCATTCCGAATGTAAGTCTCGCAAAAGTTTCCAAAAGGACCACAAAGAGAGCGTCTCTAGTAAATAATTCTCTTTGGTAGTCCGTACGCTAATCTTACAGTCTGTGGATAGAAATCGGTTGAAATTATTATATTGATGCACTAATTAATGAAAAAGAACGAAAGAAGCGAATTTCTCATTGTAAGATAGGTAATATTGAAAAGTTTTGTGAGAAATCATTAAGCTTTCTGACGTCTATCATCTTTCTCTTTCAAGCACGTAGAAAGAATAGGATTGTTTTCATACGTTTTTTGTTTTTTTTTTCGTATGTAAACAATCTATTCTTTCTACCTGCTTGGAAGAGAAAGATGATAGACGTGAGAAAGCTTAATGGTTTTAACCTATACGAAAAATATTGACTGGTTAAAGCGCTATTCGCATTACAACGGGCCCGACGCGGGGCGAGACCCGCCGGGGTAATATTTTGAAATGATTGCTTGGATTTTGTATGAGACTGTTCTCACTACGCTGATGTGCCGTACTGGGCGTGCCGTGCCAGCATAGTGAGAATGCTCACATACAAAACCCAAGCAATCATTTCAAAATATTACCCGGGCGGGCCTCGCCCCGCGCCGGGCCCATGTAATGCGAATAGCGTTTAAATTTGCTGGAAATATTTTTTATTGTTCTTAACGACCCTAATGGAAAATAACTGAGCCACCCTAATGAAATATCATATATTTAATATTGATAATGGCTTACGATTATATAAGAGATGTTTTGATACTATTATCTTATTTTTTATTTTTCTATAAAATGGACCACCCTAATGCAAAACAAGTGAACCACCCTAATGAAATATCACATATAATATGCTAGCAGTTGCCAACGATGATATAAGACATGTTTCAATACTATTGCCATGGATATCTCAGCAATTGAATTCAAATCCTCCATATCAAATTCATTTCACTCCTCCACCTCAAAAAAATTTCATTAAGTCCCAATTTTATTAAGTTCAATTTTTTTCAAAATTTTATTTTTTTTTCGAGATAACACCAGATCTCGACGTTTCATGCATTTCTAAGACATTTGGCATCAAAAACAAAAAATCGATTTCGGAATTTTCACATACCCCCCCCCCCCCCCCCCGTGTTTTTTCCTTTTCAAAAAAGTCAAACTTTGACCGCTTTGGTCCAACACTTAACGAAGTCCGATTGAGCTCAAATTTTGCATGGGGACTTTTTTTGAGGAGACGAAACTTTTGAGCACTACCCGTTTTTGAAATTCGATGGTCAATTTTTTCCCATACATGCCATTGGCACCCTTCTTCCCACAAATCTATTTGCTAGTGGCGACAGTCACTGGAAGATGATTTGGGATAATACTTTCTAGGCCGCATTAAGGACAGTGATCGCACGATAGTTTTCACAGACCAGCTTGTCGCCTTTCTTATAGATTGGGCAGATAACCCCATCCTTCCACTCCTCCGGTAGCTGTTCGGTATCCCAAATCCTGACTATCAGTCGATGCAGGCAATTTTCCAACTTGTCCGGGCCCATCTTGAACAGGTCTGCTCCGATTCCCTTCCATCCCTTCCAACCGATTTGTTGTTCTTCAGCTGCTTGATGGCATCCTTAACTTCACCTATCGTCGGGGGTGGCACATCTCCGTCACATACTGCATCAACTACGTCGCTTCCATCGCTGTCCTGGTCCTCTTCCTGTACTCCATTCAGATGTTCATCGAAGTGCTGCTTCCACCTTTCGGTCACATCACGATCGTCCGTCAGGATTCTCCCATCCTTATCCCGACACATTTCGGCTCGCAGCACAAAGCCTCTGGTTTCTGGTAGAACTTGCGCGTTTCATGTGAGCGGTGCAGCTGTTCTAGTTTCTCACACTCCTCCTCCTCCAGGTGGCGCTTTTTCTCCCGGAACAGTTGGGTCTGCTGTCGCCGCTTCTGTCTGTATTGTTCCACACTATGACGGGTAGCTTGACGCAGCATAAGTGCCGAGGTGAATTATGCTATGATTTTACTCGAAGCGTTGATTCCATACATTAGTAATTTTTTGTTCCCAACAATAAACAACAATAAACAATCTGTTTTTCTGATTTTTAAAGGTTTACTCGGAACTTAACGTGAATTTTAAAAAGTAGGAAAGTAGCTCAACATAGATGTATTGTGAACCTTTGCGCTGATTAGAAGTACAGTTAGTACTTTGATTGAACTTTATGCTAGAAATTTTGTGAAGTTCAAAGCAAGTTCTCAAATTACAACATATGAACTTGCAGGTTGAGTTGAATAGCAACAAGAAACTTTTCTTGAACTTCCATGTTGCTTTAAATGTTAATGACACTTTAAAGAAAATTAAGTTCTGCCTGTACGTGAAGTTTCTTGTTGTTCAGCAATAAAGTTCCACGGAACTAAATTTCAACTAAATGTGAACTTCTGAGATCTCATCTCAATATCTCTTTTAATCTCATATCTTTTGGTTGCTTGGGACTACTACTACTACATGAATACATAAAAGTAAAGCTCTAAGGTGTTCATCTCAATGTTCTCTTTTAAAAAAAAAAAAATTACAACGTGCGCTGTTAGTTGGTCGAAAAGGAAACCTTACGTGCTAGATGCACAAACATACAACCACTACCCATTAGTTTAACTGCATGGGAACATAGAATGCCTCCAACCTTAAGACAAGACATTTCATTGTATGTGGGAAATGTGAGAATTGAGAACTTGAAATAGAGAGGTTATAAAAAAAAACATTTACTTCCTCAAAGCAATTTCTTATGAAATTATTCTAAACACACTTCAATAGTTCTATTGTTTGAACATATTTATTCAACAATCAGTTGAATCCAAGTGCGTACGAGTGCAACGTGATGTGTTTTCAATCCCCCTCCAACTACATCAATTCGAATTCGTTTCTTCTATAATTTACGGATGAATTAGCAGCCATCGGAAGCATTAATTTTCAATTTGATTAATTATCATCACACCTAGTATAGGGTCTGTTGCCTTTCGCGTTCCCATCGGTCATCCATCCGGCACGTTCCAAGAATAGACGAATTAATAATAACTGTCTGTCTGCCTGCCGGGCGAAATTAGACAATATGCGGGTGTGCCGAGTGGACAGCTTTATTACACCCACCTCGCGGCCTCTATTAGACTGGACTTATATCCATTGAATCGAGTACCGACCGCATCTAACGACTATTTAGAGTGGTGCGTGTCATAGTCACATGTGTCTGCTGCTGAAAATTAGTTTTTCATTTCCATTCCAGCCCCTGTCCACGAGCCGTGTCGGGTAAAAAAAAAAGCGCGAGGCTCGTACATTATTTTCAAATTTCATCGAACTAATTGTAATAATTATTTCAGCCCAGCAGTGCAAGTTTTTCCCGGAATAAGTGGTCAGTCAGTTCTGCTATTATCTTTTTTTTTTTTGTTCAAACGATGAAATAGTAGGTATGTTAATTATTTCTAGGGATCGTTGCTGAAACGATTACTAATCGCAATAGCACCTACGTTTCAGCTTGTTGGAAAATTTGGGGAGGGTAATCGTGAATCGTCAGAAAAACACGTCGCATTCGAATGCGATACCTTTTTTTTTTTGCTTCAACGACGAAGCGTTTTCCTTCCACTTGAATGGCGCGCACAATTTTTATTTAATAGAAAACACAACTGGAAACGAACGCGCCTCAGAATGGACGCGGGATTTTTTTTTGTGGATGTTTTTTTTTGCCACGTGAAGCAAATGAAATAGTGGAGCAAAGTTCGTGGAAAGCGATTAAAATGAAATTAATAGAAAATGGGCTAGACTGAAGAAAAACTTCAGCATTGATCCACCTAGAAGATCTCTAGAGCATATTTTTAAAGGAATGTTATATTTTCATTCAAAGTAAGACTCACCAGTTTGATATCAGTAGCTATTCTCAATTTGTTCGAACAATCTAGTCGGTTCACAAAAAAGTAAAACCTGAAAATCAAATTATGCTTTGTGCTGCACCGACTGTCACTTTTGCTTTCAATCGTCCGACTTACCGTTGGTTGAGGTACACAATCAGCTTGGGGTGCAACAGAGGAAGAAGAAAAAAGCGAAAAGCATGAATTAAATACCTAGGCATGTATTTAGTTCTGCAATTGCCGCATTCAGCTTCGTTCAACCCTCGAACAAACCCTCTTTCAATCCGTTTGGTTTGGTTTGGTTGCTTTGTTTTCCAATTTTCCGCTCCCGCCTCAACGCACGTAGCGTCGCGATCATGCCAGGGCTATTCATGCCGATTGCCAAGGTATTAATTTCCCCTAAATTTCAACCTTTGTCTGCGGCCACGCACGTCCTACTGATCATATGAATTAAAGTAAAAACACGCATTCGACTGCAGTTTGGTGTATTTTTTGGTTCTCTATCAACTTGCGTTGGCCGTTTGCATTGCATTACTGATTCAATAATTGATGAATCAGCTACCAGTTTTACGGAACCTAGTATTGAGGCAGATAATAATAATAATGATAACTTCTAGACCGAAATGGACAGTCCTGTCAGGGGCAATTAGAATTGTTTGCTTTATTGAATGCAGTTAGGTTTGGAGAATTGAAGCTTTGTTAGTGCAGTTCATGAAAATGCTTAGTTGGAAAGAAATGCCATCCTGAATTTTCATCTATTTGAAGGAGATTTTAAGACTCATCGATCAATAGCAATATAAACAAATAGAATTGAATAAATGGTACGTTTTTCCAGGGGTAACCAACTAATTAAGAATTCTTTTTTTTATTTTTGGTATTATTGAACACTACTTTTTGACGTAGGACTAACGTCTCTCTTTTCTATTCTTGAATAGGGGCGCCGTTCTAAAATTTCTGAAATCGCAAGCGTTACGCGGGTTTGGAGACTTTGAACGATAATATCTCCTCTCTGGCCAACAGAAATTTTACGATAAGTATTTCATTCGCAAGGTAGAACATCAAAGCTGAATCCCTGTTGCAAACTTAATTCATAACGTTTGTCTAAACTAATTAAAATGTACTTCAAAGAAAAATGTCTAAGCGCACAAAGCTATTGGTCTAAAATGACATCATGTTTGCGCCTAGCTCTGATTGGTTCATACTGCCACAGTTACCTAGCCAGCGATTATAAAACATGTGGGGACGATCGACCAATCTTCAGTTCTCGCTGTGCATCCGCATGCGACAGACGTGTTTGGGGAGCATGTTGGTAGAAAACGCCGCCCGTGAACACAAGAAGACCAGACCAAGAAGAATCATCCACATCACCTGCAGCTAGCCATCCGCAACGACGAGGAGCTGAAAAAAACTTTTCTCCGGTGTGACCATTTCACTGAGTTGTGTCCTGCAGCCCAAGAAGACTGAAGAAAATTTCAATCGCGAACCATGTTATCAACTAAAATCCGTCCGTTTCTGGACGATCAAATCAAGTTGCCAACTAAAGAATATGTTTGATAGAAATTTCTCTTGAGCTCATCGAAATTTTCATTACCACGCACCGGCTCAATATGGCGTTGAAAAAGCCGCGTCCCGGAGAAAATGACCAACTCAATCGCCCACATCATCTTCGTGGTCAAGTGGTTAGCGGCGTCACCCGTCGTTTATTGCCATGAAGTGAGGGTTCTATTCCCGCTCCAGCCTGTGTAACTTTTTGCAACACGAAAATTTCCAAACTGGTCCACTTGGTGTTAGGTTAAGTTATTCGTTGTAATTCGTTCTATGTTCAATGTTCAGTCTGTACAAATTCGAGATGTAGACGGTGTAAATATTAATTTTTATCGTAGTATTACGTGCTGCCAAACACTCAGGCTGTCCTGCAGCCCAAGAAGACCGAGAAGAAAACTTCAATCACGAACCATGTTCCCTTCGTAAACAACTAAAATCCGTTCTTTTCAGGACGAACAAATCAATTTGCCAACTAACGAAGAGTATGTTTCATTGAAATTTCTCTTGAGCTCATCGAAATTTTCATTACCACGCATCGGCTCAACATGGCGTTGCTTGAAAAGCAACGTCCCGGAGAAAATAGCCAACATTTTTTGTTAGTATCCATATATAAATCTCTGTTCGCCATGTTAACACTAGCAAGCACGTTGGACATTCAATAAACGAAATATTAACAGTAAATTCGACAACACGGCAGACCGATTATGTGTAAACATATTCAGTGTACGGGGTTGGTTAGTTTTGTTGTAGTTCCTAGTTGTACATAGGTACATAATGTATTAGTTGCAAATAATAAATTAGGTTAGTTGCTGGTAGTTATCAAATGTGAGCTCTTACTTTTCTGGCCAATATTCACTAACTCTAATTATTTTGCAGTTTCAGAAGCAAGTGTGTTCATATCTCAGGGGTTTTGAGGCCCTGACAGAGGCCATTTTTCTGTTGCCTGTGTTGAAAAGATGCGAATTTGACCAACTAAAGAGTTGTTTGATTGAAATTTCTCTTGAGCTCACCGAAATGTTCATAACCACGCATCGGCTCAACATGGCGTTGCTTAAAGAGCCGCGTCCCGGAGAAAATGACCAAATCAATCGCCCACATCATCTACGTGGTCAAGTGGTTAGCGGCGTCGCCCGTCGTTCAAGCGGTTGCCTTGAAGTTGAGGTTTCGATTCCCGCTCCAGCCTGTGGAACTTTTGGCAAAACGAAAATGTCAAAACTGGTCCACTGGGTGTTAGGTTAAGTTGATCGTAATTCGCTCTACACCCAATATAAAAAAGCAAGATTGTAGTACACTTTCGCATGATTTTTTTCCATTTCTTGCTGTGGATCGTAACTTGGAGGGAAAATCCAAAATTGGTTGTGGGCAAAAAAGCAACATATGTGCGTGAGGTTGTGCGCAGTGGTATTTAGTTGATGAGTAAGAGATGGAAGCCCGAAAGTCAGATGGCTCACAAAAATAAAGTGGATATTAGAGACCGAGATTTGTCCGTGGCTGTCCGCGTTGCGGCTCTTGATGGGAACCATTCAGCCACATTGACAAACTAAAACCTTTGTAATAGAAACCTTACATTTGGTTCGCTTGGCGAGCAATTCAGGGTACAGCATTGAAGCAAATGGATATATTTTCCACCAAGCTGTGTGCAACCTGTCCCTAACACACACTGGCATGGCTTTGTTTATTTCATAAAACGCTTTGTCGATGATCAAGTGAGAACAAAAATAGAACAAAAATGACGGCGGCAATACAACAGTGGCCAATAGCGTTGCACCATTTTGTGCTATCGACTCAAAATTGCATTTTCTAAATCATGTGGATTTCTCAAGATATGATTGCAAAAACTGTCATTAACAGTTAATTCGAGCCGAACTGCAGTTTCTATAAATTTTCGTGGAGAACCAATAGAAGAAGAGCCGGAGCCTCACAAACCAATAGCATACACTCTTTACAATAATGAATATTACGAGTGATGTAATCCTTGTGGCACTTAAGTTCTTAAAGACTCAATGATAAATATTACTCAATTGTATGTTCTATTAGCTGTGTTGTTAAATACTAACATGAATCCAAAAATAATAAATACTTTCACACTCAAAATCATGTTCCGGATGCTACATTTACAACAGCTTCTGGAATATATTTGATAACCTCAAATCTAAGTCCGTAATGCATCAAAACATCTTTATACTGAGATTTGAAATCATGAAATAACAACATCAGACCTATTTTGAACGCAGTCGGTTTCACGCGTCACGACAAGGTACACGTTAAAATTTGTTCTCCTTCGTGATCGGTTTTAAAATAAGTGCTCACCGTTAAATAAAATATTTAACAGAATGATTATCATTGCACATTATAGTAATTCTTGCATATTAGAGATGAAGACTTGCAAACAAAAACGCAGTTTAGCACGAGTTCATTTGCTTTTGGCATTCATCAATCTGCACATGCGACAACTTTTTTGGCGATGGTCAACTAGCTAATTTAATTTAAATATTTTCTTATTTTGGAGAAGAATGCAGGAGGAGACCCCGCATTTGGAGATAAAGGAACCAAATTAATCCCACAGGTTAAGATAGCGCTAATTTTGACCACTACAATGGATGACCTTAAAGAACTTTTTCTTTTAATCAATTGGATTACCGAATTTTGAATTGTTCTGATGACAACTAGAACTGAGTCCTTGGGATCGAAACGGGCATCATGAAGCATTTGTTTTTGCATTATTAGTAGCGGCATTTGTAAAATATAATTTTGTGTTCCTCAACTTATTTTTTACGCCATGTCATGTAAGCTATCATTTTGAGTTTTAGTGTCTTGTAAATTTAAGAACAGGCGCAAATTTCTGTGTTACGGGCCGCTTCTTTTATGTGCATCCCAGAAGATTCAAATTTTCATGATATTTTCTAAGAGTGTAGGGTTTCATGGTTCTTTAGCCTGAATAAAATATAGTAGTAATGTATCAATTCGATGGCATCAATTTCTTCACATCAACAAGCAGTCCTACGTCAACTTTGCATTTATGTCACTGACATAACTCACCCTCTCCTTTTTATCATCAATATTCAACTTTCGGAACAGCAAATGCCATTTTTATTGGTACACGAATACAAATTTCGTCCATTTAAATTAAAAATATCGATGTTCAACTTGAAACATAAGAAGTGTTTAAAAATACAAAGCTTGTTTCGAAGCAAAATAACAGTTTTTTCATCACATTAAAGGCATTGTAATTTCAACAATACATTCATCGGGTAGGTGAATTTGAGCGTGTACTTCCATCTATAGAACTCTAGGCCGAGGCAATGTTTCGAAGCTCGCAACATGAGCCAATCGTCACATTTATTGGTAGGTTATTTGATCGATTCCAAAAATGGGACTCTGAGCAAACTCCTTGAACCAAGAATCTATTAGCATTCAAGCCAAATCCAGAATTAAGATAGCCAAGATTCATAGAATAAATAAAATAAATTTAGAACGCATCCATTAAAATCCAAAATTTATAATTAAGATGTTTAAAATAAACATAACATGATTTTTATTTCAAACTTTGATGTCACTTGGTTTGAAGCATAGAATATGTTTGAAATAAAGGAAGCCAGAATAAACTAAGTTTATGTTTGGATTTACCTGAAATATGTTGGTTACGATGGTATTTTTTTCTGCGTGTAGAAAATGTTGAAACCGTTCCAAGTGTTTAATTTTGTGTATTTTGGAGTGGGTTTTTTTAAAGCGTTTTGGCCTTGGGTTGGTACCTAGCGTACCTGAAGTTATATTAAACTACGTTTGAGTTAAAAAGAGAACACTGAGAACATTTTTTCGAGCTGTAAATCGACTGTAATCTGAAGCGTAAGTTATTTTTTTTATGATAATTTACAAAATTTAAATTATTGTCTTCTTTAAACCATGTCATCAATCAGTTCAAGTGCGATTTGGTATCATTTTGATCGCAAAAGTGATGGGAATGGTAAAGTGTCAGTAACATTCCATTACTGCAAAAAATCGCTAGCGTTGTCCGGAGGCTTGACGAGACATTTAAGACGGCATCTATCCACCATACATCCAACAATATCCGTTGATAGAGGCATACGATCCGCGCAAGCTGGGAGGTCTACAATGCAATACGAGGCATCTGGTGGACAGCTTGGTGCAACACATGAAACAACCGCGACTGGGACAGAAGAAAATAGAGTCACCGTAAGTGCTTCATCATCTAGACCACCTGCACGTCCACAATCAGCCCCTCAGTCATTGATAACGAATTTTGTTGATATTATCAAACCCATGCCTATCCAAAGTAGCAGATCATTTAACATTCAGTTAATCAAGACGATTTGCAAGGAATTTCACCCCTTCTCGCTAGTTGAAGCTGCGGAATTCAAAAAACTTGTTGAATTGTTGTGTCCTTCCTATTAGCTTCCCAGCAGAAAAACGCTCACAAATAGCCTGCTACCGGCAGTTTACAATGATCTATTATCATCAGTGCAAAAGCAGTTAATCGCTGCTCCAGCTGTTTGTATTACATGTGATGATTGGACTAGTATCACAAACACAAGCTTTTACGCGTTGACTTCTCATTTTTTCAACTCAAACACGATGCTCAAATCTGTTTTATTAGATAGTTCGGAATTTTCCGACAGACATACGGCGGAAAATATTTCTGCGTCGATAACGGCAATCTAGACACGGTTTTATATAAATTTCAAAATAACAGCTCTCGCAACAGACAATGCAGCAAGTATGAAGTTATCCGCCACACTACTCAAGGTGCGTCATATAGGGTGTTTTGCACATTCGCTCAACCTAGTCGTCCAAACAGCCATTTCCATATCTGTAAAGGTCATTGTCGATAAATCCAAAGCGATTGTTCAATATTTTAAACAAAGTAGCCATGCCCCCAACAAGCTTCAAAAAATGCAGCGGAAATCGAACATGCCCGAATTAAAATTGAAACAAGACGTTCCAACTCGTTAGAATGCCACTTATGAACCACTATTGGATCGATTACTACTCAATAAGGAGGCTGTTGTATCTACTTTAGCACTTATGGATTCTAATCTGTCCTTGGAATCTCATGATTGGATAGCAATCGAACATGCTGTGAAGATTTTAAAAGTGATCTACGACGTAACTGTTGAAATATCTGGAAAAAACCTGTATCTCTATCTAAAACTGCTGCCCTTTCGCGATTGATGATTCGACAAGTACGGCAGTATATAGAGCGAGAAAAATCAATTCCAGAAATCATTGGAAAACTCTGTGATCAACTCACTGCGAGGTTGACGAAGCGATTTTCTGGACTAGAGTCAAATGAACAAGTAGCTCAATCGATTTTACTGGATCTTCGTCTTTTTTTCGAGCACTGGACGGTTCTCGATGAAACAACTGCCAAGTGACAACTACCCACTGAATTTAATTGAAATCAATAAACTACTTTCGGAGATATCACCGGAACATGTTTCGGTGAACATGGGTGGTGAGTAACTACAATGGTGATTAAATCAAGTGCCCAGGATAAAACTGGCTTCATCTGGGTTTGTGTTCGGATACTCCCAAGGAAGTGTAAGAAGGGTTAGAGTTCACCGTAGGTGGATCAATTTTTTTAAAGAGCCATTGAGCCGCTCAAATGAGCCGGTTCATTCAAATGAACACATTGCTCTGAGTCGCTCATTCAAATGAACCGTTTTGCCCAGAAGGACGGATAAAACCAGTTTTGCCAGCGTATCTTGCCTGTCGGGTCCCCGGATTCCCGGAAGGGGGCTTTTTTCATTTTTTTTGTTGTGAAATGGTTTGCGGTTTTCTAAAAAACAACTTTATGGGGTTGGGAAGACCGGGGAAAAATGGCACACCACCCGGCTTTTTTTTATTTTTTTTTTGTGTTTTTTGACTCACTTTCGTCAAAAGTTGAGTTACCCAAATTTGAGTAAATGTTACTGGCATTGACAAGCCGACAAATAAAAAAAAATCCATCTGATTTGAGTACTTTTGCTATTTGCTATAGCAAGACATCATTATGTTTATGGGTCCATTTTGGGCAAAGTTAAGGTGCCGCCACACGGCGGTTGAAATCTATGCTATAGTTCACTATAATATAGCAGTTATAGATATCTTCACCGTGTCCAATATATTCTCATAGAAAATATAACTCTATTTATTTCAAATCGATAATCCAGATTTTATTGATAACTTTATCCACTATATTGCAATATAATACTGATCAACTAGAGCATATGTTTTGGAATAACACCGCCTTTAATCTTCTTGACCAGCTCCAGACGTTTTTCGAAACCGTCACAGGCTTACTTCCATCGGCATTTCGTCCCAAATTCGTTTGATTACGGTTTTGAATTGGTTCATATTAGAAAATTGTTTTTTTTTCCTTACGCTTGACCCCTGCCATCGGATTTTGTACAGCCACCTTGTCCACCTTCTTCGCCGCAGAAAGCCAGTTTGCCTTGAACTGCTGCTCGTCCTTAGCAGTTTTTTTGGTCTTCTTTAGGTTCCGCTTGACAATAGCCCAGTATTTCTCAATTGGGCGGAGCTCTGGCGTGTTGGGAGGGTTCTCTGTCCTTGGGAACCACCTGCACGTTGTTGGCGGCGTACCACTCCATGGCCTTTTTACCGTAATGGCAAGATGCCAAATCCGGCCAAAACAGTACGGAACAACCGTGTTTCTTCAGGAAAGGCAGCAGACGTTTATTCAAACACTCTTTCACGTAAATTTCTTGGTTGACAGTCCCGGAAGCTATGAAAATGCTGCTTTTCAAGCCACAGGTACAGATGGCTTGCCAAACCAGATATTTCTTTGCGAACTTTGACAGTTTCGTGTGCTTGAAAATATCTGCTACCTTTCCCTTCCTTTTGCCGTATAAAACTCCTGTCCCGGAAGCTGCTTGTAGTCGGCTTTGACGTAGGTTTCGTCGTCCATGACCACGCAGTCAAACTTCGTCAGCATCGTCGTGTACAGCCTCCGGGATCGCGCTTTGGCCGTCGTATTTTGTTTATCATCGCGATTTGGAGTCACTACCTTCTTGTAAGTCGATAGTCCGGCTCGTTTTTTGGCTCGATGCACGGTTGTAGACGATACACCCAGCTTATTTGCGGCATCTCGGAGAGATAGGTTAGGGTTTCGCTTGAAACTACCGGCAACTCTCTTTGTCGTCTCAGCGGCTTCCGGTTTTCGATTTCCCCCCGATCTAGACTTCCTGGCTGTCGACAAATGTTCCCCAAACACTTTAATTACATTTGTAACGGTTGATTTGGCAACTTTTAGCGATTTTGCCAACTTTGCGTGCGAGTAGCTCGGATTTTCGCGATACGCGAGCAAAATTTTGATACGCTGCTCTTCTTGCTTGACGACATTTTGGGGGCGAATAATTATGTTTCGGTGGGACAAGTGTTTATTATTTTGGGGGGATTTGGGGAATTTCCGGTGTTGGTTGTTCATTAATTGGGGCCGGTTTTTATTTTGGTGGTTAAAACCCAACAATAGGGGAAAGGTTCCTGGCGGGCGGAGGATTGTTCGGTGTGCCGGTGCGGGGGTATCGCGTGCGGTGGTTCGGTGTAAAGAGATATAAAGTTTCTTGGTTTTCTCGTTCTCTAATGAATATAGAGGAGTGGTAGATTGGGGTAAATCATGGGTTATTTAATTTCTATTTCCGTTATATAACGTTCATTATTTTTGTTGTATACGTGATTGTATAGTTTTTGTTGGCGAATGTTGTTGTTAACTTTTTGGTTGTTTTGCTTGTTGTTTGGGGTGAAAGTGGGGACATTTTATGTGATGGATCAAATTTGGTCGATATCAGTGAGGACCTTCTGAAGACTACGGCCACAAGGCCGCATGTCTTCGCATGACAAGGGACTGGCAACTCCACGAACCCTTGTCCAGTCAACAAATCCTTCGACTGCCTTAGGCTACCCCTCCCAATCCCCGTTATATAGTTGTTATAGGAACAGTGGAAACTTTTAGCGTAATGATGATTTATAAAAAATGTTAAGATGAAAATGAAGAATTTCACGGCTATACTAAACTAAGATTTAATCAACACATTTATTTTAGTTTTTATTTGTACTAGTGAATGTGGTGAGATATTGCATATTTCTGCTGTTCCTAATAAAATGGTTGTGAGCAATAAAGATCTCATCAAAATTTACAATTCAAATAACTTACCATAAAAGCATATCAGTCTCTATTTTGCATCATAAAATCAAAGAATAATATATTCAAACGAATCTTCCACTGCATGTTATTCGTATAGGACTTATTTGCTTTTATAGGCGAACCAATATCAAATGGATCAAAAACTTAAATGCATATACTGAGATGGTTATTTACAAGGTTTCACTTTTCTCATATAGAAGAGATATCATAAAGGACACAATTTCTACTTTTACAAATTTTAAACTTGAATAATGTACATGGAATTTTACAATATAAAATTTAAATTACTTGACCATGTAAAAAGCAGCTACAGTATGTCAATGCACTTCCAACCGTTCACTTATCGAAACCCGAACTTACCTTTTGTTGCATTATTAAATCCTCGTAAATTTAAATTTAAAGTGATCCCACACGTCCTTACACAATAAATGTCAAAGCAACCGATTTTTGAATAATGCTACACCATTATGTTAAGCAAAGGATTTGAATAACACGCCATTAATTTATGCTGTTGAATAATACATATTTGAAAATTATTTCGAATATATAATTTTTAAGCTTTTGTTACTTTCACTTTATACTGAATACATATATATGCTTTTTCTAATAACTATCAAACCTAATGATTTATGTCCGGATGGCAAAATACTAGCACCAAAAACGGGTGTTCTGAACGGAGTTGAATCACGGGTGTAATTTTGGAACCAATAAAACACTGATCACTAAACGACGCGAATACTTAGCGAAAACCGATTTTATTTCACACTGTACAAAAACCCTTATTGCATGTGACTAAACTCTATATATTTGCTACAAAACTGGTGACCGGTCTGCTTGAGCAACTATAGCAAAAGTGAAGGGGAGAATCGCCAAAAAATTAAAGACAATGCCGGCGTTCTTTCTATACAAAGGAGCACAAATTTGCGTATCATTTGTATATTGCGATTTAGAAAGAGATGGATTCTGTAGCTAGAATTCAATTTTGAACTAACCCGTAAAAGTGAACTAAACCTCACATAGACCGGCCACCGAAATGCATATTTCAATTATTATTGTACATCTAATTCATTAATATCTTAAGGACAAAATAATCCCTTAGCTGAATTATTTGCGACATCTCCGTCAATATCGTCCTCCATGGCTGATGGGAGTTGACAGAGCTTCGATGTTGGCCCCTTGAAGATTCCAAATGCGGTACGTATCGTCACTACACGCACCACGCCGTCTTGACCAGGGTGAAGCTGCATGACGCGGATCAATGGCCAGCGAATCGGTGGAAGCTGCTGATCTTGAAGTACGACTACTTGACCAACCTTGATGTCGACTTTTCGTGGATTGATAGTACTCTGCTGTTGAAGCTCCTTGAGGAATTCGGATGTCCATCGGTACCAGAAATTTTGTACCTTTTGCTGAGCGAATTGGTACCTGTCCAGGCGGTTGACAAGGAAATCTCGCAAGTCCGGCTCCGGAAGAGATTGTAGACTTGGGCCCACTAAGAAATGTCCCGGGGGTAAGAGCTTCAAGGTGATTGGGGTCATCCGATAAAGCGACCAAAGGGCGCGAGTTCATGCACCCTTCGATCTGCACTAACACTGTTTCCAGATTTTCTTGCAGCAACGAACTAGTTCCAATTTGGCGAATGAGGTGCTTTTTAGCCACTTTCACGGCAGCCTCCCAGAGGCCGCCGAAGTTGGGGGATAGGTGATAGGATGGCAGAAGCAACCGAGTAAAATGGTGAAATCCAGGTAGCAAAATAGGATGTTTTGTTTTAAAGGGTTGAGTGGAGAGTCTCAGCCGACCACCGACCCGAATTATTTCGGAGGAATCCACGAATGGGTTCAATAGTTTCACTGTGGATCGGTTCTTAACCGGCTGCCCCTTCTTAAGCGCTCGAAGTTCATTGTGATAGCACTCAGATTGAACCATCTTGATGAGGGCAACCTTTGAGTCCTCCTCCTCTTTGGTGAATAAAAAGTCGGAGTTCTCTCTTTGATTTTTACGAGCATTGTTAACGAATCTAATGCAATGGGCAATCGTTCGTACTAGACGGTGGTATGAAGAAAATCGGGTGATTATTGGGTTAGGTGGTGGTGGAGTTTAAAGAGCCAAGCTGTGTACCTTCCGATCAAGCAGCTCTTTGGTATCGACGGTCGCCGTAACAAGCTTTTGTTCAGGCCAAGAATCCTCTCCCTCCCGCAACCAATCAGGTCGATATTTCCAAAGTTCGCTCGTTGTGAACTGCTTCACAGCCATTCCACGGGAAACGATATCAGCAGGATTCTCCAATCCGGATACGTGGCGCCATTTTGATCCATGAGTCAAGATTTGGATATCCGCCACACGGTTTTAAACAAAGGTCCTCCATGTTTGAGGTGGAGAACGAAGCCAGTGTAGAACCACCATCGAATCGGACCAATACCACACGGAGTCAGCTTCAATTCCCAGAGCAGCCCGAACCTTTGATGTCAATTGAGCAGCGATCTGTCCTGCACATAATTCAAGCCGAGGAATACTTCGTTTTTTTTTCAGCGGGGCTACCCTCGACTTCGAAGTGAGCAATTCGATCTTCACGTCTCGATTGATCCCAACAGTGCGCACATAAACGCATGCCCCATATGCGACATCGGATGCATCTGCAAAGCAGTGCAGTTGCACATCCCCTTCCTCGAAAGCGTATCGATCTATTCGGAAATCGGCTAGAAAAGGCAATTCGTTGACAAAACTCGTCCATTTGGTTAGGATATCGGTAGGTACCTCCTCATCTCATTCCAAGGAAAGCATCCATAACTGCTGCATCGATATTTTGGCTCGGATTACTATTGGTGCAATCAAGCAAAGTGGGTCATACAAACGCGAAATCTCTGACAGAATCTTGCGCTTTGTCACGAACCCATCCTTCATTTGCACATTAATATTGAATCGGAACTGGTCGGTCAACGGCTCCCAACTGAGTCCCAAAGTTTTTATCGTCTCATCGGGATCGAACGTTCGCTTTGATTGAGTGGCTAAATCCTCCTCGTGAACTCCTTCTAGGACCTCTTGGAAATTGGAACACCATTTTCTCAGCCAAAAACCTCCACGACTTAGTAGCTCCGTCATCTCTTTCCGTAATTTGATCGCCGATTCGATGGTATTCTCTCCTCGAATGAAGTCGTCCATATACAAATCTTGCATTAGGGCCTTTGCAGCGCGGGGGAACGATTCTCCTTCGTCTTCAGCAAGCTGGTGAAGCGTTCGTGTAGCCAAAAACGATGATGGTGCCAATCCATACGTTACTGTTGTGAGAAGGTATTTGGTGATAGTGTGATGTTTACCGAAACGAAAGAGTACGCATTGAAGGAACAGTTCATCAGGATGCATATTAATCATGCGATACATCTTTTCGATATCTGCGTGCAAGCCTATCTTGTGTTTGCGGAACCGAAGAACATGATGTACAGCTCGTCCTGGATAACGGGGCATCCTTCAGGGAATATCCAGAGCTAGTTTTCGCCGATGCATCGAATACGCCACGAACCTTTGTGGTCGTACTGGATTCCTTCACCACTGGGTGATGGGGGAGGAAGCACACTGTAAGGGGTAATTCTTTACCGTTCATGAATTCTGCCATGAATTCGTGGTATCTTTGGTTTAGGACCCCATTACGATCCAGCTTCCTTTACAGACCATCCAAACGTCACAGAGCATTGGAGTAAGAATCGCCTATCATTTGGGAAAATCCTTCCTTCTTGGGGTATTTGGCTATATATCAACCAGTGTGTCCCTGGATACTGTCTTCTTGAAGAAATCCTCACAGTACTCATCCATAGGGGAACGGACCTTCGTGTTCACTTCCTCAATTTGCCAAAATTTCTCAATATTCCTGTCAAGCGATTCTAGAGTAGAAATATGACACAGCGGAGGGTGAGAATTTGAAGCATACGATGCTTTTCCTGATACCAGCTATCCGAACACGCTTTCCACTAGAGTTGGTGACGATTCGCCCAAATCTATCCGGCCACTCTTTAGGAAGGTGTAAAAGTTTTCTGCGCCGATAATCAAATCTATTTTTCTTGACACATTGTAGTCAGGATCGGTGAAATCAATGCCCTCTGGAACGAACCAATTGTTCTTTAGGATTGTAACCGCAGGCAGATCAGTGGTAATGTTTCGTATGATCAAACAATCTAAAGGAACCGAGAATTCATCGAGTCGTGATCGAACTTCGGTTGAAACCAAGCCAATAGCCCGAATCTGCGATTCACCGACTCCGAAGATAGGTTGGTTCACTCGGCGGGGAACCAATCGCAATTGTTGGCAGAGGCGTTCACTCATCAAGTAGCACTGAGAACCCGAATCCAATAATGCTCGCGCTAAGTGTTCTCTTCCGTATCCATCCACAATGTTAAGAACGACTGTAGATAAGAACACATTCACGCTACGAGGGTCGATACCGAGTTTGAGGTGATGGGTTGTTCAGTTGATGTAGAAACCGTCTCGCCTTCACATCGTGCTACATTGGCGGTTGAACGTGGTGTTTGACCTTGACCTTGGTTGAAGTTTCCGTTGCCAGGCGGGAATGACTCGAATCCAGGATGCAGTAAGGAGTGATGGCGCTTAAGGCAGACACGACAAGTAAACTTGGAGAGACATTTACGGACGTAGTGATCTCCTCGGAAGCAGTTTCTGCATATGTTCTTGGCATTCACGACATTTTGCCTATCCTTCAGCGACATTTTCTCGAAAACGGGAAAATTTACCAGCAGATGTTCACTGCAGGCATGACATGCAGATGAGTAGTTTTCTGTTGCAGCATAGCTATTGACGTGAGACAATAGAGGACATTGGGACGCCTTTGAATGTTTTGACGGGGGATTGTGCTTAGTTTGGGGTGATGGTGGGAATTGATCTGCATAGGGATTGTACGTATTTTCTTGGATAAGAAGTCGATGAGGTTGGTGTATGTAGGATCATTACCGGCAGATACGAACTCTTCCCAATCCTTGAGGGTTTGCTCATCAACCCTTGAGGTAAGCAGTTGAACATGCAAACTACTCCAATGCACTGTTGGTTCGCCCAATTGTTCCAGAATTTTAACATGTCGTTGGAATTCCTCAACAACGACATAAAGTTTGGAAGCGGACTTAAAGGGTGATACGGTCAAAATTTGGTCAAGGGAAAACGCGTGTAAATCGGTGAAATCGTTTATTTAAAAAATCAAATTAAATTTCTTTTTCAAGTTCAATTAGTATAAAATTCAGGAAAAATATTCAGTTAGGCTTCCGCTTTTCCAAATCCGAATTGCCGGGCCTTACGCTTGACCCCTGCCATCAGATTTTGTACAGCCACCTTGTCCACCTTCTTCGCCGCAGAAAGCCAGTTTGCCTTGAACTGCTGCTCGTCCTTAGCAGTTTTTTTGGTCTTCTTTAGGTTCCGCTTGACAATAGCCCAGTATTTCTCAATTGGGCGGAGCTCTGGCGTGTTGGGAGGGTTCTTGTCCTTGGGAACCACCTGCACGTTGTTGGCGGCGTACCACTCCATGGCCTTTTTACCGTAATGGCAAGATGCCAAATCCGGCCAAAACAGTACGGAACAACCGTGTTTCTTCAGGAAAGGCAGCAGACGTTTATTCAAACACTCTTTCACGTAAATTTCTTGGTTGACAGTCCCGGAAGCTATGAAAATGCTGCTTTTCAAGCCACAGGTACAGATGGCTTGCCAAACCAGATATTTCTTTGCGAACTTTGACAGTTTCGTGTGCTTGAAAATATCTGCTACCTTTCCCCTTCCTTTGCCGTATAAAACTCCTGTCCCGGAAGCTGCTTGTAGTCGGCTTTGACGTAGGTTTCGTCGTCCATTACCACGCAGTCAAACTTCGTCAGCATCGTCGTGTACAGCCTCCGGGATCGCGCTTTGGCCGTCGTATTTTGTTTATCATCGCGATTTGGAGTCACTACCTTCTTGTAAGTCGATAGTCCGGCTCGTTTTTTGGCTCGATGCACGGTTGTAGACGATACACCCAGTTTATTTGCGGCATCTCGGAGAGATAGGTTAGGGTTTCGCTTGAAACTACCGGCAACTCTCTTTGTCGTCTCAGCGGCTTCCGGTTTTCGATTTCCCCCCGATCCAGACTTCCTGGCTGTCGACAAACGTTCCCCAAACACTTTAATTACATTTGTAACGGTTGATTTGGCAACTTTTAGCGATTTTGCCAACTTTGCGTGCGAGTAGCTCGGATTTTCGCGATGCGCGAGCAAAATTTTGATACGCTGCTCTTCTTGCTTGGACGGCATTTTGACAACTGAAGAGTGAATTCGAAAATCAAAATAGGAGCAACATTCTACACACACACACCTTCAAAATGAGGGGTGTTCAGGTTTTTTAAATGCAAAATTGAAAGAAATACGTCAAGTTGATATTGACCAAATTTTGACTGTATCGCCCTTTAGCAAGCATTTTTGGTTAAAACGTTATCGCTTGCAAATGTTTCTTCCTCAACAAATATTTGTTGAAATACCTATCCAACAGGGATTGCCTTGCCACTCTGTAGTTTGCCGTGGTGATTGTCAGAGACTCAATCAACCGGAGCGCATCACCTCTTAAAAAAGAACGGAGATACTGAAATTTCTGGATACCCAGGATGTCAGCCGAAGAGTGGATTAGGGAACTGAATGAATCGTAGATCGTTAACCATTCTTTCAAGTCTCCACCAAACTGCGGTAGTATAATTGTTGGAAGCTTGACATCAATCGAATGTGGAATTGCAAGAAGTGGTGCTACCGTTTGTGGGGGGGGTGGGGGGGGGGGGGAAAAAAAAAGGTCAAACCCCCTTAAACCTATTATTTTTCTTATTTATTTTTTTTTATTGTTTATTTCTTTTTTCAGAAATTTTTTAACATGGGCAGATATGCAATAAAAGAAAAAAAAAATAAAAAATAATTACAACACAAGCGTACATAATATCGACGGGATTACTATAATACGAATCATCTGCGTATCGTATTTTTAGAAGGAGATGGATTCTGTAGCTAGAATTCAATTTTGAACTAACCCGTAAGAGTGAACTAAACCTAACAACGGGTAAATTCTACCGACCATCACACAATTTGGGAGGGAATCGATTATATTCAGTACGTCTTACACAAAGCACGCGGAGATTTTATGATTTCACTGTTTGGATATGTTGAATTACGAATAATTGTTTGATTTTTTTCTTCGCGAAATTGACGCAGCAAGAACAAAACAACGTCAGTTTCAAAGCACGACTTGCTGCGATCAGGATGGTGTTATTTTTAGTTCGCTTTTTTTTACAAATATTTCGACTCAAATGTAAATTTCCACAATATTATCAACATAATCAACCAAAAACGATGCAAAACAAAACTATCTATCACTCATAATAGAATTCAGCATAATCTGTATGGAAACTCGAAGAATATTGTTAAAAACATGGTGGTGTTATCCTTGTTCCGCTCAGCAAGCAAGCAGCTACGCTTCTGATTTTTCAATGTGAACCCTTCTTCTGTGTACAGTTACACTAAACATTTAAACTGAAATCTTTATTCTTATTTTCTATTTTCTTTCAAAATGTTGGGTAATCCAAATTCCTACGCCATGAGTATTCGTTGTTGATCATTATCAATGGGTATTGATGTCGGCTGTTTTCTCGAAGCTTTCTGCAGTGTCCTATATCCACGGTAAGGATAAAATTCGTAGAATCCTGAAGTCTTGCATCGTTGTTCGATGGTCTTCATTGTTCTGCAACTTTAATCGTCAACTAAAAAAAACATGATTGTTATAAAATTGTCCATGCTTTTGTTTCATTTCTCGCTATCTCAACATAGAGAAAAAAATGTAACACTGGTTGTGGGCAATAATGCAACAACAAAATTCGCTTTGAAAAATTTGATGTGTGCGTGAGGCTTTGCAGAGAATTAGTTGATGAATGTGAGATTGAAGTCTGAAAGTTTCGGTCACTTAAGCATTTCCCAAAAGTGATCTATATGAATGGAGCCAGTCTCCGAAAAATGAAACCTGTGGGAGACTATGACATCCCTTCTAACATATGTGAGACGTTACGTATTGATAGGGAAGTCGGAGGTCCCAATGTTCGTCAAAGTTCCATAAAATTCATTACAGATGGTTCAAAAATTGGAACATAACCGGGAGCAGCAATTTTCGGCCCTGGAGAAGTAAACTCAGTGGCGTTCGGAAACTATCGAACGGTGTTCCGAGCGGAGATTTTTGCTATAATAGAATGCGTTAACGTTTGTTTGAAGCGGAACTATAGATATGCAAATATTTGTATTTTTACTGACAGCCAAGCGGCACTCAAATCGTTCAGTAATTATAAATGCACATCCGATATTGTCTAGGAATGCATGCTTTCACTGCTTAATGTACGCCAAGAGAACTTCGTAGATTTATACTGGGTTCCAAGACACTGCAACTGTGGCATTGAAGGTAATGAAAGGGCAGACGAGCTTGCTAAACGAGATTTATACGCACAGTTTATTGGCCCATTCTGAAGTATATCAAACTGTGTCATAAAAATGGAACTCAAACCTTGAAAAGAACAAAGAATGCTGACCAACTGATTGGTCACCACCAAACGTGTTCAATCGAAGATGTTTATAATTCTAAATGTCACAATCAGTACAAAGCACTTGGAGCTTAATAAGAAATATCTTTGTACCTATATTGGCCTAGTAAACGGACACTTTTTGAAAATTTTTAATTTGAAAACATTGGCAATTTGAAATGTATTTTTTGGTTTCTGGAAAAGGGAAATGTGGAATCGCGAGCGTGTGCTGTGGTGTGGTGAGAAAACAAGTTTTGAATTTCTTTACGTATGTAACCTAAAAATATTTGGACAACGAATCCTGGAAAGGTGGTGGGTTTTATAAACTCAATTTTGCCTGACTGCGAGAAGACGCATCTCAGGCTGTTCACTTGACAAATGGTGATCAACCTATAAGATGCTAACAGTAAACAGGGGTATACCACAAAAGTTCAACTCAGTCGACGCAGTTGTGGATAGTTTTGTCGATTGTAATAGAAAGGATTACGGAGCAAATTGAATTTACGTGATTAATGTAAGCAAAATTGTAAGATGTGTTGTGGTAGAGACTTTGCTTGACTTGCCTAAGGTAGGTTAATCTGCATTCTCCAAATCTCAATGAAATAGACCCTACTGGTTCAAAAGTTAGGGGAGTTTGCATGTGGTGCCATTTGTTTCGTGGACACCCTTTAAAAGGACAAACATTTTAAATGTATATCCGTAGTGGGATTAACAAGATGAAATTCAAAAGATGATTCCACCAGCATTTTTATTATTATAGATACTGTAACAAACGTTCAAAGAGTTTTCAGGTGTACCATATTGTGTCAAGTAAAACATGTAAGTAATTTGTAAGTGAAAGTAAATATTAGTTGTTATTGTTTTTAACAAGCTTTGTTAACTTTGATAGTAAGTTTCGTTAAACATGAGAAAGAAGCGTAGACAATGCAGCATAAAATGTTTAAGGCGAAAACCAATAATTCAAAATGTGCGCGACACACATGTTGTATAAAATAAAATCATCCGTTTATACAATTATTTTCACTAAAAAACCACGACAACTTTAATGGAAATTGCGTTGTTTTGTGACATGTTTGGCGAATTCCCCAAACAAAATAAAACAAACAGCAAACCTCACCATTCATTGCTATCGACGGTGATGATGCTGATAGCCAATCGATACTAATCTGCATATATTATGCTCCGGGACCTGAAATGCTGAATAGATAATCATAATAATGGTGAAACATTTGTCAACCGAGCACCGAACCTTGCCGCCGATTGCCGGTTGCCTTTGTCATTGCAGTCCCGGGTGTATGCAAAGTGCATGTGGTAGCCAGACTTGGTCTGTGGAGTGGCAAGAGAAAAAGATAATAATAAAACAATAACAATCATAATTCAAATAATTGATATTGAGTTCCGGAAACATGTTGGGGAATCGAATTTGATGGGGGGTGGGAATTGGCTCCAGAGAGCCAGCGTTGATTGGTGAGGGAACGGAGGATTGAAAACCAACAAACAATTGGTACCTACATCACCTCGTTCGTCGCCGCTCGACTGTTTTTAATACTGCAGGTGAAAACCATAGAAAGGGTTCGATAAAACAGCAATCCAAAAGTCCGTCATGTATAAGTAAGTGAAAACATCGTAAGCTCAATAAACGATTAGCCAATCACCTCCAAGAATTGAAATATTTCGAACTGGAACAATTATGCTTTATAAATGTCTATTTATAACTCATATCAACCATTACTCGGGTAATTCGTTCATTACATATGCCTTCATATCCCGTAGCCTGAAAACCCCCCGTTTCACTTGTAAACTTTCCGATCAATCTGAGAAAAAATCCCTCTTGCATCGACATTTCCGGTCCAATTGTTAATCTTACGTCTTCTACTCCTGTGCGTGTATGCGGCTTTCAGGCATTCGTTCCATGTGCGGTAAAGCATTAACGTGAAAACTCGAACCCATTTGTCACGTACTTTAATGCCAACCGATTCGTATATCCTCACAGCTGAGACCAACCTACAAAGGAGTTTTATAAGGTTTTTTTTTTGTCTCGCAGCCACCCTCTTGAAACCGATGATTGTTGCTTGTACATAAAAAATACTATGCATTTGTTTACGCTTAAGAGGGGAACCATTTGTCAGCACCAGTTGTGACCGTGAAACACTCAATGGACAATTTCAAAACACTCGCAGGGGAAAGAGCGGAGATTTCAGATAGATTAACCAGTTAAGATACGGTTTTACCTATCTGGACGAAGGAGGTCGGATAGTAATATTTTAAATTATATTATTGTGTAGTATGTAAAATTTGACGTGTTTATTTTCAACGAAGGACGAAAGTTCCACGCATTTCTCTTATTATTTGCTTTATTTTCCGGGATCCCCAGGAAATATATTTTTCATATTCTGTTGCCATAAGGGAAAATTGAAAACCCAGGATGATCTATTCGAATTTGATTACTCGTAAATGTAATCCTCGAAAATTAATGGTGCAGTCCTTAAATCAGTGGAATATGGGGTACAGAAAAAAAACTACATGTTTTCAAATAAAACTATTTCGGTGATACACGATCACGTAGCGTAGCACACGAAGTTCATTTGCTTTTAATATTCATTAGCATGAACATGGTGACAACTTCTAGCGTACTTGAAAAAAAAATTGACAAAGGCCAACAACCGAGTTTTGCACTGTATTATTTTAAATGTTCAAAAGCATTTGAAGATGAAGCAACAAAATGAACCCCACCCGATACGACTGAGCTAATTTTCACCACTAAAATCGATGACCGTAGGACCTTAGAGAACATTTTTCATTAGATTTAATTACTGCATCTTGATTTATTGTTTTCTTACGGTAGCTGGAACTAGATCGATCAAAACTGCAATAGAAATTGAAATCAAAAGTAGGACTAACAAGATTGGATCGAAGTAAGCTTTGGGCGAGAGCGGCCGGGTTGAATTTTTGGTGTCAGATTTTTCCTTCATTCCCTTCAATTTTATAAAAAAGTTTTGAAATTTCAAAGTTTCCCTTGAGAAAAATACAGTCTGTAATGGTTCAGTGCGTTGGTTTTTTTGGGGTGGGAACAGTGGATCCTTGAAAGGCGTGGAAAAAATAACGTCGATGAGAAAAGTTCGGTTTTGCGTGGTTCGAGAAAAAGTGTCCAAATTTCGCGTAGAATCCGTCCCGCCGAGGACCAAAACGTGCTTATCCGTCACAGAATCCGCTGGCGAACCGGTTAGGTGCCCTGGACAGGTGCCGCTAAAAAGTGACCATAGTGTATGAAAGAATGTGCCGGTTGCGAACAGTAGTCTCCCCGAACAATGATGGCTGCCCCAAAACGTTCGAATTTATTCGGCGGTTGTTGTGAATACTGCTTGTAAGCGCGTGCCTATATGTGTTTGTGTGGTTGGATAGTGGGCAAAGAAAAGAAGAGGGTGGAAAAGCCGGAAGCCAGGAATGAATCAGAAGGACAGAACAAAGTTACCTAGTGCGGCGGCGCCGGCGGCTTGTTCGTTGCATCAATACCAATGAATCGTATGAATTCAGCTAAGTACTCAAAATTATATTTTTCAAAATCGAACAATTCCAGGTCCCGTACAGTCTCAAAACACTGTTAGATCCGCCATCTTTCTTTTTTTAATGTGAAGCGGCACGCCGTGTTGTATTTTCTGTTTTTCGCCCTTTCTATTTGTTTCGCCTCGCGGTTTTGGTTGTCCTTTTTTTTGTGTTTTTAGTAATTCTACAGAGCGCAGTTCCTCTGATTAGACCCGTGTGCTGAACTGGCCGGATTGTCGAGCCGCAGGGCTCAGTAAGGATTCTTCTTCAAGAGCCGAAGATAAGAGTCAGCAGTTCCTTCGTGGAAATATCACATCTAGCAGTTTTTCCACCAGCTACAGAGGATCGTGTGCACCTGCTAGAGAGGAGGTCACATTGAGAATGTTACTATTCACATTGGGTTCGTGGTTGCGGCGCGCTTTGGGATCGTCGTTGCCTTGGATTCATCCTGGTGGCATGGAGGAACATTATGGGAAGTGGAGGCAAAATACATTGTTTGTCTTTTTTTTTGTGATATGATAGAATATTGTTTCGTATAGATTGGTTTCAGGTTATCGAAATTTGAATGCACGGTTTTTTGCATGATGTATTTCTTCCAGGTCTTCCAGGTCATCAGGTGTTGTAAAATAATTTAAAATTTAAGGTTCATTGTTTTTTTAATGGCTATCATATATTGCCTAGATTTTGTGGTTCATAATGGATGCACAGGTTTGTCTACAGTTGCAGCAGAGCAGCAGTCGGCAGAAGTGTAATTTTCAGTTCATATTATAATATCCCATCACTGTATATACTTGTATTGTCTTGTAGGACATTGTTTATTCATTACCATTACCATTCATCTTTACCATCATTATTACCATTTTTATCATTACTTGTGTTTTCGCGATTTGTGTATTAACAGGGAAATAATTTTGTAATTTTTGCCTGGTAGGTTGCATTTACGTTTAATTATTATATCTTGTATGTCCAATTATCGTTTTGATTCTTTGTTCTCCTGTTGTAATATTGTTTTTGGTGCCTTGAATGCAGGAACGAGATCTGTGGTAAGCTTTTGCACCGCTGAATGTGTTTTTCATGTTCGGTTTGCAGGTGGACGTTTTGACAAATCTGGACTGGCCAGATTCATGTACGCTGTGTGCCGTTTGGTTGATGCCTGATTTTGCAGTTCAATCTTTGTTATTGCTTTATCGTGGCTCATCGTTTTGTTGATTTTGCTCCACAGACTTATTACTTATTGTCTATTTGTCTCTAACTCCTTTTCAATTGGATCTTTCTTGTCATTCCAGGTAGTGTAAATGTGTAACTGCTAGAGGTTCCAACCCGGGATATCCCGGGACAAAAAATCCCGGGATCTTGAAAAATTCGGGATTTCCCGAATCCCGGGATAAGATTTTTCACCGTCCCGAAAATCCCGAGATTCCCGGGACACACATTTCTTACATATTTTTTTCGCTTTGATACTTCCCAATAAATTTCAGTCTACCGTTTATGCGCATTCAATATAACCCATACAACGCCAACATACATATATATACTGTACCTACATCGATGTTATACATCATTCATGAAAATGCATCATTCCTTTTGCGTTGGTTCAGTAGGCATTCGCATTTTTGCCTACACATTTAACACACACACGCGCTCGCGCACCAATACGACGCAAGCTGTCATTTCCATTCAAAACATTGTTTTCATTCACTGATTACTGCTTCTGTGTTCATTGAATAGTTTCGGATTGCCGTTACATCAAAGTAAAATTTGTGCTAATGTAGCCTTACATCCAATTATTTTAAAGGCATGGCTGAAATTTAGAAACACTTCGATAGAATTGCGGATGACAAAGAAAAAGCACGATGTCGGAAGTGCGAGCAAATGTTGTCGTGCAAGGGCTCTTCGACCAGTGGCTTGCTCCGGCACATGAAGAACAAACACGACATGGATTCCAAACCCCCCACAAATCCTAGTGAGTCTGCTGCGAAAGTTAAATCATCCACACCGAATGTCCCAGTGAAACAAGTATCGATGCTCAAGTTCGTTAAACGTCAGTCACTGGCGGAAATTGTAGCTCGGCTGGCAGCAGAGGACGGATTTTCGATCAATGCAATCACCAACAGCAAGTTCATCAGACAATCGATTGCAGATCGTGGATATTCTCTGCCAACGTCGAATACATCCGTCATGAAGCTGGTCGCCGAATACTATGGATACGCTCAGCAGCAAATGCGGGATGAAATAGTGAAGCGTATCTGTAGCGGTGAACTGGTTAGTCTCACTAACAGTGGAGAAGTCTAAGCAACAGGCGCTACTTAAACGTGAATGCCCATTTCGCTGATGGATCATTGTACAACCTGGGTCTCGGCAAAATTCGTGGATCACTACCTGTTGAAAAGGCTTTGGAAATGGTCAAGGATATGGTCCAGAAATTCGGTATTAAGGATGGAAACATTGTAGCATCAACGACTGACGGAGCTCGAGTGATGACGAAGTTTGGAAGATTGTCGGATTACCTTCATCAGCAGTGTTACAACCATACGATTCACTAGGGGGTTTGCGATGTCCTGTACCGATACCAATTGAAAATGAGGATTCCGATAGCGACGATTCGGATAGTGATAACTACGATGATGAAATTGGTTCTTCGGGTAAATATATTGGAATGTTCATGTTCATATTGAATAAAATAGCTAATTTATTTCAATTATAGACTTGTACACCACGCGATTTGGAGAGTCTCTGAAACGTATTCGAAGAGCCGTGAATTTTTTTTCGAAAATAGCCTGTTAAGAATGCACTGCACTGCACAATGCAAAAAGAAATGACGAAAATGTTACATAAACCACTTCAACTGTGTGTGGACGTCAAAACTCGTTGGAACTCGACTGAAACGATGCTGGAGCACTCCAATCGCGGTTTTGATTGCATCAAAGAGACACTTTCCGAAATAGGCCTTTCAGGTCTTATGTTGGACAGTGATTTCAAGGTTGCAAAAAACCTTCAGGAAGCTCTTCAGCCAATCAGTCTCGCTTCGGAAGCATTGGGAAGACGAGATGCTACATTGCTGTCTGCGGAAGGCAGCTTGAGTTTCTTGTATTCGAAGTTTAAGAAAAGTAAGTCCAAAGTTGGAAACGACCTCTTCGATGCAATCACGAAAAGAATGAACGAACGGCGCCAAAAGGAAATAATAACAGCGTTGAAGTTCCTTCAAGGTCTTCCGTTGTCAACGCAAGTGCCAGCAGAACTGGAACGCTAATCGAAAACGCAAATGATTAAGTTCATCAAGGAACTGGGAGTTCGATTGTTGCAAGACTGCCAAAGACAGACCGATGATGATGCTGCCGAGTTGAATGCTGGATTGTCCTGTATGCATGACGATTCAGGATCGACAACATCGAGCATGCGTGAAGAACTGGAATCGGCTATAAAGGAATATGCCAACCCGTCCCAGACTGATCCGGCAATGATTGATTTTTCAAAAGTAATTGCGAAAGAGCTGTCACTTTTTGAGCTACATGGTAAGTTGAGCCCGAATCCTGAAATCATTTTCGGCGGCTTAAAATCAATCAAACCGACGTCAACCGATAGCGAGCGCATCTTTTCGAACTCCGGAAATATCTGTTCTAAAAAACGAACCTCACTGTCCGATGAAAGCATTCATAACATTTGCTCCTTGAAGTCGTATTTTCAGAGAACGAATTCAAATTGATAAGTCCAGTTACTTGATTTGAACCATTGATTTTTTTATTGACTAATAAAACATATTCCTAACCACAAAATTGCGTTTTTAAGCACATTCAAAATTTTCCCGGGATCTCGGGATTTTCCGGGACAAGCAACAAATTTTATCCCGAATCCCGGGACAAGCAAATTGGTCGGGAAATGGAACCTCTAGTTACTGCTATGTTGCAGAAGTTTTTTTGACGTAGGACTACGTCTTTGTTTTCAATATAGGGGTACACGTTGCGAGTACGAAAATTTGGAGCGTCACGAAATATGCTTAGGTTTTGAAAGTTAATAACTAAGTCATTTCATGACCGATTTTCAAAATTTTTGCACCAATCGATTGCAAATCTTTCTACTCATCAATTTCATTATTGAAAACTATTAATTTTAAATAAAAAACTATTGAAATTCTTATAATTATAAAAATGAATTTTTATCGCACTGACCCTTATAGCCATAGAAACTACTTAACCGACTGGCGTGAAAATTTGTATGCAGGGGCTTTTGGGACCGGGCAAGCTTCTTATGATGGTTTAAGACCCCCTCCCCCCTATGGAATGGGGGGCTCTCATACAAATGAAACACAAATTTCGGCATAATTCAAGAACTAATCAAGCAAATGGAACCAAATTTGGCATGTGCAAGTTTTTGAAGGCACGAAAGGTTTCTATGGCAATTTGAGACCCCTCACACCTTTAGAAAAGGGGGGCTCCCATACAAATGAAACAGGAACTTCTAATATCTCAAGAACTAATCAAGTAAATGGAACCAAATTTGACATGTGGAAGTATTTGAAGGCAAGAAATGTTTCTATGGTAGATTGTGACCCCTCCCACCTCTAGAAGGGGGCGTGGGCTCCCATACAAATGACAAAATTCAACCAAACATGAGAGTATATCATATTTTTTATTCGATACATTATAAATGTTACATAATATGATTCAGATTTGCAAATCACTAAGGGTCGTTTGATGTGTGCTTATTTGCAATCACAGTCCATTGTTTGATGGCATGCGATAATTTCTGTTTGATGGCATGTGAAGTGTAAAGTTCGTTGGTAATATTATCTTCGAATTCCAATCAGTGTTTAAAAGTGTTTCTTGCGTTCTAGTGCGATGGATAGAGTCCATACCATTCGATAAGAAACAAATTATTTTGAGGAAGTATAAGTAAAATGTCGCAGAATATGGCTGCCAGCTATATACGTGAGTTGCTCAAGCTTTAAGCTTCAGCTTCATGACGAAGTGAGGTGGCTGCACTAGCTGTTCCCCTGACCCCACAACGGCCCCTTTCAAGGCCTCCAAAATAACTGGAAAAGAGAGTTATTCAAAATGGGCATGTTGCAACCATAGACTAACTCTAAGACCAGTAGGTCCCGAACAAATACGGTTTTTTTCTTGGCTCAGTCAGAACTAGCACATCGGTCCCAAGCTTAATAATACGCCCCTAATAATGAACTCACACGAACACACTCTCAAATATTCTGTCAAAATAACACAGCAAATCAAAACAAAGGCGCAAATATGTATAGCAAGGTGCTGGCTACAAGGTGTACTTCGGACCAAGGGGTTCTACAACAGTGAATCAATTTCAAATCGCTAATTGCATATTTATTGTTGGTCAAACCATCTGTAATATCGTTCTTGTATATAACATGTTTATAAGAGTAACCTGTTTAGTGTATTGCAGTTAATTTTTCAGTGAAACCAATTTCGAAAACCCTTTAAACAATTAGGCGACTGGAGGCGAATTCGATTGCACATTGCTACGTAGTCCTACGTTACCTTTGCGTAAAACCCCATTGGGCTGAACCTTGTAGTTTTTTCTATTAACCACGCACATTTGTGAGTGGCCCCAACAGCATCCTTGCTGTTGGTTTAAATCGGTCCACAAACTCGATGTTTTAACTTGTTTTTTTATTCTGCTGAAATAAACCATCCACACTTGTGAGTGGACCCAACCGCATCCCTACTGTTGGTTAAAATAAGTCCTCAAACTCGATATTTCAATACATTTTTGAATTCTGCTGAGATAAACCACCCGCACTTGTGAGTGGCCCCAACAGCATCCTTACTGTTAGTTTAAATCGGTGCCAAAATTTGAATAACTTTAGTGTGCATCTATGTACAGAAAATAAATCGGGAACATAGTTAAGCATCTTATTCGCTGCCGGCGTCAGTGGAATTCAGCACACCGTGTACCAAAACGGATCCTGCTGCAAACCCAAACATTTTATCCAACATTCCCGTGATTTCTCGTGGAAGTGCAGAGGTGTTCTCGGCTTCTAATAAAGCGAGTTTCTCGTCAACATATTCCTACCCATTCCCTACTTGACCTGCATTCGGGCGAGGCCGGCGCCGGTATTGCCTTAGTTTGGGATCACCAGTTTTTACACATTGAGGATGTATGCTAGTCCCAAGCGTCACCTTTTGGTTCTCTGTGTAATAACAGCTGATCTGGCAATAACGGAGTAGCAACCTCGGGCGGTCAATCATGCTCATGCTCATGCTCATGCTCAAATCAAAAGTAGGACTAACAAGTCTATTCGTTGTTTTTTGCAACGAAACTGATTTTTACTTTTTAAGAAGATACCTTCGAATGCAATGCCACACGCGCCACTATCAAAAGCACGAAGCATTTGCTGACACAGGTAATAATGACTAACAGATCTACTATATCAAATCAAAATTTAATTGAAAAAAAAGTGCAACCATGAGAATTTGTTCAGCTTTTTTTTAATTTTTAATTTGGGATAAACCACTGATTCCCGCCCACACCAGCAGCAACACCAATATGTATAGAATTTTTCGAAAAGTAGTTAGCAATATTCAAACAGTAATTACTCTAAAATGGCTTAAATTTTTAACTGTGTTTCGCGGTGACATGTTTGTTTACATGTCAATAACAGTTGTGCAATCGATTGACTTCGGTACATTGGATCGTTTCAAATATGAGTCGAAGTGATCTTGACACGCGGAAAGAAAATTCTGCACATTTGCTGCTCGGAAAAGGGTGTCACTCACAACTAAATTGAAAAACGGGTCGAAAAGTTTGCGGTCGTCGAATATTTTAATGAGAACAGTTAAGGCCAAGGTGTGCTTCCTCTCTTCTGGCCGAATTTGGCTTCCACCCACTACGCCAAGTCGGTTCTAATACGGTTCTAATAACGGTGATTGGCAAAAAATAATGAACCATTCGTGAAAAAGGACATCAATCTGCCGAACTGTCAAGCAGCACTTTCGGAAGGAGGGTACAGTGTCCGAAAACATGCAAGAGTTCCAAAAAACTGGACAGGAGCCACCAGGAAAGTCACAAAAGCAACTGTGTGGAATTTAATGAAGAATTTCAAGTCCAAAGTGCGAGTATTGTACAGAAAATAAGATTTTTATTAATATAAACAGTAAAATGCAAAAAAGGTTATTTTTCTCCAAAAATCGAAAACTGAATCCAAAAAATGTTTTTTAAACTCTTCTATTCGAAAATCAATGTTGCTAACTACTTTTCGATACACTCTTAATGGGTACGATTGAAGAGAAGCAGCTATAGGCCGGTCTTTACGAAATTCATTTCGTGAATTGTACAATAAGTTGTAATGATAGCATTTCACCAAATGACAAGCTATATGAATGTTTCATACAATTTACGAGACTTTTGTTCTATGGGCAAAATGCATGCTTACGAAACGAGTGAAAGTTAATTTACGAAACGAGTGACAGCTAATTTACGAAAATAAATTTTCAGTGTGGCATAAAGCAGTATTTGCATTTTAATTAACATTAGCAGCATTTAGAAGGTGTAGTTTTATGTTCTTCAACTTATCATTTTAAGTCCATAAACATGTACATATAAGAACAGACACACATTTCTGTCTATCGGGCCGCTACCTTTATAAGCATCCAAGTAGACTTAAATTTATACGATTTTTTCTAAGTTGTACTCTAAGAAAACAAAAGTTTGAATCTCGTGGCCATACAAGCTGTTTCCTAAATTTTCAATGCATGCAAATGTTAAACAACGGATAATAGAATAAAAATTCACGCTAAGCGAAATCAAAAGCAGAGAATATTCCGTCATCAATTTAAAACTCTTACAACGATTCTTTCATAAACGGTCTGCTGAACTTATTCACCGTTCGTTAGGCCGATAACCATCTACGACCGTTCGAAGAACATTTTCAAATTTGATCAATATCTTGATTACTGTTGGCAAATTCTACTAACGATTGCAGAAGAAAAAACAACCAAACCCAAAGGAATATGGACAGTCAGTCAGCCATTTCATGACCGCCTTCCGATCGCCACGCTACTACTTGTTTCGTTCTGGATGGAGAGCAGCAGAGAGATTCCCCTGTCTTAGCGGCTTGAAAAACTATGCAATTTTCTATCAGGCCACATTTTTTTTTGCAATTTCACCACAATGATTCCGTTCAACAATCTTTTCCCCAAAGTCGACTGGATAATAGTTGATTTCTTTTACATTTTGTTCGGTATGTTCGCGTCACCCCTCAACGGAACATCGCACTGTCATGCATAATTTGCTACAATTTGACTCGATTCCGAGTTTGGACATGGTTGGTTTGTTTCGGCCGATTTCCCGATGATATTCGGTGTGTTTGATTATATTTTTTTTTTTCGAGATGTTCCAAAATGAGGGTTCATTCTTCGGCCTTCGACTATGAGAATGGCCAGTACTCGATTGTTTGTTTGCTCATAATTTATATGTTGAGAAATACCACACGTGTCTTCAGGGTAAACAAACCATCAATCAATGCAATGGACATCGTCAACCCAAATGTAGCAATGAAAGAATAAGATAAATCATTGTACTTTTCTTATAGAAATTATGCAAGTTGGCTTTTAAGATTCAAAGTTTCGTCAAATTCCAACAAATCAAGGATGATAAATGTTTTCCTTTCAGTAGATTTTTTTCAATTGGAATTATTGTACCGTGCTAGCGCAATCGGGGAAATCTCCGGTGGGAATGTCTCGCATCACGCTGTGTGCTCTGTTTTTTACTTACCGTCCATTTTTCTGTAATAAACTTCTAAGGAAAAGTTTTCCCCCTGCAGCACCAAGGAGCCATCCGACAGAGCCGTGTAAAATGTTTGAACTCATTATTCAAAAAGCAAACAAGCACTTGTAGAGCATTGTCCTGCCACGGAGATTGCGTTCTAGTTTGAGTATAATATTTTTCCGACCAAAGGTGGTCCCTGTCTATGGCCACAAATTTTCACCCGCACCATGATCATTCATGGAAAGTTTTGACAGTGTTGAGCTTTCTGGACACCTACATATTTTCCCTGCGTTCCTTTTGAGGGATGAAGAGAGCGTGGCGCAAATTTTGTTTGAAAAGAGGCATTCTTTCGTCGACGTAATAATCGCATCATCGTTCTAATGAAATGAAAACATTTTTGGCCGCCCAGTTTTTCGATTTCATTTAAAAGATCAAAGAACTTTTTTTTAATTCGTGTTGAAAGAAATTGGCTTGCTGAAAAATCACAAACTGGTTATAAAGGGTGTTTCGATCAAAATTTGGTCGACTTAAACTTGACGCATTTCCTTTAATCGTGCATTAAAACACTCTGCACACACCTCATTTTAAAGATGTGTGCGTGTTGCATCATGCCTTTATTTTGATTTTGAGATTAGCACTTCAGTTATCAAAATGTCGTCGAAGGAAGAGAAGCAACGCATCAAAATTTTGCACGTGCATGGCGAAAATCCAAACTACTCTCACGCCAAGTTGGCGGAATTGTTGAATGTGGCTAAATCAACTGTTACCAACGTATTAAAAGTGTTCGGTGAACGTTTGTCGACAGCCAGGAAAGCTGGATCGGGGGGAAATCGAAAACCGAAGGCCACAGCGACGACAAAAAGAGTTGCCCACTGTTTCGAGCGGAACCCTAACCTCTCCGTCCGAGATGTCGCAAAGAAGCTGGGAGTGGCGCCTTCAACCGTGGATAGAGCTAAACAACGAGCTGGACTGTCGACTTACAAGAAAGTGGTGACTCCTAATCGCGACGATATACAAAACACGTCGGCCAAAGCACGATCGCGAAAGTTGTACACGACGATGCTGACGAAGTTTGATGGCGTGGTACAGGACGATGAAACTTACATCAAGGCAGATTTTAAACAGCTTCTTGGACAGGAATTTTATACGGCAACCGGACGGGGAAAGGTACCAGATATTTTCAAGCACATTAAACTGTCAAAGTTTGCGAAGAAATACCTGGTGTGGCAGGCCATCTGTACTTGTGGTTTGAAGAGCAACGTTTACATTGCGATCGGAACCGTTAACCAGGAAATTTATCTGAGCGAGTACCTACAAAAACGTCTACTGCCTTTCCTCAAGCGACACAATTATTCCGTTCTATTCTGGCCGGATTTGGCATCTTGCGATTACGGAAAAGTCCTGGTATGCTGCCAACAACGTTCAAGTGGTGCCCAAGGACAAGAACCCTCCCAACACGCCAGAGCTCCGCCCAATCAAATAATATTGGGCCATCGTCAAGTGGAATCTTTAAAAGACTCAAAAAGCTGTTGTGAGCGAGAAAAAGTTCAAAGCAAACTGGCGATCTGCGGCGAATAAAGTGGACAAGGAGACTGTACAAAATCTTATGGCAGGTTTTAAACGAAAGACCCGGCAATTCGCATTCGGTAAAAAGAAAGCTTAGCTCTATACTTCTCCTGTATTCTGTATTAACTGAACTTGAAAAAGAAAAAGAATTTGACTTGTTAATAAAAACTTTGATCGACTCACACACATTACTGTTTGACCAAACTTTGATCGGAACAACCTTTATATAACTTTCCGTTCAGAAAAGCGGTGAAAAGTTCTCATATATATTAATTTGTCAATGTCAATGCGTAGCTTTTCCATTTAACCAGGTGAAATAAAAACGCCGCAAGTATAGCCTGCCGATGATCACAAGTAAGTGATCAGAATTTGATAAGTATAACAATGATTACGGTGATGAAACAGAGTTGAGATTTACTTTATATGTCAATATGTTTTCTCCTTTCCACATTTCTGCTAAGGCATTTCCTTCAGACCAAGCCATTTTTTTTTCAAAGAAACCCCATGCACTTTAAAATGCAGCTATTTTCTTTGCCTATAGTAAAACTTTTTTTTTCACACGTAGTTCAAGTGGAAGGATAGCCGAATAAAAAAGGTGCACAACGATTTCGATTAATTTACTAAAATAAGGGAGTACTAGCAATATTGATTATTTGGCTACGAGCTTCATCACTGGACGTATGGGATGTTTAGATCTTTAAGCTCGATTCACATAAAATCTGTAGGCACTCCTTATTTGATGCGCATTGTCAAGAGGTCAGTTCTCAAATGTATTGATTGCCGAATGTATTGATTGCATAGCAGGGCAATGATCCCCCATCGCATTTTCAAGTGATCATTAAAAGTTGTCCAATCTGGCTAAGGTCTTTTGAAGGTTGATGTGGCAGCTTGTTTACACATGAAATCTGCCTCGATCAAGTTGGCATAACCTTTTCTGAACCAAACAGCAGAGTAATGATAATCTATCTACGATCAGATAAAAATATGAAGCATGCCAGTTGTTGCTTTTGCTTCGACGGTTACACATTTCCGAAACAGTGATCCCTAATATTTCACACAGAGATTCCAATTATAGACGAATTTCACGCCAACTCATTCAGTGTTTGGCAGCACCCTCTCAGAATCTAATGAAACTTTGTGGGTGTGTAGACTATGTCTTTTCAAGCAACTTTGCATACTTTGTTTTTTCAAAAAATTCTAGACTGCCATTTGAAAAGGGCTTAAGTTTTTTGATCGTTTTTTTTTCTAATCAACATAACTCAAAAAGGACAAGACTTACAAAAAAGTTATGTATGGGAGACTTTTAGAAATTCGTCTTAACTTTTATAAAAAAATTGTAAAAATTGTAAAATGGATTTTAACACGCAAAAAAAAAATTAAAATTTAAAGTCAATTTGCAAAAAAAGACTATCTTAGAATTGGACGAAAATTATTTTTAATAAAGGCAATATAATTGTCTAAAAGTTTGCCATACAATGCAAAATGGGCACTTTTAAGAAAAAAAAGTTTTTCAAAACACAAATTTTTCATGTCAACATAACTCAAAAAGGACAAGACTTACAAAAAAAGTGATGTATGGGTGACTTTAAGAAAATTGTCTTAACTTTTATGAAAAAAAATGCAAAAATTGTAAAATCGATTCTTACACGCTAAAAAAATATTTTAAAATTTAAAGTCAATTTGCAAAAAATGGCTGTCCTAGAACTGGACGAAATTTTTGTTTTAATAAAGGCAATATAATTGTCTAAAAGTTCACCATGCATTGCGAGATGGGCATTTTCTGGGTTTTTCCAACAACAAATTTTTCATGTCCTATTTTTACCGTTTTTAAATTTAAAAAAAAAAAACAAAGTTTGCTCGAAAAGACATAATCTACAAAGTTTCATTGAATTCTGAGAGGGTGCTGCCAATCACGAAGACGACTTGGCGTGAAATTCGTCTAAACTGCAATACGCATCAGTTGCATTCAACAATAGAGTTTTCGTTAGAATCACAAACGACTAAAATATATACTGGCACTAATTAATGAAAATTTAGCAATGAAAATTCACAAAATTGCCACTAAATTATTAAACACTGTGCCAACGCAAAAATAACAATTCGCACTAGAAAAACATAAAATAGCAATAAGAAATTGATAATTCATTTTCAATAATTCAAAAGTGACAGGTAAAACTTTCAAAAATAGCAATGGCAATTAGTATAAACGCAATAATAAGCTGATAGTTTTCCGTCATAATAATAATTTTTAGCGCTATACATGTGACAAAAGTCTTTAAATTTTTGAAAGCTTTCCAATCAAAACCAAACAAATTATTTTAATTTTTATTTTTTTATTTTGGATTTTTTATTGCGATTTGTTTGGTTTCAATTGGAAGATTTGAAAGATTTGAAGACTTTTGTCACATGTATAGCGCTAGAACTTATTATTATGACGGAAAACTATCAGTTTATTATTGCGTTTATACTAATTGCCATTGCTTTTTTTGAAAGTTTTACCGGTCACTTTTGAATTATTGAAAATGAATTATCAATTTTTTATTGCTGTTTTATATTTTTCTAGTGCGAATTGATGTTTTTTCGTTGGCACAGTGTTTAATAATGTAGTGGCGATTTCACATATTTTTATTGCTATTTTTTCCATTTTTATTGATGTTTTATTACCCTGCCAATCACAAACTGGTATTTGGTAAACCCGCGTCCGACCACAACTCTTATCGACCCATCGCGATGTTATCTTGTATTCGAAAGTTGTTGGAGAAAATGATCCTCTTCCGCGTGGACAAATGGGTTGAGACGAACAACCTGCTTTCAGATACTCAATATGGTTTCCGCAGGAGTAAAGGAACGAACGATTGTCTCACGTTGCTTTCCACAGAGATTCAGTTAGCTTTTGCTTAAAAAGAACAAATGGCTTCTGTATTCTTGGATATCAAGGGGGCTTTTGATTCAGTATCTGTTGAAGTTCTATCAGATATACTCCAGTCTTAAATCAGAATTTTGGCAAACATATATTTCGACAAATATCTTGAAAAGTAGATTTAATTAGACAAAAATAATTGGAACTTTTATTTACAGAATTTCTGTCTGTCTTTGTAAATGAATACAGACAATTTCAGTAAAACTTCAAACCAGATCCTTGGAAAATTTACAGATTTATTGGTTCAATAATGACCGGATTATTCGGTGATCGCATTGGAGGATTACAGTTTTTTTCGGTAATCGAAAAAATCACCGAACTCATTACCGAACGTTCAGCTGTTGAGAATTCTTTAAAGCTTTACAGATTTCTGTTAACAATCAAAGTGTGTTCTTTATTATTCTTTACTATTACCTGTTCTCTTGAGCATGAAACTCTTTGAACTGATTGAGGGTTTTTTTCTTCAGACGTAGTCTTCAAGAAATATACATAAATCCTACATGATCGATCGTCGATGAAAGTTTGACGGTGACAGGGCCTCCGAATCCTCTGAGTGGATTACATTAATAATAATTTTTGAACTATTTTTACTGAACGGAAAGCGAGTCTACTTCCATACATACCCATCGGACATACCACCCAATCGCTAAGCTTCTCGTTTGAAACAAGTATTCCGTTTGCTACTCCGCTGTCCTGTTTCTTCACGCTGCTGGAATGAAATCGTTCTCCGTTGAAAATCTTACAGCCGCTTAGTTGAAAAAATACCTTTTTGACAATTTGGTGCACCGACGGATGCTTCTTCGACAGATCCGCGATTAGCTGCACAAAATTGCCAAAAGTACTGATAGAAATGCATCAGTTTTCCTGCTTTCTGCCTTATCAGGACTCAACTTCGCTGTATGGCCAAACTAACATTATTTCCAACACTACGGACCTTTGAACTGCGTTTTTTTTTGTTATTCACGTTGTCAATGCTAGTTTTTGATTTTTTTTTCTGAATTTTTTTTCCAGTGCATATTTTTCTTACAACCTTCACACATAGGGTCACAACTTGTTCTTAGACAGTTTGTTTGTACAACCAAAGGTTTTTGAGCTACAAATTATTAATTGCAGTGCTATTCAAAATGCTTACGCAATTTTTAAAACTGACTCTGGAGTCCAAAAATTTTTTGCATCAGTGGAAAAAAACTCACTTCCGTGGGTAAAACGTGTGTACAAATTTTCAATTAAATCGAAGACACTCGAAGTCGGTCGGTAGGTCATTTCGCCTGGAAACGCTCTGTCATATTGTCATAATGAATGCGAAGCAAGTTACACAGTCCCTCGCAATGACGCTCCTAACGACTTTCTCCTTCCTCAAGATCTCAAATTAAGATTCGTCGATCCAGAGAACTCGTCTCCAAAGTTCGTTGGGTTATCAGCATGTTTCCGAGTGAAACGCAGACACTTTAATTAACTAACCTTACTGATAAATGGTAGTCTCCACGGGTATCTGCTCCCCAATACATGTGCTGCTATTCGACGCCGTGCAGTTCGATCGGATATCGGTAGCCCCAGTTTATCTTGGATGGAACGAATCGTAACCTTTTGACCTTTTTTTGATTTCGCGAATTATTCTAGCATCGGTTTGTTGCCCAGTTTTTCGTACTAGGCCTCTACCTGGTTTATCAGCTACCGATCCAAAAGTTTGAAGTTTCCTATACAAGGTGTTCGGTTGCTTAGTGCAAATATTTTCAGGGGCGATAAAAGATAATATTTGAAGAAGAAAAAAAATGGTCAAATCTCAAGGTTTACGGAGTTATTGATCTTTTAATGTTTTGGTACATGTTAGTCTTAAATGGGGGGGGGGCGACCCCGGCGTAGTGGTTAACATCCATACCTCTCACGCCAAAGTCACGAGTTCGAATCTCACCCCCGGACAAGTTACGAAAATGCCCACAAGCGGTGTTTGAGTGACAACGACGGGAGATGAACCAGCCCGAGGCTGAAAATCTCGATAATCAAGAAACAAAAAAAAAGTCTTAAAGTGGCTCAAAAAGTATGCTACTTAGCAAGATTCTTTTTCTTTCATTTAAAAGCTGAGAGTTTTCATACATAGCAACAACATTTAAATTATGAGTTATTATCATATAGTGTCTTTTTAGGGTAATAATTTTTTAAGCATCTCTTTTTGAAGGGTTTTTTTATGTTTTTTTTGCATAAAACACGTAATAAATAGTATTTGTTGACTGAACGAAAATATGGCTGAACGAAAATATTTTTACAATTTTAATTTGAAGGCAACTTGTTGTGCCTCCAATTGGCAGATAATAAATTCACGAATTCAGCATCACCGTGATAATGTCTATGCGTAGGACACACAGTCTTTCAAATGAAAGAAGAAGAATCTTGCTAAGAAGCATATTTTTTGAGTTACAGTCAATTTAAGACTAACGTGTACCAAAACATTAAAAGTTCAATAACTCCGTAAACTTTGAGATTGGGTCATATGCGTGGAAATTTTTCATCGAATATCATCTCCTATGGCCCCTAAAAATATTTACACTAAGGAACCGAACACCCTGTATATCGTTCTTATATAAACAGTGTTGCAGGGTAATTGAAATGTCTAACTCTATGGCGAACATAGCTATAAACCTTGGGTAGCTTAAGACAACAGTATTCTGAAGTCGGAAAACTAGGAAAATTTAAATTAATCACTTTTTAAAAAACATAAAATAAAAAAGAGAAATTATCACTAGTAAACGCAAGCAAGTTCCTTTAAATTCCACTAGATAAAGCTCACCCTTTGACAGATAGGCCTATTTCGTCTGCAACATACAGACTTTTTCAGTGTCGAGGGCTTGACGTCTGAAGTCGCCAAAGCATAACAATGAAAATAATCTCGAATCTCATTAAATATTTGTAATACATTGTTCTTGTATCATGAGAACAAGATGTATCAACTATCTGGTGCGATTAACGTGGAGCAACTCTCTAATGTGATACTTGCATTTTGGATGAAGCATGATTGGTTTTGTAATAAAATTTAATCATGCAGTAAAGTTTACATTAATACTCCCCATTTCACATGTTGGAAGGTCTCACATACCAAATATCACCCGATTTATTTAGCCGAGAGTAAAAATGCAACCTGCCCACAATGTCACGCAACAGAAATGAAATATTTCAACTGCTCGAATATTCCCCTTTTTGTGTCCTTGTAGCATGAATGCGTGCTCTGAGCTGAATGCTTTTATATGTATAGCCATAACGGAACCCATATGCTGTATAATATCTGTATTTGAAAATCTTTACGATTCATGCTTATGTTCTACCAGCTACACTAATCCCAAACACGCCTTGAAAACAAACGTTTTCTCAGAAACAAACATTCACATGAGTCGCGTCGAGCACAAATTCAGTGGCATATTTCGCCACAGATCGTCTGAACCTTATAAAATGTGAACACGTTTGGGAAAGCGGCGCATGTTGTTATGATTAACCAAGCGTGAATAAAACAATAATCATCGGAGGTTGTTTGCCCTTTCCCCCCTAACTGCTGCCACAGACCTTTGGCCATTGCAGCTGTTGGTGTTCTTTGCACCTCACTCTGCGGACAGATATTGCCGCGTGTTGGACATACCACCAGACACAATCCACGATCTCTTGCTCCGTGAGGCCACATCGCCAAAAGACATCCGTTTTGTTTATTTAGAATAGCATTCATCCAAAACACGCTGCTGCAACTTCGCATATTTTATTGCACGGTGTTCTATAGGCATTATTCACGGCTCCCACTGTTCAGTCGCTTGTTCACGAGCTAGGAAAAGAAAAATGATGATCTTTGACATGTTTGGAGAAAACACGATGAAAAAATTCGAGAACTGAGTTTTCGCCGGAATGTAAACACGGAATGTTGTGGATAGCATTGTAGCGCATCGTTTTCAAGTTAGTGTATCATTCCATTCTGAGGGAATTAATTCGCTGCAAAGGCAGGACAAATGTACGCTGGCAGCGGTCCCTCAATCATCGGTTATAATACGCAGTTATCGGAACAGTAAATAGTTTTATGATCCCTATCGCTACCACCAACTGGCGTAAATCATGATTTTCAACTTGGAAGTAGGCATGCTGTGAAGTATTGATGCAAGGGAAACGAAAACAGTGGGAAGTGGCGTGACTTTTGTGCAATCCCTTATCCGTTTTTTTTTTCCTCTTTTAAAAATGAGGGGTTGTCCCGCACTCAACAGAACAGTGCATAACTCAAAATAAAAATATTTAAGTGTAATAGCAATAGGGACGCAGATTTAAGAAAAATGAGCAACTACATATCTCTAGATAGTAGATAGATTTATAATTTTTTTTTAATGTTCATCAGCTAACATTTGCCGGGTCCTCTCAGACGTTATTAGGCCAATATTAAATTAGTCAAAAAGTTTTGAAAGCGGATATGAAAATACATTTTTTTTGGGAAATCACTTTCATTGCTCAGTAAAGTCTCCCATAACATCAATACACTTGGTCCAAAGATTTGCCAACGTTGTTTTCCCATCACGGAAGTGACTTTCTGGAAGACCTGCAAAACACTCCTCTACGACGGCTATTCGTTTGATGAAAAATGCTCTCCACGAAGGATTTTTTTGAGGTGTGAGACCAGCCAGAAGCCAGAGGGAGCTAAAGTTATGTTTTGGCCGGATCTAGCCAGCTGCCACTACTCTAAGGAGGTACTAGAATGGTATGATGCAAACATTGTTAATTTCGTCGCCAAAGAGATTAATCCTCCGAATTGCCCTGAGCTCAGACCGATCGAAAAATATTGGGCAATTGTCAAGCGAAAACTTTGAGGATGCGGTAAAGAAGTGACAAATGCTCAACAAATGCGTTTAAAGTGGAATAAGTTTGCCGGTACAGTGTCACCAGCGACTGTGCAGATCATGATGGCATCGATCACAAGCAAAGTGCGACAGTTCGTTCGAAACGGTAAAATGTAATAACTTGTTGTATATAGTTTGAAAGCTGAATAAATACTCTTTTGTTTGATTCTTTGATCAACCGTGTATGTTGTTTAATTGTTGAGTTGTGATCACTTGAATGCGTTCAAATTTACTTTGAATCGGGCTTTATAGCCAGCACAGCCTCCAGTATATGTAAGTAGATACATGGGGATCACTACAGCAGACAGAATTGCAAATCGACCACATTTTGATTGATAGACTGTAGGGAGATTTTGGAGGAGAAGGACGTAGTGTGGCAGTAATGTAGCTGCACGAGACCAAGCAGAAAGATGAAAACGACAACATCAGACCCGCCTATTCCGAAAAAATAAAAGCCTGGAAGAAGCGTTCAAGATGGGCCTGGAGAGGCTGTTCACCTTTTTGCATCGGTTTATAGTCCAAATCTGGGAAACTGCAATCTCAGATCATCTTCGGTCGTTTATCACCAACAGTAAATGAGTTCGTGGGAATCAAGCCGATTTCACCAACGGGTGCTTGACAACGTACCAGATCTTATTATCTGGCAGGGAATTTGCAGCTGTGGCAGAAGAAAACGGTTTTCGTTACTGAGAAAATGAAGAACTCTGAGGGGTTTCAAATGATGAGTTGACAACTTCGAAGGAGGCTGCGACCGACCTCTGGTCCTCCAAAGTTCCTACCTCACGCCTCCACAAGTTATATGATCACAAAAGACTGCCAGCTGAAACATGGAGACGCTGGTTGGCGTAGCCTGGGCAATGTTGTCAATTTGACAATAGCGAAGTGAGGGGGTGCGACTGAAGATCGTTTACCTTTAAATCATATTGTATATTTTCCATTCTCATTTTATTAATAACTTCAGCACGCTTTGGATTCATTATTGCATTCCAAAACCATGTATGAGCAACATGACAGGCATCAGAGACTCAATTTGTTTTTCAGCATTTCAGCATAACATTTTATTTAAAATTGCCCTTCTGAACTTTAACTACTATATTCATAAAAGACTGGCATGTGCTTGAAAGCAATGTGGAATTATATTTTAATATGGTGTTTAGTGGTATTATGGTAAGATAAGCCATTTTTTGCTATCTTTGAAAGGTTATTAGAACAGTATAAAGAAAAAAATATTGCACCATGTCTTATAAAATAATATCTTTTATTGAAATTTTATCTTTCATATTTGAAATGATCTATTCTGTTAACAGCTTTCCCAAGACAAGTAGGATACTAATACAGTAACAATCCATTAAATGGCTTGAAATTTGAATAAATTAGGCTTTTAGTCTATAATGATACCTGAATTTGTTGTGTACAAAATAAACTAAATATTAAATAGCATAAAAGGGGCAAGGGAGGGACCATCAGGGCACTCAAGTGAAACGATTTGGATAGGGAGCATGGGACTGCCTCCTCCCTATTGTTTACACTTCGCGGAACGAGAACGGCTCTTCGACCCCATCTATTGGGATCATTTTGTCAATCGAGGGCTCGATTGTAGTGCTGTGAGTTTGAACTTGCTTTTGGAAGGAGATTCTCTTCCCTATATTCGCGGGTTTCACGTAAGTGTCTCTGCTTACGGGCCCGTCCAAACGTTTTTGAGCCTTCATACAGGAGTTTGATGATCACAAACAATAATAGAATCCTGATCAAATCGTTTTTCATATTATTCCACTGCTATGGGAAGTTACCTTGCTACAATAGATGGTAGTATTACATAATCATCATCAATCATCTGAGAAAATGAAGAACTCTTAGGTTTACAAAACAAAATGTCTCCAAAAGCGCTAGTATTCTGCCCTTCGTCCAGTCACATGATGGTCCAGTGACATTTTAACCCGATCTTGCGAGTTGTCACTACAGCCGGGAAGTACAGCAATGGTACAATGACAACGAAGTCCAGTTTGTTACGAACACTCTCAATCCATCCCCAATTGTCCCTAGTTCAGGTACATCGAAAACTACTGGGCAATTATGAAGAGAAAACTGAAGGTAAAAGGTACAGTCATCAAAACGGCAGATGGAAAATTGGTGGGATAAAATCGCAAACACAGTGGGCGAGATCGTTGTTCGTCGCTTGAATAGACCGAAATGATGTTGTTCCGTTACTGAGTGGTCCATGCATTACGTGTTTTAAAAATAGATCGTTTGCGAATACATCGTGTCCCATAAGACATCCGCAGTATAATTGGTAATGCTCCCGCGTACTTAGTGGGAAATTGTTGGTTTAAATTCTACTGGATTCCGTGGTTATTTTACTCAAACTTTCTCACTCGTGTTTCTTCGATCATGTGTGCCATTCTTTTCAGTAATTTGCTAATTTATTATTTATTTATTTGGTTAACATCTGTACAGATACCACCGAATCAACAATTTCACGCCACAATACTCGATTTGCGGCTGCATCTCTTCATCCTCGGCTCACAGCAGTGGGACGAATTGAAAAACAGTGGGACATGGGTATTTGCGGCGAAACTATTAGGTGTGGCCCGTTGATGTCTTCTAGAATGGTTCTACATTTTTAGGGTACTTAATTTTTGTGTTAAAAAATTGATTTAAGGGGTGTATACACCTAGATAAAAAAATAACTTTTTATTTCTAGTTCAAATCAATGACCATGCATGCAAACCTTGTAGATTAGGTCATTTCATGAAATTTTGAAGAAGACACACACTTTCTATCTCTTAACTGGACGAAATTGTAGGGTGAAAAAGGAATGAAAAATGTAATACCCCCTTAAAACCGTTTCTTTTTACCATAACTTTTTTACTTGAATTCTTCTATTTTTTTTTAAGTTATACAAAGATTATGGTATTTTAAAAATACACTTTTTTGTACAAGACAGCTAATCATTATCTCTTCATTTAAAAGATTGACGTCAGTTTTAATACATTTTTAAGCTATTTTCGAGGATGTGTAGATTACAGATTAGCAGGTATTAGCAGCTAAATATAGCGTTAGTTTATTAAGCAACTAATACGCTCTAAAATGATGTAAAAATTATAGGGGGATCCAAGAGGGCACCTAACAAATTTTCAAAAAAGTAACTAAGCTTCTTAATATATTATGTTGCATTTATTGTGATATTTTCACTTTTTTCGTTATTATTTTCAATGAGGCTTCTGTATCTAATAAAAAAGCGGGTTTTTTCCTCTTTTAAACATTGATAGCAAGTCTAATTATTTATTCAAAACGATGAAAAGCTTCATCAATATAAGGAGTGTATTGTGAAAATAAGCTATCCACAAACTTTCTTTCAAATTATGTTGAAAACCGATATTTTATTCATACAAAAAATTGATCCTTTATTGTACGAGGTTAAACCTCAACATAATGAAGACCGGATGAAATTTAAGTTATTCCTTCACGAATTTTCGAACTTTGGATCGAATGCTCTTCATCAAGTTCCGGACAAGTGATGCAGCGCATTTTTTGGACGCCCAAATTTTTTTTGAACTCCTGCATGTTCCCAGCTGCCTTACCAGTCTTCTTGAAGACCCTCTTCACGATTGCCCAGTAACGTTCGATGGGTCGAAGCTGAGGGCAATTTGGTGGATTGATATTTTTCTCAACGAAATCTATACCCTTTTCCGCAAGCCAATTGAGAGTGGTTTTGGCATAGTGAGCCGACGCTAAATCCGGCCAAAACAGTGGAGGTGTACTATGCTTCTTATATAAAGGCAACAATCTCTTCTGGAGACACTCAGATCGATAGATTTCCGCATTTATAGTTCCGGTAGTGTAAAAAATGGTTGACTTCAAACCACAGGAACATATTGCTTGCCATACCAGTACCTTTCGAGCGAATTTCTCCACTTGAATCGACCTGTCCGCATCGCTCACATCCTCCCCAACGACGGCAGTAAAGTATTGTGGACCTGGAAGGGTTTTTGAGTCCTCCTTTACATAGGTCTCATCGTCCATCAAAACACATGCATCCGGACGCTGCAAAAGACGCGAATACAATTTCCGGGCCCTTGTTGCTGCTCGCTTCTTCTGTTCTGCACTTTGTTTCGAGATTTTCTGCTTCTTGTAGGTCTTCAGGTGGTTTCGCCTCTTGATACGCTGGATCATTCCGACACTCGTTCCTGCTTTTTTGGCCAAATCACGTATTGACATTGATTTGTTCTTCATGATTAGAGATACCACTTTCTGCTCCAGTTTTGGGTTGGAAGAACCGAGTTTTCTGCCTCTTCCTGGTAACTCATCCAAAGAATAGTGTTCCCCAAACTTATTAATGATGGTTTTAACACTCGCATGATGAATTCCAAACCGCTTCGCCAATTTTCGCATAGTAATACCCTTCTCACTTAGCCATGTGTCCAGAACCTTAATTTTCACTTCCTTTTCAATACGCGACATTTTGAAAACGCAGAATTTGAACCGCACAAACAAGTAAACAAAAGAAAGCTGACAGTCAAACGCACAGCATGCAGTGTTCAGAGCATAAAAAAACTATCACAAATACATGCGTACAACGCAAATGTATGTGGATAGCTTATATTCGATACATTCCTTATGCAACATAATATATTAAGAAGCTTAGTTACTTTTTTGAAAATTTGTTAGGTGCCCTCTTGGACCCCCCTATAACTTTTACATCATTTTAGAGCGTATTAGTTGCTGAATAAACTAACGTTAAGTTTAGCTGCTAATACCTGAATTATGGAGAGTGTGAGCTGTTTAGTGGAATACCTGTAACTAGAAAATAAAAAGAATGATTAGTAATTTCCATTCAATTCCAACTTCCTTTATTGCTTATCTTGACAGATACGCGTATTTCGTTTACAATGTGCAGACTTCTTCATTGTCGTGTATCTAATCCTCGACTAATACCTGCTAACCTGTAATAAAGTAAAAAATGTATTAAAACTGACGTCAATCCTTTAAATGAAGAGACATTGATTAGCAGTCTTCTACAAAAAAATGTATTTTTAAAATACAATAAACTTTGTAGAACATTAAAAAAATAGAAAAACTCAAATAAAAAAGTTGTGGTAAAAAAACGAGTTTTAAGGGGGTATTACATTTTTCATTCCTTTTTCACCCTACAATTTCATCCATTTAAGAGATAGAAAGTGTTTGTTTTGTACAAAGTTTCATGAAGTGACCTAATCTACTATGTTTTCATACATGATCATCGATTTGAACCAGAAATAAAAAGTTAGTTTCTTATCTAGGTGTATACACCCCTTAAATCAAATTTTTTAACACAAAAATAAAGAACTAAAAAAATGTAGAAACATTCAAGAAAACTTCAATGGGCCACACCTAATAGTTTCGCCGTAAATACCCATGTCCCACTTTTTTCATTTCATCCCAGTGTGCGGATGTGCCCCACACTCTCCAGATCGTTGAGTACCTATTCTACCCATCCAGCTTGCTGCGTTCCACGCCTTCTTGTACCAGCCGGATTTGCTCATTAACTTTATTAACAAAAAAGAACATAAACGCCACTTCCAGACCAATGTTCAGTAGCCATGAATAATAAATGCAAAAAAAAGGTCCACTTATTTCGTCTAACAAATTTTAAATTAGTTGAGCACTATTTCATCCACGAGCAGCCATCCGTCATCAAATGCATACGTTTGATTCAAGAAGGGCGAACAGATCAATTCAACGCTAATAAACCCATCTTGTCCGTCCCCGCCACATAATAAGATATCATCATACCCGCATACGCATGACCTTTTTTTATCAATTCCATTTGAAATCTAATCGTACAAGAGAAAACCATTCCGATTGTGAAACCCGCAGCAATCATCACTTCCATCAGTAATAAATGGGCTGCAGTGGAAGACTTCATCAGTTTTTTTGATTGCTGTCAACACAGCTGCCGATGAAAAGCTAAATGAGCTTATTATGAGATCCTGATTTCGATCCCGTAGCTCCCTCCGTGCTCCTACCACCATATCAGAATTTTTATTGAGCGCATTTCCTTGTATAACTATGTATGTTTGTGCAGGCGAATACGTTTCTCATTCTACTGCGCCCGTGTCCTGATGTCGTCGAGGCGAAATGTCAATTCCATTTCATTCCATTCCATTACCCTCATATGGACCGGGAATCGCCAACGAAAGTTTATCGTGCTTTTATGTGCGTATCTACCTTGGCAAACCTATCCTCGTTCAAGCTCAACCGACTTCAACCGGTGTTTGAATAGTTTGAACAGACGGCGATGCGGACCAAACCGAGCACGGCGATCAAACTCATGCCAACTCGTATGAAGAAATTAATTTTCCCATTCCACACACCACACGTTTGCTAGTTTCAGTAATTACTGCAGTTTGTTGATTATGACTTATTTTTAACGAGAGGGGTTTTGCTTCTGCTCCACTTTCCTGCTAGAATAAGTCGGATGATGGCCGGCAACGTGTCAACGAAGAGGAGGAGGTTAAGGATCTAACAGCCTTCGATGGAGCGCAGCGGTGAAGTTGATTAAAAGTCATTACCGGTTAAACTAATAGGAAACCATTGGTAGAAAATGAGCTATGTGACTCAATAAGATCAAACTTAGTATTGGACCAAGGTTTAAGACTTTGTTTTCTTCATATTGAAAATGTTGATATATTTGATCATTCAACAAGAAATTACGAGAATGGGTGTTCAATCCGAGGTAATTCTGTACCACAGTTTGCAATAACTCATTTGGCAAACATACTCGTTGTGTAGCAGACACAAATCAGGGCTCGCCATCAAATTTAATTTCTACAATTTGTATGCATTTACAAATGCTTACAAACTAAATTCTCTCCTCGCGTTGACCGCAACAAATGTAATCCGAAACTATAGCCGCCTTTCCTACACCCAGACGGTAATTAGTTGGCCAATTTCCCATGTCTTTGTCGGGTCAATGCGGCTAAATTGCATTGTTTAACTGAATTCAACCCCTTCCCAGCCTCTCATTTCCTTCCCCACGTGCTGACGTTCTGCTGGAACCAGGCAAGTTGAAGTGCAATCTAACAAATCACCTCAACCAGATTCGCTCCAGAGAGCACATCCTCGTCTCCGACCCGCGCCCATTCAAACTACCACTCGGAACAAATTTGCTACTCCAACAAAGCAAACTTTGACTCGAATAAAAATTAACTTCATCACTTTCCGCGCTCTTTGCCGCCCCTTTCTCCAACCTACCGAGTTACTTTTTAAAGCTAGCGTAATTTTATCTGGCAATCAATGTAAATTATTCAAAATTTATTCGAGCTTTTTGGAACAAGAATTGTTAAATTGCAACAAAGCGTTGCAGTAGGACTTTTTTATACCCCATTCTTCATTCACTACTAATTGAAATAAAAAACATTTACAACCCACCCCTGATCAGAGAGAGCAATTACCTAAATGTTTGTTCTTTTTTTATGTTGCACGCATGGTGTTATTACTAAGTTTTCTAAGTTTGGATTTTATTTTTAGAATTTTATTATTTGTTTCAATATATTATTATTTATTTTTTATCTCTAGAAGGTTGCAAGGTAACTTGTTGCAATACAGTTGATGTTACTCCAATACTACTCAATTAAGTCACAATCAAGTCACTGTAACCAAATATGACGATTTTGTGTTGCTTGGGATGTTTGTCAGATTGCTCCTTTACCTAAATAAAAAAGCCAAATTACGCGAAGTTGCCTCGATTTTGTAACAAGTTGTAGCAAAAAAGCGTAAAAAATTGACATCCATGAGAAAAAAGTTGTAATTATATAATAGTTTTTAAATAGTAACAAGTAACAATTTTATTACAATATTTTTCCTTTAACCTAGAACCCAACCTATGTAGCCTAAAGTATCAAAAAACCCCAAGCAGCACACAACAGTCAAAACTGGTTTCAGCAGCTCTATTGTGACTTAATTGAGTCACAGAGCAGTCACCTTTACTGGGTTGAAACAAATGTGCTACTAGGGAAATATCTCTTAATCTGTAATGTTAGCTATTAGATAAGCATTGATTGATTTTTTTCCCCGCTAGCTGAAAGTTGTAGAAGCTATGCTCAATAAAATGTTCAGTTCTTGGTTAATCAAAAAACTGAATATTCAAACCTATGCTATAGCTTTCAGAAGCCAAATAATACTAGATTAAGAAACACAGTTGATAGTTAGAAAAAGTATCAACGAAAAATATTTATTTGAACTATTCATGGCATGGGTCAAACCGCCCCGTTACCCCGCTTTCCCCGTTTTAGGGTACTGTAGTTTCGTATTATTGAGAATATATGTTGATCATATCTTACAGTTTGATTCAGCGTGTGAGAAGCAGAACAGCAAGCTAGTCAGGGCGAGAAGTTGCAGTTGTCTTATCCTATTCAAATAATTTATCCGTTTTTATGAGCATGAGCAGGATAATGAGCATGATTGACCGCCCGAAGTTGTTATTCCGTTACTGCCAGTTCAGCTGTTATTACTCAGAAGATCAACAGATGATGCAAACATGCTCAATGTGTAAAACTGGTGATCCCAAACTAAGGCAAAACCGGCGCTGGCCTCGCCCGAATGCAGGTCAAATAAGGAAAGGGTAGGAATGCGTTAACGTTTATTTGGACGTTTTATTGGAAGCCGAGACCACCGCCGCACTTCCCCGAGAAATCACTGGGATTTTGGATGACAAGATTGGGTGGCAGCAGGGTTCGTTTTGGTAAACAATAAGCTGAATTCACGCTTCGTTTAGTAAAATATTTAAATACTAGTACCGATTTCTGATTCGAACCGATTACAACAGTAAGGATGCTATTGGGGCCACACACAAAGTGTAATGGTGTTTTTTCATCGGAAAAACAAGGTGATTTTTTATAATGTTGGAAATCCGATTTGATCTGAGTTAAACCAATAATAAGGATGCTATTGGAGCCACTCACAAAGTGTAATGGTGGTTTTCCGTTAGGAAAACAAGGATAATTTTATGAACGCTTGAGAGACGCTTTGTTGTTCTCTTACTGTGCTCACTCGATCACTCGTTACACCGAATTATAGATAACCGAAACAACACGAAACGCGCCATGCTCGATAGGAAAATAGTGCGTAATAAAGCATCGACACAACCTTTCACAGCCGATGCTCGAACCAAACTCTTTTTTCGTAACTTATAATTTTTACTACTGTATTCTACAATCTATTGCACTGCTGTAACTAATAGCTGTATCAATCAAGTTGAAGTGTCTAATAAACAATCTATGCTAATCCATTAAAAATTGAAATTGAGGGATTTCGTAAAAATAAGAGTCCGTAGATGCATTTTGTGCCTTCTGGTAACTTTATGTTTCTATTAATATCCATGCTCACCGGTTTAATACCAACCGGGAGAGACTTGGCCTTATACAAATGGATTTCATTATCTCCAGTCCGCTCAACCAATCGCAACGTTTTGTGATAGATTGGACGGATTATTATAATTTGAGATAACTCCATGCAGATGTCTTCCAAGTTTGGCAGATCGACAAGCAATCGGTGGAGAGTTTAGAGGAGGACCGGAAGAATAAGCGATGGTTCTGCGCGTGTTTATAAACAGAAGAACCTTCATAACAGAACGAATCATCGGGTAAAATACATACGGTTTTTTTTTTAATTTTAAGCAGTCTAAAGCAGTTATTTGATTCATTTTATCCAGAAGTACCATAAATGGACATTCGAAAGTTTTTCAAAAGTAAGTATAATATTTTCCAGCATGTAATTAAAAAAAAAACAAGCAAACAAAACAAAACGAATGTTTTTTCATGCAGCTGAAATAACCACGAATAGAAAAATATGCAAAATGGTTGTATTTCTCGAATTTGAACAACAATTTTAATGCAATTCAATGATACACCGTTTCGGTTTCATACTACTCAGATACACATGATTGCTACATATACCGTGTTTCGACAGAACGTGTTTCCGTTGGATCATATCAGATAAATCGGTTCAAATTTCAAAACGCAGATGCAGATGTGTATATAAATTATTTTTAAAATATTGAGGAATAGCTGTTGGAACGCATATGAATTTCTTTTCGTCATTGATGAATAAAATTTCTTAAATTATTTACTAACTACTCGTGTGTTGAGAATGCAAGTAGCAACAATTCAGCACAAAAAACACAGCTTGCTTACATTTGTTACTTACGTCGTTTTAAAAGGTTATGTTTGATGTTCGTGTTTAGAAAATATCAGATAAAATAATTATACTAAAGGTGAGCAAAGGGGACACAAACCATAAGCTATAAACCACCAAAACTCAAAATGTATGTTTGTTAAAAGCTAATCACTTATTATTTGAACAACCATTAAAAAAATATAATCTATTCAAACGGTGTGAGCATGGTGAGTAAAAAACGGTGTTTCTTCTGTGTTGCTTTGGGTGAGAGGGTCGCGGATGAAAAGTACATTTTCAGTACAAACTGCAAACAAATTCGGTGGTTATTCTATACAAAAATCCAACATGACCCGTTAAATGTTTGGCATTCAATGTGGTTTGATTTAAAAACATGGGAAAAATCGAAAGTTTTTAAAATCGTTATTTTTTATTCCAGAACAAGCCTAGAATTGATTAATCTTGTTGCAAGAAACGGACGGGTATTGTCAAATACTTTGGGTGAGAGTAGAGAAGATAATCCACCCGCATTCAGGCGTAATGTCACATAAATGGGGCTCCATTCCCGCTCCATATGTCGGAACATGAAAATGACCCTACTCTACTGGTCCACCGGGCGTTGTATTGTCCGTTAAGTGTCCGTTAATATTAATTGTTCAGTATGTGCAACCACTGCTTGGAGACGATGTAATTCTCTCTCTCTCTCTCTCTCTCTCTCTCTCTCTCTCTCTCTCTCTCTCTCTCTCTCCAAAAAAAACTCGCCCCCCCCCCTATTTGAAATCCTGGCTACGCCTATGATTTGGCTTAAATTGCTATGAGGAGAAAAATCAAAAAAGAAGGAAAAATAACAGAGATAAGAAAAGCAGAACAATCGCAAGAATCAGGAAAAATTTGGAGCAAACCAGCGAAGGAACAGAAGGATAAGTAGATAAGTTGATAAATAAGGGTTGAGAAGGGCGGAATGAAGTGAAGTGGGAAACGAACTATTGGATTAATATTATATGTGAATATCAGAATTTCGTTAGACACGAATGCACCCTTCTGGTGTAAATTGTCATTAATAAACAAAAAAAAAAAACAAAAAACCTCCACCAGTCGGTTATAAAAATACTTAAAATGTCTTCTTCTTTTCCTATCGAAAGTGGTCGTTGTATCACAAATTTCCTTCATTTTGGCAGGGTAAATCAAAATTTCAGCCGCATTATGTTTTGGTGAAGAAATTTTTGAAGGTACGTCGGTTGATGAAATACTTACTATGTCTTCTTCTTTCTCGTCGAAGGGGTTCGTTATTTCCGAAAACTTGAGCTAATATTACGAAATTTAGAGTCTATGACTGTAAGGTCCCTTCCATACACGACCTCCTGCTCTACAACCAGCTTAGTAAAAAAATCACTTACCGAATATTCTCGTTGCTATGCTGCTTCCCAATGAAACCAAGATTAATCCACAGTAAATGAATCCTAGATTAGTGCTGACTCCACAAAAGCTCATTTTGCTTCCTTGTTGTCTACTATCTTCGTAACTTCCAAACACTCGTTCTCTGCTCGAATACAAACACCACTGCCGTTGGTATGCTGCTCACGCTAGCTATGCACAATAAACAATCACGCTACTGCTGCATTTGGCAGTAAATCTCTTTCTCACCCTGCCTAACGCCACCTTGCCTAGGAACTGTTTGTGTCACATTCACGATGCAATGAAACAAATAGCTTCTCTGGCGTTTCATTCAAGTACACTGGTCGTCTCCAGAACTGCTTCCATCATTATCTTCACGAGAAAAAAAAAACACACACCTACGCAAATGACATTCTCCACTGCTTGCACGTTGCTGCTGTCGATGTCGCCTTCTTTCGACGACAGCACACTAATGAATATCAATTGTGTATGTTTCGGTTCTGTGCTCCCTTGTGACGACTCCCACTCTGCAGATGTTCTACACAGTATCACTCTAATCGAATGCTATTGTTGTTTGGCAACAAACGGTGAAGATTCCGTTATTTCGTTATTCGGGAATTTTCTGCCAACACATGCTTCATTCACCTTTCATATAATTACATGTACACATTCGACGTATCAGGATTAAAGCAATCTTTAATCAAGCAGGACGTTGAGATTTTTTACGTTCACTGTTTTCCGACACCAACACATGGGGGGTTGCAATTATGTAAATTTTATCATCTACTCCCATCGGGGGTGGGTTGGTTCAACTTCCGCTGCAGACCCTTGGTGGAATTTAAATGACGGAAATGCAATTACATGCCTCCCCAAAGCAGGTCTCAGCACAAGTCGCAGCTGGTAAAATATGTGCACTCTGCCTCAAATCACGTCACACATCATCATCATTTATTCTTTATTTGCCACCCACGGGACGAAAGCACACAATAATTGCTTTATTCACTCGTGCCGAAAGCGACTGTTTAATCCTGGCACCCACGCTCACCCTCGCACCGCCAATTTTCCTATTCACGGCGTCACGGTAGAACGTTTTTCTGCCTCTTCCGTCGCTGCAATCGCATTTGATCTTCTGACCTTGTTATCAACACTCCAACCCACTGCCCTAACAAATCCAATGCAGAGACAATGCATAACTCCTGTCACCTTTCACTGGCAGTTGTCCCGTAACATTCTTCGATTTTTTTTTCTTTTCACATATCCTCTGCTACTTTTTGCCTTCCATTCACTCCTAGCAGCCGATCCTTTATTTTCAAGATTTCAGCACCATCAACTTAAAGACACCCTTCTGGAAAGGCAGAGCAAAAACAGAACAAATTCACCAACGCACCAGTGGCAAATTCGAACGTACACACGAACGAGGATAACGCGGAACTGAGATGTGTCTGGTGGCAGGTCGTGATTTTCAAGCCTAACTCGTAACCATCAGCTCTCATCTTACCGTGTGATCTCGTTTCACAATAAAGAGCAGAACGCACAAACTCTTTCTCTCAACTGCTCGAATTCGCGGTTGCCATAACGAAAGCACTCATCGTCCTGGCAGTGGGTTGCTGCCCATGAATGCGCATGACACGCACTCCCAACGGATGCCCGCCTCGCTGAGTGATTCCGTTACGGAGACATCTGTCAAACCGAACGAAACGAGTAGCGGAAGAAAGAAGAACACCGGTGATTGAGCTTTTGTGCTCACATCGGTTGTTGTTTGCCTGGACTGAGTTCCCGGAAATTCGACTTTTGTTTTGCTCTAGTTATGTAACACCTTCAATGAGGAGAGTATTCCTTGTTCACGGGCGGGAGGGGGGTTGGGGGGAGGGAATTGAAAGCATAAAAACAGGTTTTGAAATGATTGAGGATGGATTGGTGGTGGGGGAGGTGGCGGTGCTAATTAAGAATAGATGAGCATGGATCGAGTTATTTGGTTTTTTTGAAAAAGGGGAATCAATGTGTTGGAATGAGGGTTTTTGTGGGGAAAGGACAAAGGGGAGGGGGGGGGAGGTACGTAGTATTATTCTTTCTTTTGTTTTATTTTTTTTTTTTTGGGGTGGGGGGGAGGGTGTGTGTTTTGTGGGGGGAAATGGGATTATTTTTTTTTTTTTAAATTGCTTAAAAATCGATTCAGACATTAAATGGGTTTTTGATATTTACAACGTTTTTCTTAAATCTCGTGAATTTTCTTCATTTTTGTAGTCAATCTGAAGTTGACTGTCAATTGTCATACTGGAGAATTTGAATATTATCAATCTTGATGCCAGAAAAGTATGACAACCGGCAGTCATTTCAAATTGTTGATAATCTATGATCAATTGGCCATTTTATTTGGAGTATTATGTTGGAATACTAAAGTCATTTTTTGGCAGTTCCAACGAATGAAAACAGGTTGATTTCTGTATGATGTCTTGCCGGACCGACCTGTGTTGATTACGGTGCTGTAAGATATCATGAAGAAACTTTCCAAAACAACAACGTTTTGTGCATTTTCATTGTGACAATTCAGCGCTGGCATCTGAATTGAAGATTTCAGTTGACTGATTGTGGTAAATTGGGTTTATCTTGAATTGATTGAATTCATTGTGTTGAAAATCATTTATATGTGATTTTCCTACATTTCGTTTGTTCTCAATGTAACGCAACTTGATAAATAACATTTTTCGTTTTCTGTTCCGGTGCGTACACGTACAGAGAAGATGGTTTCCAAGTCGTGAACACCCCACGTATCGCTGGCCGTGTGAAAAATTCATGGCATTTCCAGATTTATGCCACACACTTCCTGCGACTGTTCTTGTGACTTGTTGATTGTCATCGCAAATGCAAGTTTCATTGGAAAATGAACACGTTTGAACTGAAATGGCAAATCGTTGGAATCAATATTCTGCCCCTTTGCCCCTTTCAAAATTATTGCTACTATCACATTGTTTGATAGCTGTCTCACAATCAGTCGGGTTACATTGCATAGTTTCGGCGCATGAAGATTGCGAAGCATAATAATGACAGATCCAACTTTGAGACGCAAATGATGCGGCGGCATGCCAGGCAAATTCTAAGAATTTAGAAATTCCACAGGATAAATCACGGCTTCGGCTTCATTTTCAACACGATCGATCGATTTGTATGGGCGCAAATCTCCCGGAATTTGATTTTGAATCTTCCAGGTTAAGTCATTAGAGCTTAAATTGCGCGTGCTCTCAACTAATCGTAGTTACGATAATTTTGGCCAATGCTCGGATAAACATTTGTGATGAATTCATCGTTCGTTGAAGTGAATTGGCAAATGGCAGGTGGAATTGATATCAAACCATTGGAATTTGTCCATTTCCAATTCTTAGCAGTTCTTTAGAGAAAACTTCTGCGGTTCTATCCTGTTGCAGGAAGACTCACATATTTAGATTCAATCGTATGGTTTTCACGTTTTGCCACAAATACGATGACTTGACATATGTGTTCAATTCATCCGCCACTGTTGATTTCGGAATAACGGGAAGTGGTTATCTAGAATCGCCTGCTAACAGTATCATTACGCCTCCAAAGCAACGATTATTATTCTGCAGATCTTTCAACGTTCTGTCAAGTGCTTTAAGAGACCGTTTGTGAGCCATTGTGCACTCATTCCATCAGTTTACAATTTGTCAACACTTTTGCCATAGGTAATTGCTTTGAAATGTTGCAAACAGGTGTTTCATTGATTTGCATGTTTAACGAAAGCTTCAGTGCCGAATGTGTCGTTCTTCCACCTTCCAAGCAATTACAGTAGATGCGAGAGCCAACGCAATGCCATTTTGAGGTCGTATTGCTGCCAAAATCAATGATATCAGGAACGTTTTCCCAGTACCGCCGGGCTGCATAAAAAAATAACCCACCGTTTCCATCATCGACAGCATTCATCAATTCATCATACGCACTCTTTTGCTGCTCATTCAATAATGGGACATTTCTTTGTACTTGTTGTTTCAAAGTTATTCTGTCGTATGCACGCTCACGATCCAATTTACGATTCAGTACATCTCTGGTTTGACGATTTGGCTCTGGCAAATGAATTTCAGTCAATAGTTTGCCACTCATAAGCGAACACAAATTTTCAATCAATTCAAATTCAGTTGCCACTCGAATGCGATGTAAAATGTCTTCGGCGATGTCATTTGCGTACGTATCCCATAATTGACGCGGATTTGAAGGCTGACATGTCGAAATGATCATTGCGAAATGTGTACGAAATTCAATGGCATGTGAAGCAGCTATCCGCCCATCGTTTGATTCCAGTGATATGATAATCAGCCATTGTAACTGCTGGCATGCTTCTTGAAAAGTTGCACACACCGTACCATTCACAGTCCGCAATGACTCAAATTCAACAATGCATTTCATGTATAATATCAAGGCATTTCCGAATAAGGCAATGTTCTCGCAAATCGATCACTGGCGCAAGTACTGCATTCTCTGGGTTGAAACTTGGCCATTCTCCAAATGAACTGCGAGATGCACATCAGTCGGAAAACGTTCATGAATTGCGAGAGAAAATATTCTCCAGAGCGCTTCATTGCAGTTCACGCATTGATCCTTTTGATACTTGCTGATCTCATCTCGTTCAAGGCTAAAAATCGCCATGTCGTTTCCTTTGGTAACGTACTTAAAGGGTGATCCGATCCAAATTTGGCAAGTTTTTATTAATAAGTCAAATTCTTTTTCTTTTTTAAGTTCATTTAATACAGAATATCGGAGAAATGTTCAGCTAAGCTTCCTTTTAACCGAATGCGAATTGTTTGTACAGTCTCCTTGTCCACTTTATTCGCCGCAGAACATCAGTTTGCCTTGAATTGTTGCTGGGTCACAACAGCTTTTTGAGTCTTCTTAAGGTTCCGCTTGACGATGGCCCAATATTGTTCGATTGAGCGGAACTCTGGCGCGTTGGGGGGGGTTCTTGTCCTAGGGCACCACTTGAACGTTGTTGGCAGCATACCACTCCATGGCCTTTTTTCCGTAATGGCAAGATGCCAAATCCGGCTAAAATAGAACGGAACAATTGTGTCGCTTCAGGAAAGGCAGTAGACGTTTTTATGGGCACTCGCTCAGATAAATTTCCTGGTTGGCGGTTCCGGTCTCAATTTAAACGTTGCTCTTCAAGCCACAGGTACAGATGGCCTGCCACACCAGATATTTCTTCACGAACTTTGACAGTTTAATGTGCTTGAAAATATCTGCCACCTTTCCCCGTCCGGTTGCCGCATAAAATTCCTGTTCAGGAAGCAGTTTAATGTTGCCTTGACGTAAGTTTCATCGTCCTGTACTACGCAATCAAACTACGTCAGCATCGTGGCGGCTTTTGATTTCCCCCGATTCAGCTTTCCTGGCTGTCGACAAACGTTCACCGAACACTTTGAATACGTTGGTTACAGTTGATTTAGCCACATTCAACAATTTCGCCAACTTAGCGTGTGACTGTTTGTCTACAGAGGATAGGCAAAATGATTGAGATATGCAAAATTTTGCCCAAATTCAATTCGTTATTTTTTTGGAAAATTGTTGAATTTGAACAAAACTGGAAGCATTCGTCGGCAAATTTAGTCAAAATTCAGGAACATGCATGGTCACGAATACTGGCTTCCGGATACCGGAGATGTTCCGGATTTTCAGAGGGCATGTCAAAAAGATTTGTTTTCTGCTGCTCGTATTTTTGTGTGGTGTGAAGTTACATCGATGACCTCTATTTTCCTCGAAACTAGAACTCATTGAAAATTTTACGCCGGCGGTTGCACTAAGATCCGTTGAAAAACTTCCGAAATATGGCCATTTCCGTAAAACTGGTTCCGGATACTATGGTCAATCATGTATATCCTTCCAATCATGTATATATCACCAAAACATCAAGATTGTTCATGTAGGTACTTCAGGGAGTATATTCAGGAATACCAGTTGCCCTGAACACTCTGTAGTAGGTTTCAGGTGCCCCGGGAGAAGTGGTCAATTTGGAAAATGTCCGGAACCATATCAATATGGGTATCAAACTTCAAGATTTTTCGAGGTGATATTTCTAAATGGCCATCATCAATGGTGTTGACAGTTTCTTCAACGATTACACCTTAAATGGTCAACTCAAATGTTTCTTAGTTGGAAGTATCGTCACAGATGGCGCACATAGTGGATTTCCTTATGTTTGACGTTAGCACACTACCCCCATCTGTTCAGCTTTTTCACCCATCACAGTGTGTTCAACAGATGGCGGAGCTGCGTTAGTGACGATGATTTATTGTATACAATTTTCAATGTGTTATGTCTGTTTGTCTGGGATACCTTACCTTACCAATCAGACTATGGCCAGTGTTGCCTCTGCTGTACACAGAAGTTGTTTCCATTGTTATCGGTCCATGGCTGTACCTCACCAGCCTCGCTGTCTGCGGAGGGTCCGCAGGTCGCCTTCTACTTGATCAATCCACCTTGCTCGTTGCGCGCCTCTTCTTCTCGTACCTGTCGGTTCGTTTTCGAGAACCATTTTCACAGGGCTGTCGTCCGACATTCTTACGACATGCCCAGCCCATCGTAGTCGACCGATTTTTGCGATGTGTACGATGGGAGGTTCTCCCAGCAACTAGTGCAATTCGTGGTTCATTCGCCTCCTCCATGTTCCGTCTTCCATCTGCACTCCACCGTAGATCGTACGCAGCACCTTACGTTCAGAGACTCCAAGGGCGCGTTGGTCCTCCACTAGCAATGTCCATGTTTTGTGGCCGTAGAGAACTACCGGTCTAATTAATGTCTTGTAGATGGTCAACTTTGTGGTTCGGCGAACTTTGTTCGATCTTAGCGTCCTTCGGAGTCCAAAGTAGGCACGATTGCCAGCCATAATGCGCCTTTGTATTTCTCTGCTGGTGTCGTTATTGGCGGTCACCAATGAGCCCAGATACACGAATTCGTCTACTACCTCGATTTCATCACCGTGGATCTGAACTCGTGCTAGGAGGCTAACATTGTCTTCTCGTGAGCCTTCGCCCTTTTTATAGATGGGACACACTGTTCCTTCCATCTAATCCTCCGGTAAAGATTTGTCTGGGATATAAATGTTAATAAATGAATGGAGATGGGTTAACATAAAAAAATTAACATTTTCATAAAAATCTCACGTTGTTAGGCACTTTGATGATAATGTTTGATGCTGCAGATCGAAAGTTATGCAGAAATAATGCAAAGCGACCAATTTTAAAATGAGTTTTTCTCCACAGGGAAACAAAAGGGAACAAACGATTTTGCATAGGTCTTGTAGATGGAAGTTTCAACGTTCAGTTCACGTAATTTGTGTTTGCAAAAATTTGCAAATAAGTGAGTAAGATTGAAAAAACATATTTTTTTTACACTTCAACCTCTATAACTTTTTTTATACAATAACTTGCAACCATCTTGTATCTTCAAAATGTGCGTCTTTGTGTGTCCTAAAAGTCACTTGAACAAAGTTTTCAAATTTAACTTTAAATAAAAAAATACGAGCAAAAAAACTGTTTTTTTAAGTCTCACCCTAAGGATGGTAAGAAAAACTGTTATAAAACGAAACGTAGATGAGATAGAAGTTAAGTTTTCCAGCAAAGTTTCATTATAATAAATTATCTACGTGGGGGCGACCCCGGCGTAGTGGTTAACATCCATACCTCTCACGCCAAAGTCACGAGTTCGAATCTCACCTCCGAGCAAGTTACGAAAATACTCAAACAAGGAATTTGAGTTACTACGACGGGAGATGAACCAGCCCAAGGTTGAAAATCTCGATAATCAAGACAAAAAAAAAAAAAATTATCCACAATTCCTCTAAACCATGAGAATAAAAAGTTAGAATTTTTATTATGAACATAAGAGGACCACCCTAATCACCACCCAAACCAAAAGATAGATCTTTTATTTTAAAATTGAATCTTCCAAAGACATCATATGTCTAAAGTTAATGGTTTTCGAGTTATCGATTTTTGTCGTGAAATTTGGCTATTCGTACCATAGTGCCGTGGTTCAAGCCGAGCGGTCTGGCAATCAATCAACAAGTGAACCAGGAGGAGTGTCTTGAGAAAATACTTCTGCTGAGCATCATGCGGATAGGAAGTACGTCTTCTGGCCGGACAAGGCGTCTTCCCATTACGCCAAGAAACCGCTGGAGGATCTTGAGCAGAAAAAGATACCGTACGTGCCGAAAAAAAGGAACCCGACCAACTTGCCCCAGTGCCATCCCATTGAGAATTTTTTCGGCTCCCTCAGTGCCCTACTGTACAAAAATAATTGGCCAAGCAGTTGACCACGAGGATCCGGAATTGAATCCGGAAGACGGACGTCAGTGCCGTCCAGCGCTCTTGTGAGAGCATCGCGACTAAGTTGCGTCTAACGGCTGACCAGGGCCCCTTCTCCAATATTCATTGTCGTTTTTTTGAAGAATAAACATTATGTTTTTAATAAAAAACAGTGAATTAATTGAAAAAAAAATTTTTTTTCTATATGACTGAAAATATTCTCATTTTTTATTGAACACCCGGTAGCAACCTCGGGTGGTCAATCATGCTCATGCTCATGCTTTATGCATCAAAATGACTTTTTAATATAAAATGCAAGATAATGGATTGATGAGCAGCTACGTAGTTTTTGGCTTAGAACATTTAATATGCTTACCTAGTTCCGAAAATAGTAATATTTGAAGAAAAGTCATCGATTCGTATCATGATCGATAACACGCGACAATTTTCAAATCTCAGAGAATTTCTATTATGGATTATCCAGAAATAATATTATACAACCCATTCAAACATGCATGGCTGTCTCACCTCACCTCCGGTAAGTAAATTGCATCATGCTTCATAGCCATGTCGAACTTCAGATTGAACTACCAGAAAGCAACCAAATAATTTGCTCGACAGTCAAAAACGAGCACTCTATCTTCATCTCGACTGACCGTGCCTGAGCATCGAAATCCTTTTCTGCCATTTAATGTTAATTGATACAATGTTCACAGGAACGATTCTGTCATTCCTTTCAACTGTATCTATAAGTCATTGGCCACTTTGCTGGTAGGATAGCTCATATGGCCGTCTGTCTGAGTGGCGCCGGTTGCTCAGCTCAATGAAACCTCACCGTTCAACGGTGCATGGTGGTCGTACGACACACTGCCAAAGGGTTTTCACATCACTTGACCAATATTGACCGATTGATCATCGATACGACCCCCGACCTGCTCTCAACCAGCGTGGAACAGGTAAAACACCGGTTTCCAACAATTGGGCTGTTTGCCATTATAATAATGACTGCAATCGAATCGAAAACATCCCTCGCCCGGTTTCCATTCTGGCTGCCTAAGCAAGCGAAAGGAATGAAATGCTGATGTCGTTTAAAATGGCGACGTTGATGACCGAAACCGACGCGGTGGCGATGTCATTGCTCGATTCGGGCCTGTGAGAAATTGGGCAGGGGGAGGGGTATTAGAGGAAGATAACGATGCCTCGAGAGAAATAAATATGTTCGCGGCTCGGACGGGTTTGGACCTCGAAGCCTTCGACTCTGGACAAATCCGGATGCACAAGCAAGCTTTAGTGCTTATGTTGAAGTGGTTATTGTTTCAAATTTGCACGCTAATTGATAGGAAAATGTGCGTGCAACGTTCGGCCAACATCATTGTGAACCGAAAGCAGAGTGTCCTGTCGGCAAATTGTTGTCAATTCACAGTCAATCGATTAAGCTTGATTGTGCTGGACCGGGCCATAGCGCCTATATGTACTCGTTGGGACAGAACTTCGAGCAAAATAAAAAAGAAACAGATTTGTTTCCACAACTTCATTACGCAAAGGTGGAAATTTGAATGAAAATGTGAGTCATGCTTTTGGAAAATTTAAACATGGTTTCAGAACCTTTTCCTGATAAATTAAATTTCTCTTGGCCATCGATAATATTTCGTTAATGAATACGTTTTCCCAATTTGAGTTAAGCTCATTCGGAAAAAGTCCCAAACACATGCTCTGCTAGGAAGAACCCACTTGAATACGTTGACCATTGATTGCACATCACATCCTCGCCGTTATTACTGGAAATAAAATTCTTTTTATGGTCAAAATTTAATTTTCTAGATGACTCAGCAGACGCACCTACTCAATTCCAATCACCTCCCCCACGCACAAGGCAAAAGATCGCTATCAGATTTGGCTTCGGTATCATTTAGCCTAATCCCCCTTCACCTAGAACAGACAGTCAGCAATAAATAAATTTCCCCTAGCTGGAGGAATAACAATCACATCGCATCACTCACCAACTTGATCCTTGATGCTATCAAAGTCTCCTTCCGCGCGCTGCTGACATCAAGAGACGAAGATCCTACCCCTGCTTTATTTCTGGTTGCATTCAAAGCAATTACTTTCAACGGCCACCGTCTCTTGTCACCCTCGCCGATGTCGTCGTTCAGGGAAGTGACGCTGCATTCTGCCGATTAGTAACACTTGGCCGAAACTTCCACCGCGCGCAACCACGAGCTGTTTGTTTGGTGTTCTACCCAACGATGCCACATGATGTGATGGCACGGGAGATGAAATAGGAAAAAATCCCTTCCGTGAGATCCGGTCGGTAGTTAGTTGCCGTTGCCGTAGATACTTCCTCCTCGTGCATCGTCCTCATCGTCATCGTACAAGATTGAATTATATCAGGCTCGTGACTCTAATCCACTTAGGCGAGCGAAGTTATCGGAAGCCCAGGGGAAAGGGGCTGAGAGCTGGTTCTTCGAGGAATGTGCGTTGCTCGGTGGGTTTCGATGGCAACCCCGTGGCCGGTCGACCAGCACGGTAAAGGCAGTAAGATTTCGACGTTACTTGGACTGCCGCAAGTTTCCCGTTCGTTATTGTTATTGTGGCGTATTGTTGAAAGAAACCAATTATGACAGCGATTTAATTTTGATCGAGAGATCTGCTGATGCATTGCAATCATTCCTAATGATTATGGCTTGGTCGAGGGGGACTTTGGTGATGCCGTGGAGAAATGCGATAGGGGAATAAACGGCAATTTGAGGGAGATGTTATTGGAGGTTTTACGATGAGTTGTAATGGTTATTTTTTTTTTTTTTAATATGGGAGCAAATGTTTGCAGGCAGTGGAATCAAATTTAATTCATTTGAATTGAAAGGATAATTTTTCCTCGGTTCCTAGGCGTTCGGCCGACCAATGACAGAGCTTCAAGTCAGCATCGATTGTAATGACTTGCATATTTTTTAATGATTTTTCAATTGAATTTGTTCACAAAACTTAAGTCATGCATCACACGTATGTCATAACCGTTGTTGCAAATAATATTTTTGGAAACACTGGAAGAGTTAAGAAAAAAACACTGGAAAAAAAACTAGATCCTGAAAATAATTAAAAACTATAAGGAACATCCCAATCAGGTTGTACGCAAATATGACATAGGACTACGTAGCAATGTGAAATATATGTTATTACCATATGTTTCAATATTTCGTGAAGGTCGCACTTGTAAAATTTCTATTTGACGTGCTACTCTTGGTTAAAGCTGGCTTTATATTTGCACCCTATAAATTTCCGAGCCGTGTTTGAAATTGTACAACAGATTTAAGGTATGTGGCGAAGGGAAAGCTGAAATTTTTTATGCCACCGCTGGATTTCAATTGACAAGAATTTGGAACGGTATGTAAGATATATTTTAATCCAAACAAACTCGTTAGCAAGGAAAATCAAATTGGCGGCCCTAAAAAGTACGGATTTATAATGATCCATGTTTGATCGATCTTTTTTGGCCATGCCCATTCACATATTTACTTAAATTCTGCCACAATTCATCAGCCAGCAATACTAGTGTCATATTTGCAACAGTTCTTAGAAGATAATTGAAATCAACTATCTGCTAATTACTAACAACTGGCTATACTAATGTTGCAAAGAAATTTATCGAAAAGTAGTTAGCCACATTCAAACAGAAATAACTCCAAATTCAATTCCTCGGTGGACATCATTCATCTCAAGAATTAACTGGTATGGGCTACTTCTTTTCATGTCTGATTCGAACCCTTTGATTCTAAGGTTTGATGTTAGACAATATTATTGTATCGATAGCATAAGCTACCGATTCTTGTATAGTATGAACAAAAACAAGAACAAACATAAAATGTATGTTTTGGTCGTTTTCAGTAATATTTTGGTGAGCATTTTATTTATTTATTTATTTATTCATTTATTCGTCAACAGATAACAATGTTTATCCCATTGACAACTAGATAACACTTAATTACATACAATAACTAACACATACATCTTCGGAAACAACGCTTACACAACATCACGGGATACATTAATATTAAACACGTTATAACAGCTGTTGAAAACGCGACACTTGCTTAGCACAGGTTCGTGTTTGCCGTAGTTGGTCCTTGAGTGCCGGTTTATAAAGAAAGATTGTAAACGTAGGTTTCGTCGTCGAGTGTTGATGTTCAAGAGACCAAGTAAAGTTGAACAGTCGATGTTTCCCTGAAGGAGGTCACCAACGAAACACGCTTTGGCCACCATACGCCTCCCTTCCAACAATTCCAGGCTGATGAGTTTACACCGACTTTCATAACTTGGCAATCTGCGAGGGTCTTGCCAACGAAGATGTCGCAAAGCAAAGCGTATAAACCTTCGCTGAACGGCTTCGATCCTCTGGACTGCATTTTGGTAGAAAGGGGACCAAACGACAGCACAGTACTCCAAAAAAAGGACGAACCAAAGAGCAGCATAGTGCCTTCAGGCAATAAACGTCTTTGAAGTTTTTTTGCGAAGCGGAAGATGAACCCTAACTGCGATGAGGTTTTAGAAACAATATAGGCAATGTGATTCTCGAATGACAGTTTGGAGTCGAGCATTACTCCAGATCCTTGACTGTTGTTTCACGTTTCAAGCGTGCGAAGGGGGGAGATACATCGACGCGAAAGAAAGCCCTTGCGCTGAACTGGCCGGCTTGACGTGCCGCAAGGGCTCAGTAGGGATCAAGACCTGAAGCTAAGAGTCAGTTCCATTGTGGTTATATCACATTTATTAGCAGAGCAGCACATCGAAATTTTAGATTCATTATTCTTTATATGCTATACAATTTCAGATCATCCATGGATATCCCAAGTTTTGTAAAATAATTTAAAATCAATTTTTTTTTCTGGTGGCCATGATACATTTTCTAAGCTTTCAGGTTCATGGTGGATGTGCGGGTCCGTATACAATTGCAGCAGGACCACAATCTGCAGACACGTAAATACAAATGAAATTATTATCGTTTTATATTATAACATCCATTCACTACATTTTGTATGTTTTTTTATAAGTCATTTTCAGCTTCGCATTTATGCATCCTTGTCAGTTATAGCTCATCTAACCTACGTTATGTATTTGAAAAGATAGGAAGGTTTTTATTGTTTTTTTTTAGAAAGGATCATATTCGAAAAATTCTACTTACAAAAGCACTTTCCTTCTTCATCAGAAATATATATTAATTCAAAACCTAACAGTTTACAATCATTCATTTCCTATTTCACAGACATGAGGAATCATTTATGGGTGTACAAGAGCTATAGAAAAATTCAATTTCCTAATTTTTTATTATTTTAGTTTTATTGAGATTCAGTTTTTAGATTCATACTCATCTGAAATTAATTTCGCCTTATTATTAGCTGTCTTCAGTTTTTCCAATATTATTATGAAATTAATACACATCTAATATTTATTTTCAGTAACATACCAGTAGATGTCATATAAATCTTGTACCTACGCTTATTATGTTCTCTGACTATTATTGTGAAAACAAATTCTAATCTTAGTAGATCTTATATCAATAGAAACTGCAACAGTGGGAGTCTTTCGATGAGTGGATGATCAGATTAGTTACGGATATATGTATTCTACTATAGTTTACTGGCTTGCTGGTATTATTATTTTATATTTTAACGTCAGTTTATTATTTTATGTTATGATATTAAATGATGTGACATAATTACATTTAAATTCATTTCATTAAAATCGCTATTTCCGATGAGACTCACTACATAAATTATTGCAAGGAAATGGAACAGCACATCGAAATTTTAGGTTTACCATTCTATTGCTATATAATTTCAGATATTCCAAATTTGATGAGATAATTTTAAATTAATTTTTTTTCTCGCAGCTACATTGTCTAAACTTTCAGGTCCACAAATGGAATTGTTATTTTCATTCTTATATTCATTCACTATATTATTTGTCATTATAATATTCATTCGCTATATTTATTATAATTATAATATTAATTCACTATATTTTATACATTACTATATGACATTAAATATATATTGGGAAGGGAGGGAGCATCAGGGTATCACTCAAGCTGGAATTGGACAATGGAGTGGTATGACAACCGGCGTCTAGGAGGGAACAAACAGTATCATTTTCTTTATCCTACCGATTCGATTGTGGTGCTGTGAATTCTACTCCAACAATTTCAGTGAGAGTGACGCGCCCTTCTTAACAAGCCATCCCGTAGAAAGCTTAATGAGTATTGCGAATTGGGTTATTCGATTTGTTGGATCGTATCGTTGGAAGGAGAATCTCATGTTCCCGCGGGTTTCGCGTAAGTGTCTCTGCTTACGGGTCCGCCCCACCGTTTTTGGCCCTTCATACAGCGTTACTGTGAATGCAAACCGGTAACTCAATTTGATCTTGCTATTAAGTGGAGCTGCATACATGACAAGGTCTTAGAAGGGATGGTGGCTACCTTACATACATACATACAAGGAGATAGCGAGATGGATAGATATGTGGGTTGAAGAAAATCGGCGTCTTCTGGACATTTTATGACGTAGTACAGCTTTGGGTCGTCCGCACCAAGGTGACTGCCTTGCGGAACGCCAGATGTTACTGAGAAGCTGGACGAGATCTTCACAGACATAGTTCTACCTGAGATCTGAGATTCTGAGATCTTCACAGACATAGTTCTACCAGTCAGGTATGAGCGGAGCCAGTTCAACAATTGATCGTGAACCCCCATTTTGTCGTATTTGGAAATTGCAATCTGATGGTTCATTTTATCGAAGGCCGCAGAGAGATCTGTGTATATGGCGTCTACTTGATGACCGCGTTCCATTTCACGGATCACGAACGATGTAAATACGGTGAGGTTGGTCGCCGTCGAGCGCTTGGGCATAAACCGTGTTGTTCAGGAGATATAGTATGTGAATAGTCATGGACCAGCCTTTGAAGAACAATTAGTTCGAATAGCTTAGATACAGCACTTAGTGCAGCAATCTCACGATAGTTGGTGACGGATCGTTTGCATCCCTTTTTGTGTATTGGGAAAACAAACGACTCTTTCCAGCATTCAGGAAACACACCGGAAGTTAATGACAAATTGAAGACCATAGCCAGGGGCACAGCCAGTGCGTTAAGGCAACGCTTCAGGACAATAGAAGGAATACCATCAGGACCACATCCAGTTGAGCTTTTCATCTGCTTCCAGCAGCTTCAGCAATGCACAAATTGAACTTATATTCTTATCAACAAACTTTTATTCTATCACACATTATATGAAATACCATGCAAATGTTCACTCGAAAGCAAAATTATATTACCAGTATTCGCAAAATATTGATTTAACATTTATATTGAATATTCTCTAATATTGCTACACACTTGGAATATTTCACAGATTGTCGGTATTTTTTTTTTTAGTTGAAACAATGAAACTAAGCTTGATTGAAACAACAAAAAGTTTGATTAGAACAATAAAAACCACCGAACCGATATGAATTTATGTTTTGCTTCAAGCGGAGTGCTGCGTTATTCGAAATATTTGTAAGAATTGAATCGATTGGAAATGGCATTATCTACCTGTAGAAAATATTTGGTTGATTAACACAAGAATGTTGTTTTCAGCGTATATTATGAGATTCTTGGAACTGTCAACTATATTTACAAAAGTTCTGAGAAAATCACAGTAATTCAGTAATTGTCATTTTACCATACTATCCCTAATGTTGTTTGTTTTAACCGATCTTTTCGTAAAATATATCGATTTTACAGGAGAATCGGTAAAGGTAAGTTTTCTTTAATAGATCAATTTCCGTAATTTTTCACAGAAATGTGTGATCTATTTCAATGGTGGTAAGCTCCAATTAAGATAAACTTATATTACCGTCCCTATTCGGATGATCTGCAGAACGGTTGCTTGCGCACAAAAAAGAATATTGTTTTATTGAAAGTTATGCGGTTTTCTTCTGAAAAGTATTTATTTTTCATAATTATTTACTACGAAAGTAGTGTGTTTTATTTGACAGTGTATTTTTTCGGTTCTGTGTGTAAATTTAAAAGTGTTTAACATGAAAATTGTAGAACTGTCAAATCCACCAACACAAAGCAAGTCATCGTCTTCGAAGATCGTCGTCGTTATCGTTTGAAATTTTTCGCTCGATCGCATTGTTACAGTACAAACATATGAAGCTTAAAGCCAAAGAAAAAACGAAGAAAATAAAGGCTCAATGGTGAAAATTGGTTGGAAAATGTGGAAGTTATGCTGGTTCTGGAAAAAGTTCAGAAATGCGGGAAAAAAACCGAAACTCGAAAGAAATACTCCCATCTCTCTCTCTCTCTCTCTCTCTCTCTCTCTCTCTCTCTCTCTCTCTCTCTCTCCCTCTCTCTCTCTCTCACACACACACACACACACACACACACACACACACACACACACACACACACACACACACACACGATTTGGTTTACCTACTGTTCAATTGTTTGGTAAGATATTCTGGCACCTAATTTTAATAGCTATTGGTAATCCTTCAAAACAAAACAAATTGTGACAGTTCGTTGTTCAGTTATCGGAGTGAGTAAAATGAGCGCTGCAAAACGGGAATTCAAATGCAAAAATGGTCCACAAAAGTTTTGTCAAAAAGTCGATTTTAACGCTCTCAACTCATAGCTCGCTAAATAGTACAGCTAGAGCGATGGCGTCTTTGGCAAAGTTGATGGATATGACAAGCTTCATATTTTGACGGCATGATTTTTGTGATCAATCCCCCTAAAAATGAGATAAAAATGCAACTTGAGAGTTGATGTCTTCAGCAAAATTGTAGAAAAAGTCAATACAAACAACTTTGCTGAAGACATATACATCGTATGTTTCACCTAATTGGAGATAGAGAGCGTTTTGTAAGAACTAACCTCCAAAAACAGATTTTTCACCGAAACATTTTGTTTTTTTAATTTTAAGGACAATATAATGTTCTACAAAGTTATTTGCAATATCAAAATATGAAATTTTCTACAACATACTATACCTGAATTTTTTCAGTGGGATGAGTTATTGAACTTTTTTCGGGTTTTTTCGTCGTATTTTCGACGGCTGTACCACACTTAGGAGCAAGTAAGAGCAGATAGAGTTGACTGCATCTAATAGTGCATTAAAAGAGCTTTCAAGTGAAGGTTAGTTTGTCCGTCCACGACCGTTTGCTGGGGAGTTATGCTCAAAACGAATATCGATGGTTTTACTATATTTCATGATTCAAACAGTACAAAAAATTTCGTTGTCATGGTAACCACACCTTCAAACTCATTATTTTCAGCTAAGTTTTACATTTTATGTTAAGTCAATATTTTTATTCATTATATTTTACTATAATTGCACCGATTTTTATTTCAATTATTATTAAACATTTATATTTTCATTGCCGTTTTCAATTTGAATCGCTTCTTTAGCTAACAGTTTCTTATCATCGCCAGACAACGGTTTTTCGTGCTTTATTATTTATTTATTTATTTATTTATTTATTTATTCATTTATTCAAAACATCGAAACTACACATGTTAGATAATTCGAATTCGTAAGTCGTTTCATTTACTGCACGTTCATGCACTTTGTCGGTGTTATTCATTTCGGTTAGTTTGCCTCTGCATATATAACATGATTTAGTGATCATGATTTATCAAGAAAGGCTACGAATTGCGGTCTTCTTTCAAGTATCATCAGATCCATTGATCACAAGCATTCGTGGTTGGCCCAAAAAACCCGAAAAACCGTTGTCTGGCGATGATAAGAAGCTGCTAGCAAAAGAAGCAATTCAAATTGAAAACGGCAATGAAAGTATAAATGTTTAATAATGATTGAAATAAAAATCGGTGTAATGATAGTAACATATAATGAATAAAAATATTGACTAAAAATAAAATGTAAAACTCAGCATAAAATTTAAAAAAAAACAAAATGTTTCGTTGAAAAATGTGTTTTTGGAAGTTGTTTCTTACAAAACGCTCTCTATCTCCAATTGGGTGAAACATACCATTTATATGCCCTAGCAAAGTTGTTTGTATTGACTTTTTCTACAATTTTGCTGAAGACATCAACTCTCTATCTTAAAATCCTAAAAAAGTTGGATTTTTATCTCACTTTTAGGGGGATTGATCACAAAAATCATGCCGTCAAAATATGTAGCTTGTCATATCCATCAACTTTGCCAAAGACGCCATCACTCTAGCTCTACTATTTAGGGAGCAATGAGTTGAGAGCGTTAAAATCGACTTTTTGACCACTGTGCACCGGTTTAATTCACTGCTTCTGTTCAATTTGCGTTCCGTTTTTTTTTTAATTTGTCCGGAGAATCTGGATAAACCATGGGTGCCTAACTTTCTGTGTAATTTGTGCAAAACATGCCTGGCTAGGTGGATAGCAGGTAAAAGGTATGTATGGCTTACCACTGGTCCCATTCAAATTTGTTATATACTCTCATTTCTGTCACTGTAAAGCCGCTATTTGTCCTTTGATAAGCCAGTTATTTGGAATGAACCTTTTTGTCATGCTACGGATGGTTATTTCTGCCTCACCGAAGTTCAACAACATGGCCGCCATAAGTTGGTGCAGTATGCTGATATGCAATCGGTAGAAAAATCAACTCCACATTCGAAATAAAACCGGTACCATATTTGCCCAAAACGAAAAAGGAAGTCTTCATTTGAAGATACTTCCCAGCTGGTTAACGAGGACGCAGATCAAAGCGACACAGAATTTGAAACAAAACCATCATTATTTTCCCAAGCAGAACTCAATGATTTGGTACGTGATTTGGAATTGTCGAAACAGAAATCTGAACCGCTTGCATCACGCTTAAAAGAAAGAAATTTATTAGAGCCTGGTGTGGCAATTTCGTACTACAGAAATCGTGATGAACAATTCGCTAAATACTTCTCCAAACAAAAAAAAAACGCTAGTCTTTGCCGAGATGTAAACGGTTTGTTCGAAGAGTTTGGGGAGCATCACAATCCAAGTGAATGGCGTTTGTTTATCGACAGCAGTAAACTGAGTTTGAAGGCTGTTTTACTGCATCAAGGAAACAGGAAACCCTCGATACCGCTGGCTCATGAAGGAATCGTATGAATCAATGGCGCTGCTGCTGAATTTGATAAATTATAAGCAACACTCTTGGAAGATTTGCTCCGATCTTAAGGTTGTTGCCATGTTGACTGGGCTACAACAGGGGTACACAAAATACATGTGCTTTCTCTGTAAATGGGACAGCCAAGCACGTAAGGGGCATTACGTTCAAAAAGACTGGCCAAAGAGAACAAGTTTGACTCTTGGGAAAGAAAACGTGAAATGTGTTCCTCTCGTGGATAAAGATCAAATTATTCTCGCACCGTTACATATAAAACTTGGACTCTTCAAGAATTTTGTAAAAGCGTTGGAAAAGCATTTGAATATCTGAAATCAGTATTCCCAAACATATTGGATGCAAAGATTGAGGAAGGTGTTTTCGTGGGTCCTAAACTAAAAGAATTGATTGATGACAAACATTTCTTCGCAGTTTTGGCTTCTGATGAGCAAGAAGCGTGGAAATAATTTCGGCTGGTTGTTACGAATTTTCTAGGAAACACTAAAAGTGCGGATCATGTTGAAATTATTGAGAATTTGCTGGTGATATTAAATCTAAAAATAACTTATCAAGTAACCCGTGTTTCATATACATAGTTTATAACTCCTTGCTCTTCATGACTATAGGTGTGAACATGTCATTGAAAATCCATTTCCTCCACTCACATTTGGATTTCTTCCCACCGAATCTTGGCGACGAAGGTGATGAGCACGGTGAACGATTCCACCAACAAATGAAGCAAATAGAACGACGATACGAAGGTGTGTGTGGGGGTGTTTGTGTGTGTGTGTGTGATATATAGAGAGAGAGAGAGAGAGAGAGGGATGGGCGTATTTCTTTCGAATTTCTGTTTTTCCCGCATTTCTGCACTTTTCCAAAAACCAGCATTACTTCCTCATTTTTCAACCGATTTTTACCATTGAGCTCAAATTTTCTCCGTTTTTTTTTTGGCTTCAAGCTACATTTGCAATATATTTTTTTATTGACGTTATTTTGGTATTAATCATTTGTTTAGCACAATTTTTGTTTACAAACCCTAAAAAAAAAAATCGCAAAAAAATAAATATACATAGCGTCGAAACTATTGCTCCTAGAATATTGCAATGTTCAGATGATTAGTGTTAATTTTAATTTTCCTTCATTTGATCACAAAATATTTGAAAATAGATCACACGCGTTGGAGATATTCCATTTTAAGTAAATGTGTTTTTGTTCATTTATTAAAAACTCAACTTTTATCCATACCTCCATCGAAAACATAATTATTTGTCACGTTATAGAAAAAAGCATAACGCTTATTTGGCGAAAAATATTCTAAGAATGTCTCTAGGAAGGCCTACTCTCCTATATTCATTATTCTAAAGTCCAACCAGAAACTGATTACGCTTGCTAACCAATCCGAACAGTTGATTGCTTACTTTAGGTATAATCATCATGCAAGACAGCTCTGCAAACATTCCAGCAGCAATCCACGATACTGAAGAGCCTGCTGTCCATCCTTTTGTCCTTCGTATGGCATATGACGAATTTCGCCCCAAATCGTCTTGTGAGCTGGCAACACCATCTCAGAATCGAATGAAACTGTATGTGTGTCAAGTTTCTGTTATTTTAAGCAAAAAGGCATACTTTGTTTTTAGACAATTAATCTAGACTAACATTTGAAAAGGGCTGAAGCTTTCCATCGTCTTATATTCCAATCGTTAAAACGCAGAAATGAGAAGATCTACAGGCATGTATTCTAAGGGTGATTTTTAGTAAATTGTCAACAAATTTGTTAAAAAAAATTATGTGTCTCAGACATTTGTGTATTTCTAACTATAGGTGGACGCTATAGTTGCCCAAAACTCTTCTTAACAAGTTGTGATGGGCATACTGATGTGATGTGATGTGATAAGAACCCACCATCATTGCAAGGATAACCTGTTCATCAATGAACTCTCTCATCTTCTACCTCCAGGGTGCAGACTGTTTTGAGGACTGTGAAATCCTGCAATCACGGGTAGATGATATGGAGACTTGGCGCTCTTTAAGTTTTCTGACACTTTCCATCAATAAATGCATTAACTAGAAAATGAGACGAATCATTAGTAATTTCCATTTAATTCCAACAACCATTATTGCTTATCTTGACAGATACGCGTATTTCGTCTACAATGTGCAGACTTCTTCAGTGTCGTGTACTAATACTCGACTGAGTACACGACACTGAAGAAGTCTGCACATTGTAGACGAAATACGCGTATCTGTCAAGATAAGCAATAAAGGTAGTTGGAATTAAATGGAAATTACTAATCATTTTTCTCATTTTCTTGTTACAGGTATTCCACTAAACAGCTCACACTCTCCAGGATTCAATAAATGCATTGTTATTTCATTCCACCGAATGCGCAGCCGATTAAATTCGATTATCGTATTTCTGATAATGTACTTCAACGAGTACGGCAGGTCAAGGACTTAGGAGGGACTCTCGATCAAGAGATAAAGTTCAGGCCACACTACCATGATATAATAGCGAAGGCAACTTGATTTTATTTTAAATATCTGATATATCCGAAACTTGTCTGAAATCATTGTACTGTTCGTTGGTGCGCTCAATACGGGTTTCGGGATAAAATGTATTGTTTGTCCCGGGAAATCCCGGGATCCCGGGAAATTTTCCAATGTGCTTAAAAACGCAATTTTGAGGTTAGGAATATGTTTTATTCATCAATAAAAAAATAAATGGTTCAAATCAAGTAACTTGTCTTATCAATTTGAATTCGTTCTCTGAAAATACGACTTCAAGAAGCAAATGTTATTAATGCTTTCATCGGACAGTGAGGTTCGCTTTTTAGAACAGATATATCCGGAGTTCGACAAGATGCGCTCGCTATCGGTTGACGTCGGTTTGATTGATTTTAAGCCACCGAAAATGATTTCAAGATTCGGGCTCAACTTACCATGTAGCTCAAAAAGTGACAGCTCTTTCGCAATTACTTTTGAAAAATCAATCATTGCCAAATCACTCTGGGACGGGTTGGCATATTCCTTTATAGCCAATTCCAGTTCTTCACGCAAGCTCGATGGTGTCGATCCTGGATCGTCATGCATACAGGACAATCCAGCATTCAACTCGGCAGCATCATCATCGGTCTGTCTTTGGCAGACTTGCAACAATCGAACTCCCAGTTCCTTGATGAACTTAATCATTTGCGTTTTCGACGAGCTTTCCAGTTCTGCTGGCACTTGCGTTGACAACGGAAGACCTTGAAGGAACTTCAGCGCTGTTATTATTTCCTTTTGGCGCCGTTCGTTGATTCTTTTCGTGATTGCATCGAAGAGGTCGTTTCCAACTTTGGAGTTATTTTTCTTAAGCTTCGAATACAAGAAACTCAAGCTGCCTTCCGCAGACAGCAATGTAGCATCTCGTCTTCCCAATGCTTCCGAAGCAAGTCTGATTGGCTGAAGAGCTTCCTGAAGGTTTTTTGCAACCTCGAAATCACTGTCCAACATAAGACCTGAAAGGACTATTTCGGAAAGTGTCTCTTTGAGGCAATCAAAACAGCGAATGAAGTGCTCCAGCACCGTTTCAGTCGAGTTCTAACGAGTTTTAACGTCCACACACAGTTGAAGTTGTTTATGTAACATTTTCAGGATTTTTCTTGAGTTAACAGGCGATTTTCGAAAAAATTTCACGTCTCTTCAAATACGTTTCAGAGACTCTCCAAATCGCGTGGTGTACAAGTCTATAATTGAAATAAATTAGCTGTTTTCTTTAATATGAACATGAACATTCCAATATATTTACCCGAAGAACCAACTTCATCATCGTAGTTATCACTATCCGAATCGTCGCTATCTGAATCCTCATTTTCAATTGGTACCGGTGGCTGATTCTTGTACAGGACCTCGCAAACCCTTAAGTGAATCGCATGGTTGTAACACTGCTGATGAAGGTAATCCGACAATCTTCCAAACTTCGTCATCTCTCGAGCTCCGTCAGTCGTTGATGCTACAATGTTTCCATCCTTAATACCGAATTTCCAGACCATATCCTCGACCATTTCCAAAACCTTTTCAGCAGGTAGTGATCCACGAATTTTGCCGAGACCCAGGTTGTAGAATGATCCGTCAGCGAAATGGGCATTCACGTTTAAGTAGCGCTTGTTGCTTAGACTTGTCCACTCGTCCAAAGTGAGACTAACCAGTTCACCGCTATCGATACGCTTCACTATTTCATCCCGCGTTTGCTGCTGAGCGTATCCATAGTATTCGGCGACCAGCTTCATGACGGATGTATTCGACGTTGGCAGAGAATATCCACGATCTGCGATCGATTGTCTGATGAACTTGTTGTTCATCGAAAATCCGTCCTCTGCTGCCAGCCGAGCTACAGTTTCCGCCAGTGACTGACGTTTAACGAACGTTTCACTGGGACATTCGGTGTGGATGATTTAACTTTCGCAGCAGAATCAATAGGATTTGTGGGGAGTTTGGAATCCATGTCGTGTATGTTCTTCCAGAGCAAGCCACTGATCGAAGAGCCCTTGCACGACAAAATTTGCTCGAGCTTCCGACATCGTGCTTTTTCTTTGTCATCCGCACTTATATCGAAGTGTTTTCAAATTTCAGCCATGCGTTTTAAACAATTGGATGTAAGGCTACATTAGCACAACTTTTGTATTACTACTTACTTTGATGTAACGGCAATCCGAAATTATTCAATGAACACAGAAGCAGTAATCAGCGAATGAAAACAATGTTTTGAATGGCAATGACAGCTTGCGTCGTATTGGCGCGCGCGCGTGTGTGTGTTAAATGTGTAGGCAAAAATGCGAATGCCTAATGAACCAACACAAAAGGAATGATGCATTTTCATGAATGATGTATAACATCGATGTAGGTACAGTAAATATATATGCTGGCGTTGTATGGGTTACATTGAATGCGCGTAAACGGTACACTGAAAGTATCAAAGCGAAAAAATATGTAAGAAATGTGTGTCCCGGGAATCCCGAGATTATTTTCGGGACGGTGAAAAATTTATCGGTGGGATTTTAGTATAAATGTGGTTAGTGGGGGGGGGGAACGGTCGTGGTCTATTCTAAATTTTGACAATTAAATAGACCAAACGAAATTTTCCATTTTCACCGATCCGTTCTAAATTTCATATTCGAACAGTTTCGATGTGAAAAAAATAAAACTGTCATACGCTTTGTTTTATTTTGTTCCGAATTTGGAACGGAATCCAGAGCGTTCTAAATTTGTTTAGGCACCTGAAAAAATTGTGTAAAACAACAACAAGGGCAAAGTGCACAACCACGTCGATCGCTCGCTCGTTTTTCGGTATGTCTGAAAACAGTATTACGGTATTACCAACAAGATTACTGACTTTGCTCAAGTTCTTCTTATTTTTTTCTTAAGCTCATTGAACTTTATCATAGCTTTTTTTTTTAAACATTATGGAGTTCTGCTGGCAATGGTGGAATGCTGAACACTGAAGTTCCTTAAACTGAACTGATATTTTGAGAAATATGTAAGTTCAAACTTTGCAAAAAAAACTGTGAACTAGCTCTACGAAGTTTGAAGAATTTCTGCGGACTATATTATGAAGTTCTTTGATGATTGATAAAGTTTTGTGAATATGGCTAAAGTCTTACAATCATTAAGGGTATGTTTTAGCGGAAGTAATCCATCCCTATGATTATTTTTTCCAGTATACTAGATACGTAAACACTATTGTCACTGCTATGACATGTTGTTAAAACTAGCTTAACGTGCTTTCACGGCTTCGTTTATTTTTATCATGCATGATTTTGCTTAAAAATATGTTTTACACGTTGCTTGAGTCCTCTTAAAAAAGTTGTATTTCCCATATATTGAATTTTGTGCACTTTGGAAGCATATGAAGGCTAGCAAGAGAGATGCTATAGAAAATCCCAGTTACAAATATGATTTTTCCAAGGTATTTGAAGCATTCCAACTAGCACCACAAGTCTGCACAACTTGGGGTAAATTGAAATAAGTACACGAGAGGAAGAGTGACACAAGTTTTGCCAAGCTGAAAAATCCCAAACATCTCACACCTTACGCAATAAACTAAACCTATGCGACCTTTTAGGGGTTGCGCGAGCTTGGGTGCGGGATATTAGGGCTTTTTCAACTCGGCAAAACGTGATCACTTCTTCTGCTGAGAAATTTCTACCAGAACCGGGTGTTGGTTCACGAGACAGTTAAGGGGAAGACAACGTTGAAGATCAAGAGGGAAGTTTTGATAGGATCCATCCTCTAGATCGGATTGTACAACAGTGTGCTGATGTTGGCGTAGTGATCGTTGATTTTGCGGATGACATTGTATTGTCAATAACAGGCTGGTGGAAGAGGTGCACTGTGGGACGAAACGCCAAAAACATGAACTTTTTACAATAACTCGTAAAAACGTGTTCTTAACATTTTGGTGTCTTCAGACGAAAATTTTTAAAAAATATAACGCATTTAAAGGTGACAAATCTTAGTTCGCAGCTTCACCACAGGCGCCGCTGCAAACTTGATTTTTTTTTAAATGATGAGATAGAGAGTCAAAATCTTCGGCAAAGTTGTAGATAATTTTAATACAAACAACATTGCTCAAAACATCAACCTTCTATCTGGTCACTGTGCTGAGGTACGTGTTTTTTTTTTAAATGGCGGGCCTTGGAAACTAGTTTTTTTGTGATTATTTAATAAATGTGCAGTTTTAGGTCAAAATAATGTTCTACAAAGTTGTACAAAAAATCAAAATATAAATGTTCTCTGTACTCAACTTACGTCTAAAACCTTTATGGGAGAAGTTATAGTAGTTTTATTGTGAAAAATATACGTTTTTCATAGCCCTTTAGCTGGCGGGGATGCAAGTGGATGCACATGAAACCTCATAGGGTTCAAAATATAGGATGTATTATAGCATCTTATGTTGGTTTCATGTGTGTCCATGATTATCCCCAAGGGTGAACCTGTGTTCTATGAAGTAGCGAATATACCATTAAAACTATCATTAATGCTAATATTCCCAATTGAGAACCCTATTATCGTGTAAAAACTTGTATGTTTTGTATATTTTTATAATTTTATGCATAACTGTTGCTATTGAGTTGTGTAGATACCAGGGCCCACGCGCTCTTATGACAATACTCTTAAAAATTCAATATATTTACACACACACACACACATTTTAAGGAAAACCTTTCACCCCTCACTTCATCCTCTCTTACTTCTATCCATGCACTTGCACTCACACAAACACACACATATACGCACCTGTCAAATGTTTTTCTTTTCTACAGCCGAGAGAGTTTACTTCTCTGTGGATTGTGGATCGCGGATCATGAGGTGAAAAAGTGCAAACCGTGCAAACCGTGTGTTGATAAAAGTGCGTTTCAAGTACAGAAAATGGCTGACACAACAGGTGTTGGGGTGCGCTGCACACCACAAAACGGAGGTACTGTTGGTCATAAAATACAAAGTGTCGTGGCTCCGAAAAGAGTGATGACGGGCTGAAAATCAATAGCTATGTGATCTATGCCCGCGAGAAGGCGGCCAAGGTTATCAACGCGGTGGGTAGGATGATGCCAGACAACGGTGGACCAAGAGTAGTATTCTCGTCGATATTGAGGCACGGAGGCCCAGCCTGGATTGCTGAGCTTGACACTTAACAGAATCGAGCGTAGCAGAACAGTACATACCGGCTCATGACCTTGCGTGTCGTGAGTGCATACAAAAATATCTCATCGGAATCACCTTAGCGGAGGACAACGAGTGTGATTGCTAGACAGGAATACGGATCGTAAGAGCGATTTCGATGACCAAGTGCCAGCAGAATGGTACATGGAGACACCTCTAATACAGGTTCTCTAGACCTGGGTGAACAGAAAACATGCAGAGGTTAAATTCCACCTAAAATTGTTCCAGTTCTATTGCCTGTATTGAAATCCAGCGCACAGGTCCAGGATATTACATACCTCTCGTTTAAACCTGAATAATGTAATCCTTCTAAAATTTAAATCTTTTAGTTTTGTTCCAGTTCAAAACTGGGAAATTCAACTGACAATTGATTTTACTGCTGGTTTGAACGTTATACACAAAGTTGCTGTACAGTGCACTAATTCTGACATTATATATAAAGTCACATCAGATACTCAAAGATATCCTATCTCCCTATTTATATTTCTCATGCCCCTCACCTATATAATATTATCAAATTAACCAAAAACCAATATGATTGAGCCTTCAAAATGGATATTTATTTAAAAAAAAAGGTAGGAAGTTCTAAGTTTAAGTCGTCAACAACAAACATTTTCTGGTTCCCCCAGCAACGGTGTTTTCTTTTTCAATTTCATCATCTGCACTTTCTCCTGTGCCAATCCGGAAGATGAATAAGTTATGTTATAATGACCGTCTCAACATCCAATCTAGTTGTTCGGAACATTTTGATTTCAACGTCGTGTTCCGGCGTTTCCAGATTTTTATTACACTTGCTGTATCGTTTCGCGGAAATGATGGAATATATACTGATGGGTTTTTGATGATTATCTGCGAGAAACCATGGAACTTCGATTCCTCTTAATACTTTCTTCCCGGACAAGTGTAGTACTTGATGACGCGATGCTCAACTAACTAAGAAACGCGAACCTCTTACATTGCGACTTGTAGAAAGTCCTGTCGTAGGAAACCTGTTGGCAATGGAGTTTTAGGGTTTTCAACAGGTTGGAATGCTTTATTCAGGCCCGAAATCGTTGTTAAAATAGAATTGAACTGGAGTCGCAGATTACTCAGCTCAATACCGATCCTTTATGTCAGCTAGTGCCGTATTCTCATCCAGTCAAACATTCATAGTTACGCGTATGAGAGCTTCCTCCTAAGAAGGATTTTTTTTTTTGACTGATTCAGCAAGACGGAAATCCTCCACATCGTCTACCATAAAACAGCACGAAGCAGCCGCGGAATTCAATACTGATGGTTATTCCGAGAGTCGAAGTGAGGGTTGTCTCTTGGTGAAGTGAGAAAAGTCACCTGCAGTGACGTAACTTGGCAAATCAAATGGAGAGTCACGTTACTGCAGGTGACTTTTCTCACTTCGCCAAAAAACAAACGTCGTTTTGACTCTCGGAATAACCCTCACTGTCTGCAACCAATCATTCATCTTAATATTCACCCAGCGCAAACAAGAATCGGCATCTTTTGACTCGTGAATCTCGGACACTTTTTAGAAAAACCAACACAAACCAAATCCAAACGAAGCAGGTGGAGTTCCAAAACAAAACCCACACATGGACGTCATCAGACAAAATTTAGAACAATGGCGGTGAAAATGGAAAATAGTTGATCTATTTTTGGTGGTCTATATTTTTGGAACTGTTATAAAACTAGACCAAAATAATAGAACACCGCTGAAAACGGCCTAAGTGCATGAATTTAAAGAATAAACGAGTATATTTTGGTCTTCGTGCGTCTTATAATTCGAGTAGAGCAGACTAGTGGTGAACGGAAGGCACGATGCCCGAAACAAAAAAATTTGAATACCTTTTTTTTTTTTAAAGGTTGGTTTTAAAGGGCGCTAAGGGAAAATATACGCAAAATACTAAATTGAGCAATTGTATAACTTTTTCGGGCTGGGTGGCCCGGTTTTTTTGTTTTTCTTTTTCTTGGGTTTGGGAAATTTGGGGAATTTTGGGGTTTTTCCCCGGTTTTTCTCTTTATTGTAAAAATAAGTATTCGCTTCTGCTCGGGTGGACAGTTGCTTCTTTCATTGTCTTTTTCTTGCTAGCACACGCGATTGTATGGATTCATTTTTTACTTGCTCTTTCCTTCTTACTGAGATGTGAGTTGATGTATTGGTGTGCGTCCTGGTGCGCCGTTAAACGTGAAGAAAACTCAATGAATGCGCAGTAGTAGTTGGGTCATTTGTTTTGTCTTCTTTTACAACTGAACTGGCCATACACGCGTCGAGTCCCAAATCAATCAACCGACCAATTTGTTGCTTCCACATTTAAAATTTTGCTGAGATTTTGGTTTACCGCTGCAAACTAAATATTGTCAACTTGAATAGGTAAAGTATTCAATAAATTTAAAATAGTTAAAGAAAAGAACAAGATTATGTTGTACTTTATAGACGGCCTCACCATGGAAAAGAAACGCAAGTATTCCGAGGATTATATGAAATTCGGTTTCACAACTATAATCGTTAATGGCGTCGATAAGCCACAGTGCGTGCTTTGTGGCGTTGTGTTGAGTGTTGAATCAATGAAGCCATCAAAATTGAAACGGCATTTGGATACCAAGCATGCCGAGCATAGTACTAAGGATGTGGACTTTTTTACGGCCTCATGAAGCTGGCTTGAAACGGCAGAGATTCGATGCCACTGGCAAAGGCAGCATTCAACAACAAAACACAGCAGTAGTGCAGGCGTCATATGAGACAGCACTGGAAATCGCTTTAAACAAAAAACCTCATACGATTGGAGAAACTCTGATCAAACCAAGCATGCTGAAAATGGTGAATTTGGTTCTTGGGGAAGCAAGTGAATAGAAAATTCCGCAAATGTCATTATCAAACAACACTGTGCAAAGACGAATTGCCCATATGTCCGAAGACGTGAAAGAGCAAGTTCTGGAAGAAATAAAACAATCTCCTTTATTCGCAATTCAACTCGATGAATCCACGGACGTTAGTTCCTGTGCGCAGCTGTTGGTGTTTGTGAAGTACGTATGCTCTGCTGGTGATTTAAAGGAGGAGTTTCTTTTCTGTTGTGACTTGGAAACTACTACCACAAGTGATGATATCATGGCTAAAATCAAGGCGTTTTTTGAATCTGGTGACTTGCAGTGGAAAAAACTTTGTGGGGTTTGCACCGATGGAGCTCCTGCAATGCTTGGCAAGAAATCTGGATTTCAGAAGAAGGTCAAGAAGCTTGCCCCACATTCCACAGGTGTCCATTGCATGAACCATTGATATGCTCTTGCCAGCAAGACGTTGCCGGAAGGGTTATTGAAAGTACTGGAACTGGTCATAAAGATTGTTAACTATGTTAAGTCTGGAGCCCTGAATACACGTTTATTCAAAGAACTCTGCAGGGAAATGAACTCAGATTATGAGCTTTCCTTTTTTACACTTCCGTACGCTGGTCGTCGAAGGGTAATGTACTCAACCGTGTTTTCGAGTTGAAAGATGAGATCCAAGCGTTTTTGAAAGCTCAAGGGAAAAATGATTTCCTTGCACATTTTAATGAAGGAGACTTTCAGAAGCGTCTCGCATTTTTTTTCCCCCTCCGGGACAACCACCGCGCCACATTACTCTCCTTAGATATCCCGTATCCTTTGTTTAGTGCATGTCGACTTACTTAGCTCATATTTTGAGAATATAAAGTATTCGTGTGTTACAGATGTCATTGTTTGTTTTGTGGCAATGATCGAGTTTTATGGAAGTTCCTTAACCCCTTAGCCCTCTCCCATATGAATACTAACCATATTTCTCTTATTCCGCTCAATCCGAGTATTGTCGCTTCACAAGACATAAAGTGTATGGTATATGTGTTTGTAGACAAATATGTTCCCTAGTTGCTGAATATGGGGGGGGGGGGGTTTGAAACTTCAGGGCAAACAATCCAATCTTGTTAACTTCCCAGATCATCTTCATGCATTCGCGGAAAAACTAAAATATTGGCGCCGAAAAGTTAAGATGGGAAATGTTGCCATGTTTATGCATTATGACCGATAAAGGAGCAAGCGAGCTGACTTCGGCTCTCCCAGCAGAAATTATTGCACATTTGGATTCACTGGAGCAGCAATTTGAGAAGTATTTCCCCGTGTTGAAGGAAGAAGTAGCTGTTTTAGTACGCAACCCGTTTTCATCTTCATTGGATGTAGCTAGCCTTCCAGATGAGATACAGAATGAATACTTGGACCTGAAAAACGATTCTTCGTCTCACGATTTGTTTCATGAAAAGGAACTGGTGTGCTATGAATGGCTCGTACCCCAAAGTTTCCATGGAGGCATTGAAAATCCTAATCCCATTCGTGTCAACATACCTTTGTGAAAGTGGATTTTCAACTCTTGTTCAAAAAAAAAAAAAGACAAAAAACAGACTGAACGTGAAAATGACATGAGGTTGGGGTTGTTTCAAAAACAGCCCCGAATTTCAAATCTTGGTGTCCCACATCCAGGCGCAGCAATCACACTGTGTGTGTTTTTCTCTAGTAATAACAATAAATATCGTAATAAAAAAAAAAGAAATTGAATTTTTTTTTTTTTTTTTTTTTTATTGCAACATAAAGGGCAAACACGAAATTATTGCGACACATTCAACAGGGCATAACTTTTTTACCATTGGGTAAAAATCAACCACACTTTTTTGCACACTTTCTCATTGATGTGTATTGTTTACATGCTGTCAAACTCGAAGTCGTGTTTTTCGATTCAACGAAAATGGAGGTGAACCAACGCAAGTCGAGAGAACAAATTCTTTCCAAACATCTGGAATTTGCTGACCTTTCGCACCGGCAGTTGGGAAAAATGTTGAACATTCACCATTCAACCGTCTCCAGAGTGTTGAAGCGGTTTCAGGAGCGGTTGACGTTGGACCGCGGCAAAGGAGCTGGAAGAAAAACCGGAGAACAAAAAGACGGAGGGAAAGGTGAAGCAGATGATTAAAGCAAATCCCAAAGTCTCAAGCCGTGATTTGGCTAAAAAGATCGGCATGTCGCGGAGCTACGTCCAGAATGCAAAGAAGAGCGCTGGACTACATACATACAAGGTACAGAACTTCCCAAACCGCGATGAGCGGCAATAATCGACGGCTAAAACTCGGGCACGGAAGCTCTACGAGAAGATGCTGACAAAATATGGCTGCTGTGTGATGGACGACGAAACGTATATAAAAGCCGATTTTAAGCAAATTCCGGGGTTGGAGTTTTTCACCGGCAAGACCAAGTTCTATGTGGACGACAAATTTAAGAAGAAGAAGTTGTCGAAGTTCGCCTCCAATTATGTCATTTGGCAGGCCATCTGCTCTTGCGGACTGAGGAGTGAGCCTTTTATGACAAAGGGTACAGTAAATGGCGAGATCTACAAATCTGAGTGCCTCGAGAAGCGCCTTTTGCCGTTCTTGCAGCAGCACGACAAAGCTCCGCTATTTTGGCCAGATTTGGCATCATGCCACTATTCTAAAAGTGTCCTGGAGTGGTATGAGGCCAATTCTGTCCATTTTGTTCCAAAGGACATGAATCCGCCAAACTGTCCGGAGCTGCGCCCGGTGGAGCAGTACTGGGCAATGATGAAGCGGGAACTTCGGAAGAGCAAGAAGACAGTCAAAGACGAGAAGGACATGTTAAGACAATGGAAAAAAAACTGAGAACCCAAGTAACAAATTCAATTTTAAGGTACACTTGAAGAAGTTCTCAAGACTCATTTGATAAAACCACGCATAAAACTAGATATTCTACATAACATCGATAAAACAGCCATAAAACCCTCATAAGTTCAAAAAGGCCCATACTACAGGAGGTTCTCAAGACTATTTCCCAAGATTCGCTTAAAACTTGATAGTTTTATCGGTACATACTTGTAATGACATGCAGGACATGCTTAAAACTATGATAAAACTACCACAAGTTTTGGTAGTTTTATGATTTTCCTCTTTAAGAACACTTCCAGTCCGTCACAAATATGTTTCGAAGATTCCATTTTTGGATTCGTTCTGCTGAATGGGGACTTTTTTAAGAGAAAAAAAAACATCGATATACATATGATGTTTCTTTTCCAAAGTGGATACGTATGTAAATTAATTGTAAAATTGACCATAAATGCATGAGTTTTTTGCCTGCAATTGATAAATTTTTCATGCGACGTTCAGTTTATTGGTGTTTTATAACATAAAAGTTCGAAAATTTTAATGCGCCACGGAATCATTGCTAGAACATTGATTTATTTGAAAAATAAAAAATACTTGAAAATTCAACAATTAGGTGACAAGGCTGATAAATTGTTAGATCTTGAATAAATTGTGTCTACAATCCATTTTAAGTTTCAAAATGTATTTTAAACAGCAGAAATTGTTCGTAGCATTGGAAAAACGAGAGTTTTTTTTTGCATACATATGTAAATGGCTACCATTCCGAGGGAATCCAGAATAGCCACGCTCGCCATTTTTTCAATGGTTTTATCTAAAACTACCATAAAACGCATATAAAACTAATATTTCTTGCACAAGACTAACAAGATTTTTTTAGGAGCGCGATAAGTTCATCTTTACTTGTTCTATTCTTGAAAAAGAGGAGTAACGCTTGAATAAAACTTGTTTGAATTGCTCAAGGTAAACAAGTCTTTCGTAAGATAGCCATAAAATCAGTGTGGAGAAGGCACATCATAAACAAAGAAAATGTGAACGTTCAAATCAAAAGTGCCTATGCATAATTGTTGTTCATCATTACAGCTTATAATTTATTGTTTTTAATCACCAGCGTAAGGCGATTAAAACATTAAAAAAAACTCTAACTTGAATATGCTAACAATGGATTTGGGAAGAAGAACAGATAATAATATTGCGTCGATGGCTGAAACATCAGTTGAGCGAAAGATGATTTTTCTCTTGATCTGTACGCTGAACCTAGCGTTGGAAGAAGTGCACTGTGTAGTGGATCACTGAGCGATTCCAGCGCACTACTTCCGACTTTGGATTAAACGTGCGGATCATGGGAAAAATCGATTTTCGCTCAGATGATATACTAATTTTTACTTGCAACGAGTATAAATATTGTGTAGCCTATTGGGAACTGAAATGCACGACTCGGGAGAATTCAACATTAACATAACATTTTACAATCGTAGTGCACATTAAACCTTACGTCAAAAGTACTGCGCTGTATTTCCACGGTGGTGCGCCATATAACGCACTACCTGAGACGTTAGGTTTAACTTGCACAACTGGCATAAAATCAAATATCATGAGTTATGCATTTCGGTTTTCAACTGGCGACACATTGCACCATTTTATTTTATTCGTTTTACGCATAACGCATAGACCCTTTTGATAAGTTAGTCTCAGTAGGCTGCGAATCCAATGGAATGGTCAAAAAAAAAATTGTCGTTGGTGGCTGAGATGAAGGAGTGTTCAATATATTGGATAGGTTTTTATTGAATTTCCGCTTGAACGATCCGCTAGTTTTTAATTTCTTCCACCTGTGGGCGTCCATTGTGACAGTTTGTTTATTTTTCACATAATGTTCTTTCTCAAGAATATGTGCTCTTATTTAAAATCAAATGGTTCTAAGAGAGTTTTATGGCAGCATTTCCAAGATACATTCATCTTAAAGAAGAATGTCATAAAACTTTTACAAAACTTTTATCAGGTTTTATGCAAGTTGCGAAACGATGTCTTGAGAGGGGGATCAAGTATCTTATAAAACTACTGATAAGGTGAATTACACTTATAAATGATGTAGTTTTATGGAGGTTTCTTCAAGTGTTCTTTAATCACTCTTAAGAACTGTTAATGAATTAAAACCACCTTAACTTGGAAAATGCCCTGATAAAACCGGATGAACTCCATAATGCTTTGATAAAACTACCATAAAACATGAATAAAACCAATTTGCATTTGAATTGCTACTTGGGTGGACACTTGAACAATATTGCTGAAGATAACAATGTCCTTAGAGTTGAGATATCCTAGTTTGAAACAAACAAGCTCACATCCCAAAGTGCTATACCACCTATTTGGAGTAACATGAAATTTAGAGCCTCTAGCGGTGCAGCTCTCAACTAAACTTTAATCCAATAACACACATATTGGTTTTACCCAGTACAATAACTTTGCCGAAAAGTTTAGAAGTTTATGAAATGTAAAACAGCTCAGATAATTTACAACTCTCTCCAATTAGTCAATGCTCCATGTACTACGGGTCTCATTCTTTGCGGTTTGCTCGCAAACAACGCGTACAGATGAAAAAGAATCTGTAAACAACTGTAACTGACTATACTTTAAACAGAATATTGGGAGAGCTATCGGAATTATTCTCAATGTCTTTTAATTTTGAAAGAGAGAGCTCCTTTCGCTGATGAATATTGGTATATCCCATAAACATTCCCAGTCTAGTCATTATCAAAAAGGAATATGCTATCTCTGTAAAATAAAATATCTACATCGTTCCATAAATCGAATCATAAAACATGATGAAAATGAGGGCTTGTACATTGTACAATTTTGAGAAATGCATAAGTTTCTTATAAAGTCCAATTTAGAACATTAGGCATATTAGAGGTTTACTTCAGGTACTCACTCTTAAACACGGTCCAGCTGACCTCCGATGGTTGAATATTGAGCCTAAAAATAGATTGAAGCAGCAGCGTGGTCTAATTCGTCACGAGCATGTTTAGTCTTTAGTCCATTTTCGTCGAAAAGTTCTGCACCAACAAACAGCGTTTTCAACATTTCTTGAAACTAAATGTATCACTCAGAAAAATTGAAACTAAACATGTAAACAGAATAATTATTAAACTTGTCAAATACTCTTCAAAATTGGACTCCATTTATGCCGTATCCCCGTAAATGCGTTTAAATGAACCGTCATCAGCATCGTTCTGCTTAAAAACACGCGCCAAATGGGAAATGCTATACGATTCGATCAAGTGTGCTGTGCGCGATATGCACGGGTGAAATTCGTTAGCACAGTGGAGTGAAATGGGTGGTTTTTTAAGATGCCAATTGAAGACCTAACATCGTGTGCTAATAATGCAATTGCACGAAAACTAAAAGAGATAGATGTTTAGTGTCAAAGAACAAATCATAGAACATGATAAGAGGCTCAGTTTTGTCAAACAAAATGATCAAGTTTATCATGCATTTATTGAAAAAAATCTGCAAAAATGTCCGAAAAATCAACAATTTCAAACTTTGTTACTCATAAAATGTAACTTATCTTATTCAGCAGCACAATTTTGTGAGAAAGATTTAAAGAAAATTTTCTTAGCTTTCAAATGAACGTAAATGATTTACTCTTCAAAGCATAATAATTGCGCTAGTGCAAGTTAAGTGCAAACATACCACCGAAATAAAAAAAATCAATAACTCTGTAATAGTTGAGATTTGACCATATGCGTAGAATGATTTTTTCATCAAATATGATCTTCTTTCAGCCCCTGAAAGATTCTTAATAAGGAACCAAACACCCTGTATAAATTCACATTATAAATATATTACAATAATCATTATTATATTTTTTGCTGAATTACTTTTGCTCATTCACGTTCATCGCTTTACTTCTTTTTTTCATCTCTTCTTTGCTCTCGGGCAAAGCAGTCCCCGATTTTTTCACCTTCTTTTATTTCTCGTAACTTGGTTTTTCTTTTCCGCTTGTGTGTGTGTGTAAGTATGTATGCGTGTGTGTGAGAGTGTTTGATCTTATAATGCTTTACACAGTCACCACATGTACACGGATTCGTGTTTGTTTGTCCTTTACTTGGTTTGGTAGGAGCTTGATGTTTTTTTGATTTTAATTTTGTCTTTGCTTGTTGTTGTTTTTTTTCCCGTCATTTAACAATCCCACGATGTTAGTGTTTTGATTTTTGGCTTTCCGTTTTTTTTATTTTTTGTTCGCTAGGATTTTGAATGTGTGCGCGCGATTTTGTATTCAACAGTCGCATTCGTTTTGGTTTGATTTTCGTCGGTCTTGGGTTTTTACTCATTGTCAAATGTAATGTTCGTGGGGTCAGAAGGCCGTGAAGTTATCGTGTTTTTTTTAAAGTTTGGTTCTAAGCAGTAGAAGTTGCAGAAGTGGTTTTAATTTTGGTCGAAGAAAAACTGAAGCACTTGAATGAAGTTTGATTTCAGTTTTATGTTGTTCTGGTGTGTGAAGCAATTTGTTGCGTCTGCTCTGAAGTCTGGACTGAATGGTGAAGTTTTAGTCTATTGCTTTCTGGGTGCTGTTGTTGAAGAAATCCTGGAGTTATCGACGCCTGCGGTGTTTCTTTGGACAGCATCCAAATCTGACAGCACGCGCGATCAACATGAATCCTATCCAACACCGGGTTTACTTCTACCCCTTACTAAGACTAACAAAACTAACTAGGTTTTCTTAAAAAAAAAAAAAAAACTATGAACTGTATTGTACTTGTGATATGAAATTAATATTGCTTAATGGAGTAGAAAATAATGATAATTACAGCTCCTACGTGCTAAATGCCTTAAAAATTAACCATTGGCTTGATTCGTATGTTTTTTTTACTAGTACCCTTACGATGCTAGCGTTCTTTAATAAAAAAGAAATAACGAATTTGCTTGCTACTGATCCCGACACTTTGTTTGATTTTTTTTTCTTATAATTCTGTACAACGTTAAAACCCTTTCACTGTCCCTGCTTTGTCTTCTTATCCTTCGTCGTTCTATCTGGTGGTGAATTTTCGTCCTGATTGCGATACAAACTAAAAACAAAATAATAACCTAAACGTAAAAAAAAAACATAAACTATCTAACCTACGGATTGAAATACTTTCTCTCTCTCCCTCCATTCTCTCGCTAACAACTTAGATCGAACCTTAGCATTTAAGTAGTTTAAAAACTGGCACAATTTTGGGCCTTATTCTCTGTGTGTATGTGTGTGTGTGTTGATCCGTCGCGAACCGAAACCGAAACGTACGTCTGTACAATGAATGAAAGCCTCTCGTCTCGAAAACGCGTTCGCTTTGAAATCAGAGCAATGGGTGTGTTTGTGTCTGTGATTGGATGCTGTCAACGTCGGCCGTCATTCGATAACTGCTGGGACTGTTGTTGCGATCTGTTTTGTTTCGGTTTGTTCCTACTGCGCACTGTTGTTGTTCTGGTTGTGTGTTGTTGTGGGTTTTGCTCCATCAGCTCGCAAAAGCTGCTCGACTGACTGTTTGATCCAATTGTTGGTTTTTGTAAATTTTCTCGTGATATTGCGGTGCATATTTTTTTTTATGTGTATGTTTAGATGAACTGTTTGTTTTTGCGAGAAAGTTTGTAATCTTCAAGTACTGTTGTGGATGAGACAAAATAAATCGGATTGCCTCCGCGATGGAAGTGGGCTGTATTTACAATCAATCGATCTGTCAATCGGCTGTGTTTGTGTTTGTTAAAGTGGGCGAAAACGTGCTAGTCGTATAATAGAAAGGTAAACAAACAGAATGTGGGGATTTGGAGAAAACAACAACAAACGTAACTTATTTTTCTGAACCGGGTATGTTGGGGTGAGTGAAGGTGGTTTTTAACTAGCTCTCTCTAAAATCGGTTTATGTATGTACAGTTTGAAGAACCAAAAAAGAATTGAACTGCTGCTGTTTGCTGTCTGGTTCTATGTGAAATGATTGAAGCGATCGTTCTTTAATAACTCTCTGTAACTTACTGTTGTTTTTTTTTTTGTTGAGGGGGGTAGTATTACTATTTCTTTCACTTACTGTTTACGCGTTTTTCGCACGGATAAATCCTAATGTTTTTCCGTTTTCTGGTTTTTGATCAATTATTTATTTTCTATGTTTCTTTCTGTTCTTGTTTGTGTGTAGCTTACAATATTTTACATTAATGTGTTTTGTTTTTCTTCTCTTTTCTTCCTTTCTTACGTGTTACTGATAACTCATATGCCTTTTTGTTGTTGTTACTTAGTTACACTGCTATCCTGTCTTCAATGATCTTCCTGCAGAGTGTATTTTGCTTGCTTTAAGTAAAAATGCTTCCATGCTTGCTTCCTGCTTGCTGTTGTCATCTTTCACTTAAGAATATTGATTGATTGGAATAACTAAACTTAAACTGCTTGCTTTGTAAAATATAAAACTCTTAACTGTAGCAAAACCTAACTAAACTAAACTACGCTGCGCACGTCACCCTCGTTCGCATAATAATCATAATAATCATAAAAAAACGAATGTTTACCCTTAAAGCTAGCATCTGTCGAAAGTTATTTTCGCGTGTATAAAAAATAATAAGAAAAACATCAATTCGCCCCTCGGTGAATCGGGCGCGAATCATAACTGCGCTTGTGTCTTTTCTACAATAAATCAATAATAATCAGCTCTTGTAATAAGCATTCAAAAGACAAAAGAGAAAATAGATGAAAAAGATGAAAAATATAAGCTTACTAGATTAAAGAATTTAAAAAAAAACAAAGATTGGTAAATATTCTCTCTCTCTCTCGTTCTCGCTGAACGTAACAATTGAAAATTAATCAATATTCTTGCTTCCTCCTGCCTTCCGCGCTCTTTCCATTCCGTTCCATTCGAACCACTGTTGTTTTTTTATTCTGTTTGTTTGTTTTGGAATGGTTTCCGTTTTAGTTTTGCATTTTGATTCGTATTTTGAACCGGAAAATGAAATCCCAAATAACGAAAAAACGAAGTGTTCGCGTTAAATCTAAAACAACCGAAAACCGGTTTTCCTTTTTGTTAAATAAATTTTCTGTTTGTTGAGACGGTTAAATATTGTTTCCCGTCGCCGTTGGTTTGTTTGCTGTTCGCGTCGCCCTGCGGCACGGTAGGCATTGTTGTTTGTGGCAACGGTGCGTGAATCAACTGACAGTTGCTCGCTTGCACACCCGCAATCGCTGGTGTTGTTGTTGTTGTTGTCGTTTTTGCTGAAAGGAATGTTCGTTTCGTGTCTGTTGCGGTGTCCCTGAATTCGTTCGTGTGCTTAAAATGCGTCGGCTCTGTGGAATGCAACGGTTTGTTTACGTTAAAGTCGAAAATTGAGTGACATCGGATGAGGTGTGCTAGCGAGTGCATCGTTTGGCTTCAGGCGAACGCTTCCCCTCGAACGAATGCCGTGACGTTTTGTGACGTTTGCGTTACGGTTCATCCCGTATCTGTATTGGAAAAAATCTGCTGTTTGTAAGTATAAGAAACTTATACCCGGTGGCTGCTGCTGCTTCTGTTGTTGTTGTTGTTGTTGTTGTTATTGTTTAGTCTATGGGAGTTTATGTTAGTGTGTTTTATGTGTATGTGCTTTAGCGGTTGCTGTGGAGGTGGAAAACTAAAAACCATTTCGATTACTGTTTTGTTCCTGCTGCTTCTATTGGCTATGGCTGCTTTGTGTTTGTTTATTTGTTTGCTTTGATGGTTGGTGGCTATTGCTTCTGCTCGTGGTTGGAGTACTGAACCGATAAGTGTATTACGAGAACGAAAAATAATCGAAAATAAAGGTTGTTTTCTTGCCTTGTAGGCTAGTACTGCAGCGGAGTCAATTCGATCGTGCAGTACTAGAACTGTGATGGTTCGCCATTAAGTCATTAATCGCTGTTGTTTTGTCTATTCTGTGATCGCTGTTGTTTCGGTTTACTCGCATTCCAGAAGGTGATTTTTGATTGTTTGGTTTTGGGAAATAGTTTTTTTTTTTGATTTTGTATGTTTTTGTCATCTTGTCTAACATGGTTTTTGTTTTGGACCTCAAAGTTTACTTATCCATATGTGTATTTTTTGATGATTTGTTTTTAATTTCCGGTTGCTGTATATAATTTGGGATATCATCGTTTCCTTTGTTTACTCATTTTCTTCTTTATTTATTTTTGTGTTCACGAGATGATGATTTTTCTTTTGTTTACATTTGGTTACTCCACGAGTTGTATTTTGTGAGAGTGTTCTTGTTTTCTTCTGGTTAATTTTGATTATAAAAGATACCTAAATATATTCCAGTTCGGCTTTGTTTTCTTTTTAGCTTCCTAAAAATTAAAATTAGTTTTCATTCAATATTTTTCGCATCATATTTTTGTTTGTTTCAAGTATAACCTATATCACATTTAGACATTTCATGAAAATATAAAGTTTTATATATATCCGTAAGGGTTTTTTTTTAAATTTTTGTTCTCAGAAAAGTTTTCACTCCCCTCTTATCTTCTTTACTTTCGCTTTTCGCTCTCAATGTATATATGTAAATTTGGACAGAAAATACATACATATCATGTAATTTTTGCAATCTTCTTCTTCTGTGTTTTATTGTATCGGATGTATATAAGATTCTTTCTCTTATTGTTTTCCTCTTAATTCTTCCAAGTGGTGATTAATGACTATGTTCACACATCAATATATTTTTTTTTTCTGTTTGCCTTAGTAGATTTTTTCTGTTTTGCTTCCTCTTCTTCAGTTCTCAAAGGGAATAATTTTGGTAAACACGAGTTTCGCTTTTGTGTTCCATTGAAAAAGTAACAAAAATATATACAACAAATCAGCTCATTTTTTGTTTCACTTTCCATTCATCTACTCCTAATAGCATCAAAACAATAATATAGAGATTTTCTTCCACCGCAATGTTCGCGGTTTAATTTTTTTAAATTGTGTGTGTGTGTGTGTTTTCCTCCTAATATTCAAAGCACCATTTTGTTTACACCTTATAAATAGTTTCATGTTTTCTTCTTCTTCTTCTTTCATTTACCACTGTTAAAAACGATCAACAAAAACAGATTAATTTCACTACTCGTCCCGCCGTCGTCCGTCGGACGTCGGACGAAGCATTTATGTGGTGGTGGTTGTTCGATTTGGCAGCGTACGCTTATCGGAACGCAGCCATGATTTCTTCGAATTGTCAAATAAAGAATAAAACTAACGTTTACGGGGAGGGGGATGCAGCCAATTTGTATCACATAATTTTGATTTTTGCGTATTTTTCGATTTCGAATCACATTTGCGAATGTTTTTTTTTCTTTTCATTTTATTCAGTTGCCAATGTACACCCTAGTAGATTGCCAGGGGTGGGAAAAAATTCCCACCCCTGACATTTAGTTGTTTTTCTTTTTTCGAACACAAACAGTTCCACAATCAGTCCGTCAGTCGTTTCTCTCTACGTTAGTTGGGTGCGGGAGTGTGGAATTTCGAGTTCCAAATCACAATTTTGTATTGCCAATCAGTTCTACGACGAATTTTGATTTGTTTACGAAAAGAAAACGGCCCTTGAACGAAAGCACAGAATGAAGCTTCTGTTTTTGCGCTTGCTTTGTTTCTTTTTTTTTTGTTAAGGTTATGTACACAGTTTCACTTTTGCAATTCCACAATAATAGCGATAGGACGAATGTAAGTCAAATAAGTGCGTGAGTGTGTGTGTGTGTTTTTTTTCTCGTATGAAACCTTTCCGTTTTTCCCCTTTGACAGCATTTTTTTGTTATACCGAAAGGTGTTTGAATTTAGTCTTAATTTCTACACAATCTCCTCTAAAAATAGTGACTTGACACGGCTTTGTTTGATTTTCTTGTTTGATAGTTTACACAAATTTTGATTTCACCTGGACATTGAAAAACAGTTCTGTTTTGTTTAGATAGTTTAGTTTACTCACATAACAACCATGCGCAAACACGCTTGCGCGTGTGTTTGTGTGAATTTTGTTTAATTTTATGTTTCGGGAAAAAGGGATGAAAATGGATACTGAATTACGCAAGCTTCGCTCTCCTGCTCGTCTTAACTCTAATAAATCGAATAGGTAATCATAATGATTTCGACAAATTGGCTGTACAGGATAATGGTTTTTGTTTTTCTGTTGTTGTTGTTGTTGTTCTAACCTCCATCAGTTTTTATTTTCCTTACTCAGTTATAAGTTATAAGGCATTTTGCTTAACACGTCTTTTCCTAAGTGTGAGTGTGTGTGAGTGTGCTTGCTGTGAGCCTGGGCGTGGTTTTCCCATTCATCAAATAAACAACTACGCGAAATGAGTGCTCTGTTTTGTTTCAGTGTAATCGAAAGTGTATCTTTTTCTGTTTTTGTTTGTTCTGGCACATTCATGGTGGTAAATTTGTTCTCTCTACCGGAAAAGTCATCTCTACAAGTAGTTTCAAACGAGGGAAAATATCGATCCTGGAAATGATATTCATTGTTTCTTTTGTTTTGTTTTCGTCACAGGCTTTCACTGCTGTTCCATGAGGCGCACGGGGGGTAAGTAGATTTGTTTGTTTGTCTGTGTTGATTTGGGTGAGGAGTAATGCACTATTTTAGACTAAACTATGATCCTATCTTGTTTGTTTGATTACTATTTGTTTTGTTCTTATTGTTTCAGGCAGCCATCTTAGATTTGTAAGTTTGTTTATTGTTGTTGTTGTTGTTGTTGTTGACAGATACTCAAGACCGGAGGAAAAATCCGTAATAAAAAACACAAACGTTCCGCGCGCGACGCGAATCTACTGTTTTGCCGCGATTAATGTCAAAACTTTCAGCGTGGAAAAATATCTTCAACAACAAGAATAATTATCGCTAGTTGCTACACGCACAAAACTATTACCGACGTTCCTCGCACGAGCGCGAGAAGTTTCGGAAAACAAAACATTCAACCGTTCAACCGTTCGGAAACGCATAAAAAAAAACCTGTCTAAATCTGTCTATTTACTATTGGGTTTTCTTTTTTTCATTGTGTTCGGAAACGGAATGACTCTTGCCTTCCCTGTCTCTCGCTTTCTCCCCAAAGCCTCATCCGAGTGCAGCAGGCTTCAATCGATCCGATTCTAAGCGACAAATCTCGTTCGATTCGATTTTTGTTCTTGTTTGTTGTTATTTTGGGTTTGTTTTGTAAATTTCCAGCAACATGTCTTTGTTTGGTTATGCTTCTGTGTATGTGTTTGTGTGTGTGTGTATTTGTATCTATTACTTTTTCACATTTTGCTATTGTAAAAAGAATTGGAATTACATTTTGTTTTTCACTGTTGTTTATATTGGTTTGTTTAAATTGAGTTCTTATTGTAAGTAAATTTTTTTTCCACATTTTGTATTTTTTTTTTTTTTGCTTTTCTTTACAACTATTGTTTTGCAATCGAGGGATCCCCCAAGCGCGGTGTGTGCTCGGGGGGTCGCTCGATTAGTCTTTTGTGTGTTTGCTTTACTCTCTGCTGCAGCGTTTGTGATTATTCTATTGTAGGAGTGTGTAATTGTTGATTTTTTTTTTGTTATTTTTTTCTGTTTGTTTGAGGAGGATAGGGTATCGGCGTGTGTCATCGTGTGAGTGAGTGTAGTTTCGGGGGATTTTGACAAGGGGGGTTTTGTTGTTTTACTGTAACTTCTTATATAGTTAATAATTATTACTGCCTTAGAAAAGTAACAGATAGATTTAAAAAACTGTGAATGTGTGTGTGTGTGTGTGTGTGTGTAATTATGAGTATAAATGTGTTGGTTGTGTCTATTGTGCAAATAGAAAACAATTGGATCGGTTCGCGAGGAGCCCGCATCCAAGTATAACCAGGCTATTGTAGTTTTGACTGAAAACTTGTGTTTGTTTGTTATTGTGAGTGTGGTATCAAATAATGCAGTGTTTGCATCCGGTTTTATTTTCAACTATTGCAGGTGAAAGTTTAAGTTTCATCTATTATTGAGTGGTTTGTTGGTTGGTAGCAGCAATAATCATCATCATCATTTCAATCTGATTGTTTATGTGAATGTGTGTTGGTGTATGAAGGGTGTGTATGGTCAAGTGTTCATTTTGTGAGAGATATCCATTGCTATTGTTTGTTTGTTTACTATTGATGCATGTGTTTGGTTTTGATAGCTATTGTTGAATTACTATAGCACACCGGAGGAGCGTATTATAGTAACAATCGACTGTCGGCTTAGATTTGTTTATGGGGAGGTTGAAGTTTGTTATTTAGTTATTATTGTTGTTGTGTGTGTCCAATCCGTTTTTGCGCACGCGTGAGCCACGCGGCGGTGTTCTTCTCGTGATGACATTTGCCCACGCATTGCACGTATTTATATATGTATGTGTTCTATTTATTAATCCAAAATGTGTTCAGTTGGTGGTCCGAAACGTTTGTTTGCAATCCAAATTCTTTTTTTTATCTGTTTTCTTGAATTATCCTGGTGAATGTAACCGATTTGATAACCGAAAGCCGGGTAAAACGAAATGTTATTGTTGTTGGTAGTAGCAGTATGTTTGGTGGTATTTCAACGAAAGAGAAACGTTTCAACAAGAGATGTTGCTGTTTTTTTTGTTTGTTTGTTTATTTCATTTTGCTGTTGCTGTTGTGAGTTGCTGTTCTTTCCATTTGCTGTCGGTAATTCCTGTTTGAATTTTGAAGTAAGTTGAATGAATCGAAATAAAATGATAAGTTGATGGGAAGCATTGGGCCCGTCTGTGCCGTGTTTTGTGAGAAGATTGCCTTTTCGCTGATAATACTGACGTTATGTTCTTTTTGTAGGTAGAGCAGATTTGCAGTGATTACGGTTGACACTTTCTCAAAATCGATGCACGATGTACGAAGTTCGTGATTGATGACCTCACAAGTAGACATTCATTGTTGATAAAATCACATCAGAAACTGATATCATGAGGTAAATGCACAAAGGTGAATATTTAAACAATAAAATGTAAAAGTTGTCCCATGCACTCCCGCTTCATTTTATTCAATTTTTGAGTACAATTGTTTACTTTCTCTTTATCTCTCACGGAAATGTTACTCAATTTTCGTAAAAAGTGGATCTACTCATAAAATTGAGTAGATCCACTTTTTACGAAAATTGAGTAACATTTCCGTGAGAGAAAAAGAGATAGTATACAATTGTACTCAAAAATTGAGTAAAATGAAGCGGGAGTGTGGGACAACTTTTAGACTTACCAAGCAGCGTCACCAGCAAGCAAGCGAGTCTTGGACAATTCATGTTGATGAAATATCAAAGCAATCACATTTTTTTCCGATCACAACCTCATATGCCTCAGAGCCAAAAGGCCATTCTCATACGATCCACTAAGTTAGAATCCAAAAATTGGATTTCAATGAAATCTTGAAGATTTTGAGATTGAAAAAAAAAATTCGTCAATTTTGCAAAGCCAAACGGAAAGCAACAGTATGGAAATTGTTTTGAAAAATAACGAAAAAATGCTTTTAAGTATCATGGCTCCAGTTGGACCACGTCGTTCAGTTATAGTGTAGGTGCGTTAACGTTCAGTAGTATTATAAAAATATGGTAAATTGCAACTCATTATATCATTTCAGAAATGGACGGTTGGAATCATCAATCTGAGTGTACTCAACTACCTAGCGGATGGAAGAAATATGTATGCAGATGATACTACAATGGAACATCCTTAATTCTACATTTTATTCTGCCACATGCTTGGGTGAGCAATCAAGACCAGCTTTAAAACATTGGACATAACAACGTTTGTAAAAAAGGTAAGCCCTGTACTGACGTTCTAAGCTGATGCTTAGGGAGACAGTGTACAATTCTATCATTTTCCAGTTTGGTTTCAAAACGCAAACGGCTGGCCCACAATTGATACGTTGCAGATCCGTTTGCGTGAGATTGACAATTTTCCCATAGGTTTTCTGTCAGATTTACGTCAACGGAACGCCATCTATTGTGGGCAAGCTTTAATTACCAAAGATGATCGATCACGCTGACCTTCGCCTTCGCTAAATATGCTCAACCATTGACATTATCTGTCAAGTGAGATAAACAATGTAGGTGTGAAATAAACGCTGGATCGGTAAAATGTACGCGAAGGAGTCAAATTAAATTGCGGCGATTGTAGGATACCACCTGGCTACCGTTTACCGCGTAAAACGTTCCCTTCTTGTTGGAACATGTCCACGGAAGCCGGGTAGTGGATGACCACGATCTGCACGCACTGCAAACGTGGTGAAATCGGTGTAAGAGAAAGTGAAGCGAAATCCAGTAAAGTCAATCCAGGAAGCTGGCTAAAGAAGCGAATTTCTCTAGATTCTCCATGCGTCGGTTGGTCAAAAATGACTTAAAAGCATCATTCAGGGCTAGGGTGAAGCGCCAGTTGATAAAAAGGACGAATCAAAGCACCGCAGCTCGAGCGCTCGACACGATTGCTGTCTCAGTTGAAAAAGCAACAAATCATCGTGTTCTCAGATGCAATATTTTTTTCGATTGATCCGGTATTCAATTCACGAACGGATAGGTTTATTGCACCCCTGAAGACTGAGGATGTTGAAGAGAGTGTATAATTTCAGTTTGCCACCAAGTATTTATCTCACTGAAATCGTGGTATTTGGAGCGGTTGGCCGAATGGATGGAAGATGCCTCCTGTCTTCATCAAATCAGGTATACAAGTTAACACTGATGTTTCCATCGACAATTTGAAGAATGGATTCAAGCAAACTCCGATGAACACGAGAATCTTGTTTTCCAACAAGAAGCTCTAAACGGACTTAAACCTGTTTGAAGGAGAACATATATATTTATATAAGATAGTTGACCTTCAAGCAGTCCAGATTTGAACCTCCTCGACTATTCAAGTTCTGGTCTCTAATGACAATAGAAAGCGGTGAAAATTTTGATGTTGACTTTCTCAAGCTGGCTTTTTTGAAAATCATGCTCAACAGTTTGCAAGTTGTAATGCAGGCAGATGAAAATTGCAGTATAAAATTACGTTCATCGATCTGAATAACGTAGCTGCAGAAGGATTTTCCATGGAATTTATTGCTCAACGCGCAAGCTAACAACGCCTTCTCTCGATCAAAGCTGTAATCGGAGCCACAGTTTCAAGTGTTTTGTCGTGATGAGCCAAAGAGAACGCCGATGAAGAGAGTCGACCAACGAAGATGGGCCCTTTTCAAATGCTACGCGAGATATGATCGATGTTGTGGTAGAAGTCCTGCATGGCTTTGTACGTTGAAGAGAAGACAGAAGAAACTTCCTGCATACAACCTCATTTTGTAGAAATTTCAAGCAATGCCCGGAAGCATTTTCGACCGAAAGCCACAAATAATTCAAGCAGAATAGGTTGCGTGGATTTCCCCCAAACATGAATTATGAGAATGGAAAATTTGAGTTGGCTGTAAAACATCCAGAAATCTATGATTTTTGAGACGCCGAATGTGTTTGAAGTCATTTTAGTTTTTGGGATTCTTTCTCGAGGACTTTGAATTATTTAAACATATATAAATCCTGTACTCGAAAAAAATGCACCATTTTTATCCATGTGTTACTTTTTTGTCAGTGGGTAAAAATTGATGAAAATCTTGGTATAACTAGTTTGAAGTGAATTGTTTAAATGTGCCTGTCATAACAATCGGTTCAGTGGTTATTGAGATGTCTTCGAAACAAGAAGAAAATCGCCGGACAAGTTAGCGCACCGTCATGGAAAATCCGACTGCGACCATGAGATGGATCGGCAGACAACTTGGAATCACCCATACAACTGTGTCTCGGGTGGTAAAATCGTTTATTGAGTCCCAGACGACCTGGCTGGAAGTGGAAGAAAATCGAAGACAGCTAACCCTGTGAGGGCCCGGAAGGTGTTGGATTATTCCAAGTGTAATCCGAACCTTTCGATTCGCGACGCGGCTCTGAAGGCAAAGTGTTCCGCCTGGTTCGTTCAGCAAACCATGAAACGAGCTGGGCTTCGTGTATTCAAGGTCCGCAAGGCACCGAACCGGCGTGATCAACGAAACACGGTGGCCAAATCCCGCGCAAAGAAGCTGTATCGAGAGTGGTTAACGAAACCGATGTGTGTGGTTATGGATGACGAAGCCTACATCAAGGCAGACGCAAAGCAGATACCGGGGCTGGAGTTCTTCGTTCCCAAATCACGGTTTGATGTTCCGGAAGACATAAGGAAGAAGAAAGTGGACAAATCCGCCAAAAAATACTTGCTCTGGCAGGCCATACGCCAATGCGGTAAACTGAGTAAACCGTACATCACAACTGGTGCCATCAACAGCGAAATTTTTCCGCATAGAGTGCCTCCAGAAGCGTCTGTTGCCCTTCCTGCGGTCCCACGGAGGCGAGACATTTTTTTGGCCGGACCTGGCATCATGCCCGTGCGCGCGATCAACGTTGGATTGGTACAGAGACAATAACGTTGTTTTTGTACCAAAAACCGCCAACCCCCCAAATTCACCAGAGGTTCGTCCGGTGGAAAGATTTTAGGCCATAATGAAGGCCAAAGTTCTAAAATTGACCAAGGAGTTCAAGAACTAGCTGGAGTTGAAGAAAGAATTGATGAAAGTGACCAAAAAGGTCGGTTCCACCATTGCTCAAAATGTAATGAGGGGTCTTAAGGGAAAGGTGTGGGCTTTCAGCGATGGAAAAGAAATTGAATAAAGTAATTATGCCGAAACATAATCCATATGTATTAGTTCATTCCCTGAAAGTTTAAAGAAAATCCGACTTAAAATACATTTTTGGCGAACACTTTTGTCTGGTGCATTTTTTTCGAGTACAGGCCTTGCATGAAATATTTAACACCTTTGTTTTAGAATCTGCTCAAATAATCTGCTTCCATGAGAGATTTTATGGTGATAATCGAAAGAAGAAAGTTTATTAACTTTGAATTTTCCTCATGATGAATTATACTGAAACTTGCGAAATATATTTTTAATTTAAAAAAAACAGGAACGCTCTCACTAGTTTCTTGAAATGCAGTTATTGATTAAAGCGCTTTGCTAATAGCTTTTAAAAAGCATTAGGTAGCCGTTGGCGAAAAATAAACAAATATAAGGGGAATTGTGAAGGAGAAGTTCATGGTTGTTTTAACTCTGCCTTCACGGCCGCAAATTTTCGTAAAAAGCGGAGTTACTAAGTTTATTTGTGGCTTCACTTTTTACGAGACTGAGTCGCAGTTCCCATGCGACTGATTAAACCGGTTGGTTTCTTTGGAGATAAATAGTTGCCCATTGCTTAAAGCGAAATGCGTTTTGGGTATCACAAATTGGAGGTGTCTATTTCTAAACAAAAGTCAGTTTATTGGTAACCTGCCTCATTTAAAGGTTTACACTGACTTAAAGTTCGGTTTTGCTCTTGGTTGGAACCAGTTTTAACCCCGATAATACATGGATTGGATATTAATCTAAAATTGTTTTGAAAAGGTCCCGAATCAAGCTTCTGTTCGTGCCGGTTTCAATCATTTTAGAGCGGACTACATTTTGTTTTCCTCATTGCATTCTTGTGTTATAAATAAGCAGCTTCTGTTTATTGAATAAAATGATGCACTATTTGCTAGTCTGTGATAAACTGGGGTTTTTTCTTCGGTTGTTTTGGGGAGGTTTTTGATTGACAAAAATGTCAGAAGCCAGATTCGCCGGACATTCAAAAAATGAAACACGCCTCAGCTGCTATGCTTATCAGGCCCGAATACTTTAAGCAGTTTTCAGAACTATAGTAAATGTCGCAGTTGACATTTATAGGGCTTCTCTGATGAATTATTTAAAAACTAGACGTTGTTTGAAAGTATGGCTTTTTAATAAAACTCTATCACTAGTCAGCTACTTGCCATCGCATGGATGATAGAAATGTAACCTATAAAAGACTACCAAAATGTTGGCTGGGGGATTTATCAGTCTATGAGAGTGTAACCTTTCTTGTGTATTTTCATCGCACCTCTGGCAGTTTTGATTGTTAACATTAATTTGCTGCGTGGCCACTCTATCCATTACAATTGGCCGAATGAAAATTCGAACGGCTTGAAAAGTATTTTGAAAAGCGCAAGAAACTTTCAAGTGGGTGGAACTATTCTCGGCAGTTCCTTTTACAGGGATATAGCTCTGGCCGGAATATTAATGTAGAAGTATAATAGAAAATGTGAGAATGTTATTAAGCAATAAGGGTGAAAAATGAGAAGAACATTTTTGCTAGACTACTTCAATTATTAATGCTTCGTAGCTTGCCTTGGATCAAGCCAGTCAGAAATTATTTTATAAAATTGGGTACAATGCCAGGTCACACGCCAAAAAAACAGCAATGAAAAGCGTTTTATGGCTTGCGACAGGTCAAGCTATGTCAATCTTATATAGAATATAAGAAATAAATATGTGCGACAGGTCACATGGAAAAATCCGCTTCATGGCTTGCGACAGGTCAAGCCTAGTTGATATACCTATTTATGGAAGTTCATTTTTTCTGTGCGACAGGTCACATGAAAAGCTAAAAAAACAAGTAACTGGCGACCAGATTTAGCTAATAGTTCTACTGATTTTTTTTACCGACCTATCAATCTACTGTCTTTCATGCAAAAAAAAATCTGGAGTACTGGAAAGATAAACAGTGCAATAATACATGCTCTGAGTTTGCTTGTAGTTGTTTTACGCTGAATATTTTATTTTTCAACCGCGTTTCAGGAATACGCCAGATTGAAGCAAGACCCTGGACAAAATTGTCCAAAAAGCGTCGAAAAGTGAATTAGAACTGGAGACTTTGACCAAGAAAGTGGTAGCGGAGAAAAAGTGGAGCTATAAGCAGACCAGCTGAAGCAACTACACGCTGAAGTTGCAGCGTTGAAATCCGGGAGGCGACGCCAGCACAATCAAGACACCAACTCAAGAGGAAGATGTCGCTGAAGACAGTAAGCGTGGATTTTGAAGTTAGTGCCAGGCGCATCAAGCACTCGTCATGCAAGATCTGCAGGAAGTATGGAGGAGTCGCCTGTTTTTGTCATCCGTTAACCAGCTGTCATCTTCCATTGCGATTCAAGAATGCAAGCCGATTGAAGAGAAACGATGAAATACACTGGACGTACATTTGAAATGTGGAGAGACCCGCCCATCGACTACATGGCTTTGGTTGGCATTGAAGACGAGCTGACAAAGTTTACTGTCTTGAATGCTTGAAGGCTGGTTCTCGTTTGCTTTTCATTTTCAAAAACGCGAATTCTGATTTTGAGGGTCCGGATGCAAGCATCGAACGCTCTTCATAGACTAAAAATGTACTTTGGATCCGGATCTGACGTCCTGTTCCAGAAACGGGTAAACTGGTCATTGATGGAACAAAGTCCAGGTGATTTAGCCTTTATCACCAGAGTTGATGAAACAGCGCAGCTTTCTGACTTCGACAAGGCAAAGGAATTCTAAGAAATCGCCAAAACGATCCCGTAACATGCTAAGTGTAAGGAGGTGATGGTGACGGCTCTAAAAATGGTAAATCGAAACGGGACCTTTACGAGATCTAGTTCACAAGGTACGGAAATCCAGGCGATCTGTATGAACGAAGAGTTTTTCGCAGTCAAACATGGACCACGTCCATCCAGAACCTAACTCTGCAGTGCTAGCTCCAGTATTGGAATCATTGGAAGCAATGGGCACCACGTAGTTACTTCACACGAACGTGCATTTAATTATTACGTATTACGTATTATATCGATAAAATGCGGCTCCACACGTGTGAAACAATTTGTTCAATTTTAGCCACCAAACACAGTGCATGCAGTTTATTTGGAGAAAAGTTCCTATTATTTGAGTCGTTTAAGCCATTCCCACTATTTGAAAGGTAATCAATTTAAAGCTAAATCACCAAGTTATAACATGAATACACTCAGTGAAGTGCTTCTATAGAAAAATATGTAGAAAAAGAAGTTTGGAAATCGGTTGCCGATTTCAGTCAACATTTCCCCTACTCGTATTCGCAATGAACAAGTAATGTAATTTCCTTTCCGATCAACCCAATTGAAATTCTTTTCCGGATGGAATGAGACTAGAAGATCGACAGCGAGTAAAGTGGAACTACTCTTCGCTTACTATGCTGTATCAAAACATCATGATCAGTTCATAAGAACCCTATCTTTCTTTATGCTGTGACTTTCATTCAATGAGATACATATAGAGAGGTGGCGCAGATTGTCAAATGATTTTGTATGAGTTACCAAAATTAACGTGAGCACAAACAGTCTAAATTTATGTCAAGTTTTCCGCCACACGTGCTAGAGAGAGACAAACAGGTGTGTGCAGTTCTCCTCTTTGTAGGCGTTGTTCGTGCTCAGTGTGTTTTCGATTGTTTACGATGAAGGTCGCAGAACAGAGTTTTCTCCGGAAGCACGTCTTTCGGATCCTTAGACATCATCTGAAATCGAAGGTGGCGATGCACCTTTTGACAAGAAATCTACGATTTATAGCATGATCTCTCGGTGAAACGTTACAAGCGAGCATCCAGACCGAAGTACACAGAGAAGCAAGAAATCTCGGAGAAGTGCCGAAAGCGGCTCCGTAAGGACTTTAAGCTGGGCGTCACTATCGTCACAGACGACGAGAAGTACTTTACGTTCTCGAACAGTTCGACCACTGGGAACATGGGTTTCGAAATCGACGAGTTGGATACTACATCCGATAAGGTTAGAAAAGCCAAGTTTGAGCCCACACCAGCTGACATATAAAACCTTTACGTACAGACGAGTAGGGGTATGGTGGTCAATACGGAAGCCTACACGAAGAACTCTTTGCCAAAAAAGCACCATAAGGATGAAGACATTGTGTTCTGGCCGGACCTAGCTTCGTGCAATTACGCAAAGGCCACTCTGGATTGGTTGACCGCCCATGACACACCGTTTGTACGTAAGGAAGACATTCCCCAGCCGCCACTAATCGAGTCCTATGGGGCCATACTGTCCCAGTCGGTGTACGAAAATGGTTGGGAATCCACCACAGCTCAACAACTCAACAACCGTATCACCAGCTGTGCCAAAAAAAGGACCCCAAGGTGGTCTAGACCATGATTGCGAGGGTTACGGGAATCTTTAGGAAGATTTAAGATGAAGGACAACACGCTGTCAATTTTTTTTTTCAAATCTCAAACGAACATTATACGGACTTGTGAAATGCAAAGAATTGAATTTGAAAAAAAAACTCTTTAAGCAACGTTTTCATTTAGTCCCGCTACTTTTAACTCACCCGTTAACTGCACATGAACTTTATACAAAATATCCTTTTTTTTTGTAGTGAGCAAACCATTTGACTAGTTTCGTTCCACCTACAAACGATCTAATTTTATCGTACAATTATCAAAAAATTATTTCGACCAACAGCGATCGTATAATATTGGATTAATGAAATTGATAAATCGAAATCATATTGACGAAAAAATATGCGAGGTTTTTATTTGCATCGAATGCAGATGACCAGAGCTGGTAAATCTCGCGGCCATCATGTTACGGTGACAAAACAGGCCATCTCACTGTCACGAGAAGAAACGAACTATCATGAGCTTTCTGGTCACAGCTCACACCATCATGCAGTCATGAGATTTCTTCTCATACGATTTTGTTTCAGAAATATCTTACTAGTTTACTTCAAACTTGCCAAATAATAATATATTATCGACAGAGTGGAAATTGTTTTTGAAGTTTAGTGATGATCAAAACACTGTCACGTGCCGTCATGACGAAAAAATCGATGACAATTTGAAGAAAATCTCCATCATCGTTTTCTCGCCCGGTGAGATTTTCAGTCGTATTTCGGTAAAAATCGTAGGTCATTTTTCATCGAAAATTACATTTGCCAGTCCTGCAGATGACATTCCACTAAGATGCAAAATGATAATTAGTTGGAAGCGAATGGATCACCAGTTCAGGTACATTATGCGAACAATTCTAGTTCCAACCAATTAAAAATAAGCCATTTGTTAATCTGGTGTTTTGGTACACGAAATTAATACACAGAGCAGTATTTAGGTATAAAGCCGCCCATTGTCGGCACATTCAAATGAAACAATAAATATATCAATGCTGTTATATGGAATATCAAATGATATATTTGAGTTATATTGAATATTACTTAATATCTATAAATCAATGTCCAACTACATGAACGCATCTCTTGAAGTTTCCCATCCTTTCTGTCCGTAAACAATATAATTACTAAAAAAAATGTCATTTTTTCTATCTACAGCCGATTATCGGACTGGTTCCAGTGACGCTTCAGTGTGTTGAGCTGGAATTGAAAATTATATGCCGGAATTGATTGTAAGTAGTGTTTAAGTTTCAACAATGACTTAGCAGTTTTCGATTAACTTTCAAATCCAACGAAACTCTATGAGCACGTGAAATTTATTTTTGACAGTCAGTGTCTATTGACTGTGTTTTTAAACATGTGCGAAAAATGAAGGTCAGCCATGAACATCGCTGTCAGAGTTGGTACAAGCAGCATAATTCAAATTTTCGGGTGGATATCTGCCTTATTAATCACTGAAGTAAAATCATAGTAGGCCGACTGAAAACATTGAAGTAGTTTGTTATTTGTCAAAGGTTCATTTTTTAATAACCTTCGGATGCAAAAATAACTTTTGATGATGTTTAAGGTTTAAAGATCTGGACCCCAGTACAGACGTGACTAAATAGTTGATCCATATAACAGTGCACGAGTTGGGGTTTCCTATTTTACGATTTAACTCGGAGACTGCCGAGTCGATCGGCGTGAAAATTTGTATGCAGGGGTTTTTGGGGCCTTCTCTGAAAAGGGGAGCTCCCATACAAATCAAAACACATATTTCTGCATAACTCGAGAACTGATCATGCAAAGGAACCCAAATTTAGCATGCTGAAGTTTTTGGAAGCAAAAAAAGTTTCTATGGTAGTTTGAGAGACTTCCCTTTTCTAGAAAGGGAGGCTCCTATACAAATGAAACAAAAAGTTTCTGCATATCTCAAGAACTAATCAAGCTAATGGAACCAAATTTGGCATGTCCAGTTTTCTGGTGGCGAAAAATGTTTTTGCGTGGTGGTTTGAGACCCTCTCCTCTCCTAAAAGGGGTGCTGTCATACAAATGAAACTGAAATTTCTTCATAACTCTAGATCTAATAGTAGCTAAAATGGAAACCAAATTTGGTTTGCGGGGATTTTAAAGGCAACAAATGTTTCTACAGTAGTCGGAGACCTTCCTCTCTCCATAAACAGTTATTATATGGTCTCCGCAAAAAAATTTGAAACACAAAGCCAACCTCCAAAACTACAGAACTATTTTGGTAGCAACACAACCAAAATTGACATGTAGAGGTTTTTGAAGGCAAGAAATGTTTCTAAGGTAACTCGAGACCCCCCGCCTTCTTTTAGAGGGGGGCTCTCATACTAATGAAACACACATTTGTTCATAACTCGAGAATTGGTAGAGCATATGGAACCGAATTTAAAAAGTGGAGGTTTCTTTTGAGGAGAGAAATGCTTTCTATGGAAGTTTGAGACTCCTCCGTCATCTGAAAGGAGGATGGAGAGGGGTTTCCATACAAATTTCGCAACACAAATTTCTGAATAACTCGAGAACTTATCAAGTTAATGGAACGAAATTTGGCATGTGGAGGTTTTCGAAGGCAAGAAATATTTCTATTGTGATTTGAAACTCCTGCGCTCACTGAAAGAGGCGTCTCTCATACAAAGGAAACACGAATTTCTGCATAACTCGAGAACAAATCAAGCAAATGGAACCAAATTTGGCATGTGGGGGGTTTTGAAGGCAATGAGTGTATGGTGGTTTGAGAAACCACCCCCTCTTCTGGAAGGGAGGGCTCCCATACAAATGAAACACAAATTTCTACCAAAAAATGAGAATTATCCAGCTTATTTTACCACGTGTATTTCTCTGGTAAGAAACATGTTTTGATAGAAGTTTTAGAACCCCTGTTTATTCAAGAAAAAAAAAAACTCATTATGAAAAAAACCCATAAACGTGCCAGTTATATTAAATTTTTCCTTCATTTAGTTGCAAGCGTAGCAGTGTACGCACCGGGTTCAGCTAGTTGGCAATATTTACGTATCCATACTGGCTGGATGCTCGATCGGTAGTAAGGATTGAGGTAGGCTGACTAGGAATATTGAAGGACCTTGACACTAAGCAATGTGCATTCTGTTACGTTTCGCAGGAGGAAACGTTGAATGGTTTTCGCCCATTTGATCTGTAATCAACGACATATTGCAACATTCACTGAACTTGATATAGCGCGGATCCAGTTTGGTTCCTTCCAAATAGGGATTGGCAAACAATTGCACGCCTTCTTTGCTCCTTTTTCGAAAGACCCCAATTCCTCATTAGGATCAAGTAAACCGAAAGGGAATAGTGAATATTTTCCTTGAATTGTACATACATGGTCGTATTATTTGCAGCGTTGCGAAATGCTGAAAAATTGCTGCAATTAAGAAATACGTTCATTCCCTATGATCTGAGGATGCTATCAGCTCTGATGCTACTTTATACATTCACTAGAAAGTATAAAGCACACATTCAATAACATTCACTAATAGAGTATCAAATTAGATTGATTTATCGATAATTTGAAAATATACAGCGTTCGGAAACGTCAATTTTTTCGGTATTTCTCATCAAACTTCTTTAAAAGAGACGATCGAGAAAAAAGGAAATTCATTCAAACGTCATTCTCAAACCCAGACCACATTAGAAGGCCAATTTTATCCTCTTGATGGGGCATTAATTTTAATACCAATTACACAGTGATAAATTCACGTTTGAATCTTTGTTTACAAATCAGAAACGTCGTTTTTAAATATTTTTGGACGTAGGGGAGAACAGTACAAAATGCACTGGTGAGGTATTATGACCCACTCCATAAATATGCTCAAATCTTCAAAACTATTGCTTTAATGGAATGATACTTTATCAATTTATACATAAAACAGTATAACTCATAATTTTGTAGTACAATAAGGCACTAAAACACCAAAATATGATCAAAATTGAAGAAATTGTCATGACTGTACCACACATGTAAATAATAATGTAATTAAAACAAGCTTTTACAAAGCGTTAATATCCATGGTATAAAATAAATTCACTTCACATGTATTGCACTCAACAAAACTTCAAGATAGTATCAAAACTTCACTACAAGTCCATGTATTTTACAGAATATTTAGACAAAACAATGCAAAACTAAAACTAGGGCAGAACGTACCGTGGCGATGTATACGTCTACACGCTTAGAAAAAAGTACCCAGTGGAGCAGTTAAATGTGGGAAGCCAACGTTGGGTATAATCATGTTAACCTACCGTTAGGTATAAATAACTTACTTCTGGTAAAATTCTACCCAAAAGTTAGTAATTTGAACCCAATGGTAGGTAAACATAACTATACCCAACGTTGGCTTCCCACACTTAACTGCTCCTTTGGGTACTTTTTTCTAAGCGTGTATATAATTAGGAGTTGGCAACATATCGCAACGTTTTGCTATCTTTATTCTATACCTGGCTGCTTCAAGTTCTTTACTTGGCTGCTTCACTACTGAACAGAGCTAAAAGTATGTGCCGATATGTTGCAACCTACTCACTTTCCTACTCTAATGAGTAATTTTTTAAAACCGCGTTTTACCTTTTACAACCGTTCCAATACTGTAGTGCATTATATTCCAGTGTTGTAGTGCGTCTTACCCCAATTTTGGGGTGCACAGTGAGCAATTACACAGGCGTTTTACCCCGGTGTCGTCTTGGGATCAAATTGGAAAAGGTTTAAAAAATCATGAAAAATCATCGTTTTGAATTTAAATCACATTTGATCTACAAAGAAAACATCGTAATGCTTCATACACAATAACTTCTTCTTAAATTTCAGCTTCCAATCCCTAGTAATTCACGATGTTGCTTAAACGGTGCGTTTTGTACCATCCTCCCGGAGAATGTGCTAGTTAAGTTGTAATATAATTTCAGTATCATTGTAATCGGTTTGTTGACAGCGGCACGGCGAATCTCTCATTCCCCCCTTCTAAAAACAACAGCGACCCTCAATGCTTCCGTTGGTGTTGTAGAAACCACTGCAAAGAAAGGGATCAGTAGAAATTTTTCTTCCTCTTCTGGATCTTCTTCTTCTTCTTCCGAGATGCTGCTGGTGGATAGAGTCGCCCTGTGGCGTTTTGATATGTCGCGTTGTCGATTTTTTTTTCTTCTTCTTCTTTTCTAAGTTGGTCCATTTAACATAGCAAAAATTGATTAATTTCTTCTGTTCCGAATTGCGCGGCACCGTTCTGGTTCTCTTTCCTAGTAGTTAAAGGTAAAAAAAAATCATTGCACTAGCTTTGCCATTTTGGTAGACTGGTCCAGTTTACGAACTGGCTCGAATTAAAAAAAAAAAACAAATTCATTTTGATTTTTAGCTTCTTCTTTCTCCCTATGTTGACTATATATGGGATAGGATAGTAAAAGTGGGTGTGGTTAAAAAAAAAAAAGAAAGGAAAATCGTCCAATCGTTTCTTGATTTAGGTAGGAATTATCTTCTGCGTTGTCCATTGCTCCAAGAACCGAACCTGGCATTATTTTTTTTTTCTGCGGTTGTTGTTTGTAGTCAATCTTTTGTCTCTCCAATGTAAGTGATTTTTAGGCTCATTTAAGGTCTCTCGAAACACGTACCCAGATGGTGTCCTTGACTTATGACTTCTGACATGCGTGTCTTTTCTTTTACTATTTGGATGAGTTTGCTTCAGCTTCTTCTTGTTTACTCTGTGTTTTTGTTTTGTTTTGGTTTTACCTATACGAAAACTGCTCTAGATAAGATTTTTGTTTTTTACAATTTCACTTCTTTTCAATAAGACCGTCCCGTTTTTTCTCTCTCCTAACTCGCTTAGGGTTTCCGCTTATTTGTTTTTCTCGTGTTGGTTTTTGTAAATATAGAATTAAATAATTTTCCCTATATATTTTAATTTATTTTTACTTTTTTCTCCATTCAAGGTGTCCGGGTTTATTCTTTTCCGCGTCGTCACTTGTTTTCCTCGTTTTGTTTCTTTTGTTTTTTTTTTTCTTTTCTTTAATATAAATAACAAATATGTTACGGTTTATATCGTTCTAATTGCACTTTTTTTTTATTTTTACTTTTTAATATTAAATTACTCCTTTCATTCCAGTTTTGCTTCTTCTCTTTTTTCTCTTGTCCTAACAAAAACAAATCGGTATCTCCCTTCGGTTCGTTTTTTTTTGTTTACTTGTTTGTTTCCATTGTTTGTTTGTTTTCTTGACAACACAAGAAATATAGTTCTCAGTAGAAATGAAATCATTCGGATGGTTAGAAAAGTTGAAAGTTGAAAATTAAAGTAAATACGCTTGCTTTTATGCTTGTGTGTGTGTGATTGTGTGTGAATCTGAACCAAAAGATCTGGTTTAAACCGATCAAAACGTCAACTCTGCGGATTGTTTTCTTCTATTGCCTCTGTGGGTGTGAGTGTGGGTGTTACTCTAGAACCGAAAGTCTCTTTTTTGTTTTGTTTTTTTTTCTTTTCTTCTTCTCGATACTCGTTGCTGACCAAAAGGGTTATCTTCTTTTGATTCCTGGAGATTTTGCTACCTTCTAAAATTACCTTTCTCTAAACATGACTCTTTTTTTTGTTTGTTATTTTTGTTTTTTTTTTCGCTATCGCATCGTGAAATGGTTCTTTCGCGCATTTAGCGGTTGTTGTTCTTGTTTTAGAGAAAAATATACATCAAAATTTTGGATTATCAATCACAGATAGTGTATAAATATACTTTTCAATAATTAATTATAATATTTTCATGTATAATTTTACCTTCATATAAAATGTTCTCCATGTTTTAAATTTTTAACTTGTGTTTTTTTCTGTCTTTCATCTCTGTTTTTTCCTAAGATTTTTTTTAAATTTATGCCTTAATCGCTGAAGTGGTACGAAATTTAAAATGGCATTTTGTGTTTGATTTAGTAATGAAACAGAAACTAGTCTTTTGTTTTGTTTTGATTCTATTTTTTCTGTTGTTGTTGTTGTTGTTATCATTTGCACGATGACGTTGTGGGGAACAGGGAAACGAAAAATCAACGCAAGAGTGTGTTAGTGATGCAAACTGTAAAGTAAGAACTTGTTTTCTTGTTGTTGCTTTTGTTTAGTTGTTGTTTAATAAGTGATTTTTTCTGCTTTTTTTTCCTTACTTTTGAGGTATACGTGACGTGAAGACACACACATATATAATATATTTCTTTTTCTGCTGTTGTTGTTTTTCATTTTGTTAGTTACTAAATTTTCCCGCCTCCACTTTCGGAGAAGCGAAAGTAGGAGTCGTGAAAATTGGTTTTAAGGGGGGTATGGGGTTAGGCGGGGAGGCTTTGTTACTTTTCTTTTTTTTTATTTCTTTGTGTGCTCGCTTTCCACGCGATTTTTGCTGATAGTTATAATAGGAGTGGTGGCGCCCTTGCTGCGTTTTTTTTCTTCTGATAATTTATGAGATGCGAAACATTTAAATTTTTCATATTTTACCCACACGCTTCTTCTTTAGAGATAGGAATTTCATCCGTTCACGAGTTTTTGGTTTTTTTTTCTTAGTTAAAACACCGAGTTTACGAGATTGATATTTTTGATTTCCCTTAAATTTTGATATTATTTTTTCACGATAGTACACAAATATTTTTTGGTGGATGATTTTCATTTTGGTTTGTTTAAAGATAAAAACGTCGAAACATAGAGTTAGTTTACTAGTGTTGCGTGCTGAATCCCGCCACTTTGTTTTAAAAATGCTTTTTTTTCGTCCTCGACGTTTGGTTTGATTTGCGTTTATACCTTCTCAAAGATAAACATAAATATATTCTTACGACTTTGTTTCCTTACTTGTTTGTTTTTGATATATCTGGATAGAATTTTGAACACCAAATATGACTTTTTTTTTTCATAGATCAATACACTTTTTTTTTTTTTTTGTTATGTGTTAAGTTTAAATTTTGATTTTTTTACGTTAGCCACGACATAGATTTCTTGTTTTGGTTTGTTTACAAAATGTGCAAAATTGTTTTTTTTTTCGTTTTTCTCAAAGTTAATTTTTGACGTCCGAACATGTGTGATTTTCCATTTCTAACCTCGAAAAGTCGTTTCTGATGAAATTGTTTCAAACTCAGGAGTGGTGAAGGGGCTGAATGACGACGACGAGGACGACGACGACGCAGGCAAAGTTAATGAAATTATGAGGGTGGAAATTTTTTTTCCCCCGCTTACCACCGCCGTCATCATCGTTCGTCATCATCATCATCATCATAATAAATGGGAAACCGGGAGTGAAAGAGTGTATCGAGGGTTTGGATAATTGCGTGTTTGATCGATTCTTTTTTTTGTTCGAGCGCATTTCCCCTTTTGGTGGCAGGTACATACAAACACACCCGCCTACGCCTTAATTCGCAGTCATTATGGAGATCAGTGTTTGTGGATGTGTGTGTGTGTGTGTGTGTGTGAGTGTGAGTAACGACCGTGAGTGGCGATTGTTTTTAATTGAGTTGCGGGTAAATGGTCCTGCGGGGTGCTTTCTGTCACTTCCGCTCTTGGCGTGCCACCGCGTGAATTGTCGTGAAATGAAGGTTTATTTTTTCCACTGATGAGTGAGCGGATTGAAAGGGGGTTATGGAGTGCAGTGCAATCACGGGAAATGTTGGAATTCATTGATTTTGTAAGGCGACGATGCGAAGAGCCTTTAAAACAATTACTGTCATTAGAATAATTTTTGAAAAACATTGGAAAGCTTTTCAAAGCTTCAAATATTTAAGTTTGACATCATCTTCCTGATATGGTATCTATCTATTCCTCAAAGCGCCGAAGTGATCTTCTCAACCGTTACAGAATTGGATTCAACACCACCGGCAGCGTACTTGGGGATTTGGAATCGCCAAGAATTCAGCATCTTTAGGTTCAAGCAATTCGCGAAGCTGCTGGACATTAGACGGCGTCGGAGTAACCGTCATACGGATGGAAAATTCAAATTGTTCCGATACCAGTTCAACGTCATGAGAAGCAACGGTGAGCTCCCGAATGTTTGCCGTAACGTAGCGTTCAACGAAACGTGCGGGTATGTTTTCAACTAATCTTGATAAGTGTTTCTTTTTCGAAATATTTGAATCCATATATATTTACAGAAACGTGTTTATACCGTTGTGTTGTCAACGAAAAAGACGATATGCTCAGAACACCAAAACAAGGCAAATACGTTCGCAGTACCGCGAAATACGATTCCGTGAAGACTCACATTATGCGTTTCAATCCAACCGTGTCCCATTACAGAAGAGAGCACGCCCTTCAACCGGTTGTATTTGCCATCAGACATGCCGGAAAAAATCATGTACGACCAATATCAGGAATCACACGAGTTCTGCGGCCGGGTGATGAAACGACTCAACATAACTCTGGTTAAATTGGACCACGATCAGTGTGAAAAGTGCGCGATTGAAGAACAGCATAAGGAAGATTTCCATCACACTGTTGACCCCCCCCTCCATCCTGGTGAAGCTGTCTGCCAAATATGCGAGGATTCGAATGCTCATGAATGGTTGGCAAATCGTTCAAGGAGTATGTATCGCGATGATGCGTTTCTTCCCGCAAACTGGATGCGTTGTGCCAGCGGTTGATCTACAAAATGGGCATGGTTTTATTGACTGTTACCATTTTATGTAGGTTGTTCAGATCCCGCGGCTTGAAGGGCTTAAAACCGTCGGTTTTTCCCAGAGGTTGCTAGTTTTCAACGCAACTTTTACTCCTGTAGGAAGCTACCCTAAAACGTGCTCCGTGAATGCCTGCATATGGGATGGACCAACTGCAAGCAGATCAGCATAAGATATCAGCTCAGCTGCCTTGCACGAGTAGTTTATCACTTCAACGATAGGGCCAAGATTCCCGAAAATCAAAGCAACCCGTGCTTCGAAAAAGACGTATTTATCTTTTGCTGGATCGTTTTCGCGAAATCCAACATTCAATTTGATTTGTGATAGGAAATCAGAATAAAGTTAAATTATATTATCATCGCAGTGCTGTTGTAAACAATCATGTGTTTGGCAGCGAATCTTGTCCTAACTGTGTGATAACCACGATTCGTTTTTCGGCCTGGCTCTGGCGGGTTTTCTTCCGTTTCTTATATTTTTGGTGCTCCGCTCCGCAACCGGAGAAAACGGAATACGGTTTTTTGACAACCGCACCAATACGGTAATATCGGTAAATTGGTACCCTCGACACCGCACCGGTGGTTGGTAACCGGGTTGGAAAATGACCGGGTTGGAAAATACAGCCGGTTGGAGCAGCCAGTTCGTAAATTTGATAACTCGACCCAACCGAGCCGAGCGTTGCTATTTGAAGAAAAATAAGCAAAACAAGTTGAAACGTTAAAACAACATCTTCATTCGAGTGTTTCCGATTTATTTTCAAAGTGTTATTGGCTAATTTCACATTTATTGTGATATGTTGTGAAACAAATAGTGCATCAAAACCCCGTGGAAGGAACTAGACGCAACAAGAGAACGAAGTGCTTCGCAGGGCTTGGCTCTCCCAAGATCCAATCTTCGGGACAAACCAGAACGTCGAAAACCGGAAGGAAAGAGTATACAAATATACCCTGGACGAAATATTTTGGGAAAAGGAACCCGTGCAAAAAAAAATTTGGGTTTTTTTGGTTTTTTTTTTTTTATGGAGGGGGGGGGGGGGGTGGGGGGGTGAAAATAAATAAAAACTATCTATTTCGTACCTACAAGCGGGGGGGGGGGAGGGTAAAGGTACAGCGGGCCGCGCGACAAAAGAATATGGGGTCAATTGTAGAAGTCGAGTCGAGCAACTCGATTCGACACTTGTCACTGTCGAGTCGAGCAAAATAGCGCATTACAGAAGCCGACTGAATTTGATCGATTCGGCAACCAAACTCGACTGTTTACTGTAGTGTTGAAATTTTTCAAAAGGTCATTGAAATATTACACCATGCAATAATTCAGGACTTTCATCAATTTGGCTGCCATTTTTGACAGTCGAAGAATAAGTATTTACATTTCTTACTCTTGTGTTATCAATTATACTAATGTTTTTGTTATTCAGAAAACCTCATTGGGACGCTAAGTTGCGATTTGAAGTATTTTTCGAGGAAGTTATTTATTAATATGTGGTCAAATGTCTATTTCAAAGATAATTCAGAAGAGGATTTACCTTGTTATCACCAACCAATTTGTGCCTGAACATAGCCATTGACAGCATTATTTCTTTAAACATTTAACATTCAAAGGTTGTTGTACAGATATGCAGTGATCGATCTCACTTCAACGATTTTATCTCGAAGTTCTCTGGCTTTCTGGTTGAGCATTCAAAGTTTTTCCTAAGCTTCTTGTACCCTAAGCGGGAAATTTTTCAGAATCAAGGATTTGTTTCTATTTTAGGAGGATTCTCCAGCGGGTTAGTCACTCTGCCACATTGTGTTTGTGTTTCAGTTTGTCGGAAGTGTTTTCTGTGTTTCAAATTGTCTGCCAATAATACAATCGAAAATGTATGCTTATTGGCAATCATGAACCTTTTTGACAATTGATACACGCACACTTATGCAGCATCTTAATTACATCAGTGCAAGAGAAAGGAAAACAAAACCGTGAGAAAACAAACAATCATCGATTCGTGTAAGTGGTTCCAGAAATAAATTTATATTTTATATGGTGGCGAAGGTGTTTGCAGTATGGCGGATTGTGTATTTGAGGATGTTAACACATGGTGACTTACCCCCAGGGATTCTTTGAACTTTGGAAGAATTTTTGAAAACTGCTTTGGTATCGAAACATCTTGATTTTGGTGTTTTAATTCTTCTCTGCTAAACTTCTTACCAATCAAATAACTCAAACGAGGTGAGATGGAAACCAAGGAATTGTAATTCTTACATGAATTTGTGTCCTAGCTCATAATACGATGCGAACGGTTGGGAAGATTGTGTTTACCATATTTTAATATGGTGCCATGGGCAATGAATATCATTATGCCCATATGAATGATTTTTCTATAGACTGCTTCTTGGCTTTGTCTGTTATTATCTCTTGAATATCAAGGAAGCTCTCTCCTGATCTTCTGCAAATATCTTTGCTAAAATTTCAGTGAGCTTCCTCCTGAACTTTTGGCAAGTTTCATCATGAACTTTTTGGCAGTCACTCCTGATTTTCTTGGAAAACCAAACCTTCCAGAAACATTTGGTTAGTTTTTCCCTGAACTTAGTTACCACTTCTGATTCTGTGAGGAAAATTCCTCAACAACTTTGGGAAAATTTAAAATTTCTTTGGGAAAAACAGAATTTCTTAAAAAATCATCCTTATCATCTTGTTCCTGAATTTGTGTGAAATTCTTGCTTGAACTATTAGGAAGTACCCCCTATAATTTTTCCTGTTCTTCTGAGAATGTACTCGAATGTAGTATCTACCTGAACTTCTGGGAACTCCTGAACCTCGAGCATGCTCTCAGGAGAGCTAACACTTCTGAGTAGTTCCAACTAAACTTTTGAAAAGTTTCCTTTGGAACTTCAGGGAAGTCCTCACCTGACCTTCAGAGAAGGTCTTTCATGGAAGTTGTGAAGAATTCCTTCTCAGCTTCTAGGTTGTACTCCCTCTCTGGTAAGTTTCTTCCTGAAATTCGGGAATATTTTTTCCGGCGCCTATTCTTTCTTAACTGAGCTCCGAGGAAAATTCTACCAAAACATTGGGAATGCCCTCTCCAGAATTTCTGGGAAAATTCCCTTAAATTTGTTGGAAGTTTCATCCTGAACTTCTGAACTTTAGGGATGTTTTCTCCTGAACTTCAGGGAAGATTGTTCCTAAATTTGTGAGAAATTCTTGCTCAAACTACTGGGAAGTAACCCCCATAACTCTGGAGAGTTTCGTTTTGTTCTTTGGAAAGGTTTCTTCCTGAATTTCGAGAAATCCTGATTCTGAAATTCTTAAATGTTTTCCACTGAACTTCGGGAAAGCTCTCTAGCATTTCTGGGAAGTACGGAATAAACTTTTGGGAAGTTTCTTCTGGGACTTCTTGAAAGTCCTTTCCTGATCTTCAGCTCTCCGGAAATTCTAGGACGTATCGTCCAGAGCTATATGCAGTTTGTTTCTGTTTTTTTTTGTGAAATTATAGGTAGTGGTTAATTCATCCCTGGTTAGTTTCTTCCTGAACTTCAGGGAAGTTTATTTCTGAACTTCTGGGAAGTTTATTTCTGAACTTCTGGGAAGTTCCAGTTTGAATTTCTGGGAAGAACTTCAAAACCTTTGGAAAGATCCAAAGTTCTAAAAAATCCTCTTCCCTATGTTGCTTCCTGATGCTCTGAGAAGTCCTCTCCTGATTTTCGGGGAAGTTCTATCCTAAACTTCTGGGTATGTTAAGTCCTGATAGTGCTGCTTGAACTACAAAGAAGTGCTCTCCTTCTGAGATCCTTCTGCCTGATCTTCGGAGAAGTTCTTGTTTAGAGGAAGCATCACTTTTACTGTTGTTCTAAGTCTCCGTGCGGTCACCAACTGGGCTTGAGAGCCAATATTAGTATCACAGAAGAAATAGTTTTCAAACGAGAAATAAAATTTACTTTTTGTTATTCCGACCCAACGCATTAATGGTCCTAATAAATAGAACTCCCGGTCAATTTCCTACCATTTCCACTTAACATGATTTTTCTGGCTCCACGCCACAAAAGCCTCAAGCGATTTCCACATAAATTTTAATCAGTTCATGAGCCATTCGAACTGACCGTAATTTGTTTTGTTTTTAATAGTACGGACATTTTTTGCTAGAAGTATATTGTTTTTCAGTGTTCATACCTTGCTCAGCCTATTACCACTAACCGATGAAAACGCGTATAAAAACAAACTCTTATGGCTGGCCCACAATAGAAACGTTGCAGATGCGTTTGCGTGAATTTGACAGTTTTCCCATAGGTTTTCTGTCAAATATACGTCAACGGATCGCAAACGTATCTATTGTGGGTGACCCTTTACTCGACAAAGTGTGACATATCAGGCACTAGTTTCCGTGGGGTCGGTTGAGTCGACCAACTCGATACAATTTCGCCAATCTCGACATTTATAATAGCAAAATAGACTTGTCGAGCAAAGTGACGGTCGACTCGACTTCTATAATTAGCCCCCTATGTTTCATAACTGCGGCACTTCGATTTTCAATCAAAACCACATGTGTGACACACTTTTGACAGTTGAGCTTATGGAAATAAAAATGGTATAGCAACCTTGCCAATATGCATTGCCTGGTTGCCAGGCTCAGCAGAGAACAACAATTTGGGCTGTCAACACATCGGCACCTTCGGCACATTATGGGAACTCCCAGAACATTGCAACCCTTCTGGACACACTAAAAAAAAAGCGAAATAGCACAGAAGAAAAGTGTGCTGAGCGATTCACCCCTTGCTGTTACCCGTAATTTGGAATAATGTTACGGAAATCAAAAAATGTTTCTCAATTGTTCTCATTCACTTTTTAAATAGATGCATTGGATCCAAATTCAAATGCATGTGGAACTCAAATAATTAAGCACTATTGAATTAAATTAATAGTTTTGAGTTTGATTGAAACAAAGCAAAATAATGAAACAAGATACAAAAAAAGTACGACAGTGTGACAATTATGCGAGGGTTGGGCTTGCGATTAATGCGTTGAAAACAAAGTACATGAAGGGTAGAGGCTCACGAGAGGACAATGTTAGCCACCTACCACGAGTTCAGATCGACGGTGATGAAATCGAGGTAGTAGACGAAATCGTGTATCTGGGCTCATTGGTGACCGCCGATAACGACACCAGCAGAGAGATACAAAGGCGCATTATGGCTGGCAATCGTGCCTATTTTGGACTCCGAAGGAAGATCGAACAAAGTTCGCCGAACTACAAAGTTGACCATCTACATGACATTAATTAGACCGGTAGTTCTCTACGGCCTCGAAACAGGACATTGCTAGTGGAGGACCAACGCGCGCTTGAAGTCTTTGAACGGAAGGTGCTGCGTACGATCTACGGTGGAGTGCAGATGGAAGACGGAACGTGGAGGAGGCGAATGAACCACGAATTGCATCAGTTGCTGGGAGAACCTCCCATCGCACACATCGCAAAAATCGGTCGACCACGATGGGCTGGGTATGTCGTAAGAATGTCGGACGACAGCCCTGTGAAAATGGTTCTCGAAAACGAACAGTACAGCCATGGACCGATTACAATGGAAACAACTTCTTTGTACAACAGAGGCTATACCGGCCTTGGTCTAATTGGTAAGGTAAGGTAAGTGAAAAATGCGATTATTTACGCAATGTGACAAAACAACTTGCTATTTTTTGGGACTTTTTTTTCAGTAGAACGGCGAATGTAACTTTTACGCGATTCCCGAAAATGAGAAAGTCACGAAAATGCGAAAAAGGGTACGGGCCTCAGTTATAAAATCAGCCACCGGCAACAAAGCAAAACATTTTAGCAGCCGAGGGGCTACTGGCGTATTGAACGAATAAAACTAAATGAAATAAAAAGAAGAAGACGATTTGAACCATTTGTTACCCATTTTTGAGGACCCGGAAAGGAAATACCATATTTTCAACCTGGTCATATCTAGAGCACATTTTCAATTGGTCGTAAGTAACATATTGTCATCATCAAGAAAATCAATGTAGGAGTTTTGGAAATTAGTTTCAAATCCTATTTTTGAACCAAGCTATAATATTAGAAATCAAATACATGGAACCAACCAAGTTAAGCAAGGTTTAGCCTTACATCAATACAGATTTCCATTTAGTTGAATTCCAAATCGATTTATTCGATAAATTTTAGTCTTTAAACATAAGATAGGGAAAATGCGACCTCATTACAAGTCGTTCGGAAAGTTATCACGTTACATCCGCCGGGTGCGTTACGTCGTGTCGCAAAATAATATGTCGCATTCGTCAAGTCTGTTTTGACATGCAATCACCTGTCAAGTTGCTTACACCAAAATGAATCGGCTGGAAAGGTCGGTGCGGAGCAAAGAAAAGCACTTAAGTCAAATTGACAAAGCGACGAATGCGACAAAAGTTCGTTATGGAGTAGTTTGTGACTTAGGCCAATTTTGTTAAATAATATATAGCAACAATCCGCTGCAATTCATATTATGTTGTGTATATTTAATATTGAGGAGTACCCAAGCTATCATTCCGTGAAAAAACATCATTTTCGTTTATGTTCTTACTTACGACCTATTGAAAATTTGCTCTAGATATGTAGATTTGTATGGGGGCAAAAGAAGGTCAATTTTAAGTAAAAAATTGAACTACTTATACTAATAGTACCGAATTGAAATTTTAATGCAATAATTTTGTAAGTTTTTCTGATCAAATGGTATATGAATGAAGTTTCTGTTCAGTCGAAAGAGAGTTATAAGCGTTCAAAAACTTGTCACTTTAGCGTGACGCTCTCATTTTTCAAAATTTTGAAATGACACCCGGTACAGAAAAGAGAAACGCTACGTTAAAAGATAGTGTGACAATTATGCGATTATTTATGCAATGTGACAAAACAACTTGCTATTTTTTGAGACTTTTTTCGAACAAACGTATGCATATGATTACAAAAATTGAAAATACATGTTATTTTAAGCTTCCTCGCAGTCAAAATCACGAAATCCGTCGAACGTCGAATGTTACTTTTATGCGATTCACGGCAAATTAATTCATTCTCGCTGACCTGATGCTTGATACTTTTCAATCAGAATTTATATAGATCTTGTCGTGATTAAATAATTCGACAAAGATTTTTCATTAGGGCCTAACTGACAAACGTACACAATGGTTTTTTTTCTCGTTTCGGAGAGGAAGAGTTCGCCTATCCGATGAATTGGAGGCTTCCATGGGTAGCCTTTGTGCCACGAGAAATTTACGGAAGGAGCCATTGTTTACCTTTGTCAGTTAGGACCTAATGAAAAATCTTTGTCGAATTATGTCCACTCAGGCCCAGGTGTAGCAACCGGATTTCAACTCACTTTGCTTGCTGATGGTTAATGAATGACAGCCATCGAACGCGGTAACAAAAGAATCGGACGCTATGGATGATTGGCTTTAGTTAACAGACATATTCATTTACACGTTCTTGTAAAATTCAATCGAAAACTTTAAATTGAAAAAAAAAACCGAGCTTCCGATTTATTTTTATAACCCGATTTAAACACACATTGTACCAAATATTTCACTGAAAATGCGTGCACTTTTTAATGTTTTTCACTGCTCGGTCTATGTGCACGAATTGCATCTGTTCATCGAATCGGTTTTTGGAAGTACATTAATGTATTTTCCCAAAGAATCCGGTTTCAATCACGTGGAATTTTCGTATTGTTTTGGCTGCGCATTTCAATGCACGCCTCAACTATTTTTGGAGAAATATCTGAGAATAACTGATTTTAACCTTGAACCTGATCCGTTTTGGATCCGATTGTCTGAATTATGAAAATAAGCTTTCCTCCGGAAGGAAAACCTACTGTATTGTAATGACCTTTATCCGAGAAATCCTTCAACAGACGTCACCGAATTTTCCAACAACTGCACGAAAAAAAACCCTCGCCTACTCACCCACAAATCGAATCCGCGACTATCTCTGCTCTCAGGATTGGCCCCTTTCCACCCATCATCATCATCGTCATCAGCAATCGGTTCAAAGGAGCAGTCAGTTCCCGTTTGATAACCGGGCTCCGACAAATGACAAATGCAGATTAATTAATCCGGTTCATTTTTTATGTTCGCATTTTTCCCCCCATAGTAATTTTTATGGCACTACTGTTGTGCTTGTGCCTGAGCGGGTGTGCGTGTACCGGGCACCAATGATGATGGAAGTCATTTAGCCCTGATGGATCCCCAATGCGCTTCAATTTGTTGATTGGCAAATCAAAAATCAATTGTGTCAACCGCCGCGGCGAGTGGCACGATCTGTTGGGGACACGCAATTGTTTGTGTGTGTTTTTTTCTCCATCGTTCCAAACCCTCACTCCTTTTCAGCCCCTTGGGTTTTTTTTTCCATCAACTTAAAATCGGGAAATGCCTAAAATATTACGTTAATCGGATTTGCCGAAATTTAAACCCTATCATATCTGCTTCAGTAGTTGCCTATGTGTAAAATGATAAAAAATCTTCCATGCTTTTCCTGTCTCAAAAATAATCATCATCACACGCTTCCGTCCGCGGTTTCGTATTATAAAAATCAGACTTCCTGTATTCGACACCGTTTCCGTTTCTTCTACTACTATTTTCATGTGTTGTTGTTGTTCTTCTTGCTTCTGTCTATCCTTTGTTCAGGGAGGGAGGGATGGAGCAGTCCGAAAGATGCGATTTTCTCTCATTTTGTTTTGTCTTCCATTCTGTGTATTGGTGAAAGGGAGGAATTTTACAAGAGCCTATTTGTCGATTGTCAAAAAACTTGCGTCTTCTTCATCTTCTTAATATTTAAAAATTTCCATTTTTGCTAGTTTTCGCGATTTTCCTTCTTCACTAAATCATCATCATCATCATCTCTTGATTCGCTATTTTGATTCTCCGTTTTCTGGGTTTGCTTTGTTGCCCTTTGTTTGCGTTCACGCACACACACACGCGCGCCCCCCGCTTTCGGGTGCGGGCGTGCGTGAGCGGATAAAAACTGTCCCAACACTTGCCCAATAAATTGCAATCGTCTCCTTCTCGATTATACCTTTGTTACCACTTATTCACTTTAACTACAATAATAATATTTGAACTACATCTCTGCTGTTTTTCTCATTATTTGTTTTGCTTTGATTTTCTAACCTAGAAATGTGTGGGAGCGCCACAGCAGCAGCGCCTCTGGCGGCAGTCACTTCTATGATGAACTACCATCATCGGTTGGCAGCTTGGTAACGAGCCGTTGCGAGAGCAGGTGGTGGTGGTGGTGGTGATGCTGCTGCTGCTGCTGCTCGCTAACGGATGGTGATAGTTCGTCCTTACCGCCGTTGTGTTGATCTTCCATCGACGTCCGAATTTGAGAATGCGCCGCGGACATCGATGTGAGGTCCTCACGTAGCTTGATGAGGTTCTCCACTGCCAGGTTACCCTTGGCTAGCAGTTCTGCCCGATGGCTTTCGAAATCGCTGGAGGTATTGAGATGTCGCTGCTGTTGCTGCTGCTGGAGGTGATGGTCGTTGAAGCTGACGGAACCGAGCTTGCTACCGGTCGACGAGGTGGACGACGCACTGGGACTGGCACGTTCCCGTTTGATTATTTCCGGTAGGAAGTGAAGCGGGCTGGTGGCACTGCGCTTGCTGCTAACCTTGGCAAGAAGGGCTGCTGAAGGATCTTCTGATCCCGAGGACTGCCCCGAAGACGATCGGAGGCTGTTGTTCTTCATCAATTGATCGAACAACGCCCCGTGATGCATCTCTCCCGGTTTCTTGTCCAAACTGTGCCGAATGATATCATCCAACAACGACCCGTTCGTACTCGTGCCATCGTATATACTTTCGGCAAGCTCGCGAGCGGTCTTCGGTCCTCCCCCACTGCCGCCACCACTATTACTCACCGTACCGGACAATTTGCTTCCCTGCTGCTGCTGCTGCTGCTCTTGCTGAAACCTCTGAATAATCGGTGATGTGAAAATGTTTTCACCTGAACTGCCGCTAGGTCCACCGGCTCCTCCTGTCGCTCCCGATTGTCGACCGAAATCCATCGGCAACCCGGAGAATCCTGCTGCCGGATGTGACCACAGGAAAGGTGATGCGTAAGGTAGCTGGGAAGCCATCGCCGGGTCGAACATCGGCATCTTCAATCCACCGTTCGGTGACGCTCCCGGATATTGATTCTTCATTTGTTGCGTCTTTGCACTTGACCCCATTCCCATGTTCTTGCTTTTATCCATGCTCCTCATGCTACTGGTGCTCCCCAAATCGGACTTCAATCCATCCAAGCCGGGCTGCGGTTTTGGTTCTCGCTTTCGGGGCCTCATCAAATGCCGTTCTTTAACCTTGTATTCCAAAGTGGAATGTGGAACACCGTAGTAGCTGCCTGCCCGATGCACCGACATTTCGCCTCGTTGCACCGCCTTGACTGCTTCCACCAGACTGTCCCGGTCGTAGTTCCTATACTTGCCTCGCTTTGGTCTTGTTCCTTTGCCACCGGTGCCTGTGTTAGCCAGCTGCTGGGCAGTCATCTGAGTGATGTTGGGATTGGTGCCGAAGCGGGAAATGTCCGTACCTCCCAGATTTTTGATGACCGAAATGGTTGGCCGTTTGTACTGCTGCTCCATCGATTCCATCTGCTGTTTCAGCAGATCAGACTGGTGATGTTGTTGAAAATTTTTGCTAATACTCCGGGCTATTACGTCGTTGATGGATAGCATCGACTTTCCGCCGAGTAGGCTGGGTGGCGATTGGGAATTACTTCTAGGCCGGATGCCGCCCATTGGTGGCGATATCACGGACATGTGGTTTGGTGCTTGGGCAGAGGTCGGCTGCTGGGGACTAGCTATGTGTACTGGTCTTGGAGTGGAGCTGTTGGTGCTGGGACCAGGTCCGACGACCAAGCTGCTGAGATCACGTACCGAGCTGGCACTGTTGATCGGCGGCGAGGGGGTGGAGAGGTTGTGATGGTCTCCGTTTTTACTAGCTGCTAGCAAGGCTGCAGCGGCGGCAGTGGTCGGTAGTGGAGCCTGACCGGGAACTGGCTTGTAGGACGGAATTTTCAGTATAACCTGCGAATCGTCACTCCCGCCATCGTTCAGGTCCATGGAGGAGGTGGTTGTCTCCGGTGTACCGGACGCCGTTCGGGACTTGCTCTGTTGATGCTGTTGGAGGTACGGGAATAGGCGTGGATCGATCGGTTGACCGTTGTTCAGCGTCGGAGTGCTCGCATTGGGTCGTTGCGATTCGGTATTACTGGTAGCCTTTTTGATCTGTTCGGTGATCACTTCCTGTTGCTGGATAACTTTCTTCAGCAGTTCGGGAAGTGTGGCGATAGCTGCTTGGGTAGCTGACGCTTCATCCGAATTGCCGGATTGTGGAGCTGTGGTCGCAAGTTGCGGCAGAGTGCCCGCCAGCAGAAGCCTTTGCAGTTGATACAAGAAGTTGGGATCAATCAAACTATTAGCAGCGGCTGCCAGTGGAGATGACTGTGGCGTTGCCGTCTGCAAACCGGATGCCTGCTGAGGGGTTTGTGGCTGCTGAATGGCTTTCAACATCGGTGGTTCCGGCGTTGGCAGCTGCTGGGGAGGCGTCGACGGAGCGGAGGTAGGCTCGGGTTTCGGAGTACTACTGCTGCCACCGTACAGGCGGAGATATGCCTCGGCGATGGCCTGCTGGTTGAGCTTCATTTGGTACGCGTCTTGTTTGCTGGCAGCGCCGCCGACGTCGTCGTCGATCGAGTCCTTATCGTCATCGTCGTCGTCCTCCAGCGCCGATAGGGGCATGTGGTGCAGCATTTCGCGCTTGTGTTCCATCGCCAGCTTGTAGACCTTGTTGCGGAGCGTTGACCGTGGGATGCCGTACTGGACCGCGGCCCGCCGGGTACCCAGCTTCCCATTCAGGATGTCTTGCAGTGCGCTCTGCAGTTCGTCCTCGGTGTAGGTCCGCCGACCGCTGATCGGGGAGAGGCGCGGCTTGGCCCTGCGAAAGGTGGGGAGAGAGAAAGAGAGGGATACAGTGTTAATTTATTTGAGTAAATCGGGAATGTTCGGGAATGGATTTCATTTTGGTTGCTTAAGGGTTGCAATGTAACCGAAATTTATTTTGACTGTTTGGTACCGTTGGACGATAACAGCAAGTGGCCCAGCAAAATAAAGCTTGTGAAAATTAGTAAAGATCTTTAGAACTGCGCGTAAATTACACCGGCTATTTAGTATACTTAGGGTTCTACCATGTTCAAATAGTTGGGCCAGTGTCAAACCAATAGTACTATCTTTCCCTTCTTACAACATTCAATTAATAATCTGGTTTTCGGCCATTGGCCAGGTCACTATAGTTCTGACCATCAATACGCTTGTTTTCGAGTTATCATGCGATTTGGACTATCGCATGGTAGGTTTTCGCTCACTCGTCAGAAACTGGCCGTTTCCTGAAATGTGCCCTAAATATGCCTGGGTGGTCTTGTAAACTCCAGACCAGAACAATGAGTTGCAAGATTGCGTCGATAAGATAAATAACGTGCACTAAAATATTGAGATGTTAGTGATTAAGTTCGAAGAAGCTTTTGATTCCGCCGTAAAGCAATGTAGAAAACATGGTACAAACAGCTGAAACAGCTGAGATTGTCGCCGGCCAAGACTGCCTTGGTGGCGGGGCCCACAACGGCACCGCGAAAGCTGAAAACCAATGCAGCTGAGAGGAAAACCGAAGAGGTAAAAATTAACTCCCAGAGGGTAGAAGTCACGCCTTTTTTACGTCGAAGAAGCCAAGATCTTCACCAGAAGATGGGAGAATAAGCGGCTCCGAGGCCCTCAAAGACGCTCCTAGCACTGGAACATATCCGACAAAGAGAGTAATCACCGAAGACGCCAATTTAACGACTTTCTAGTGTGTAACACGCCAGTAACATTCCGTGTCGAATCATCGGTAACAAAAGTAAGATACAGAGCAGAAAGAACAGGTCTGGGAAACGGAAAAACATCAAGAAGTGGACTGAAGGCGACGCGCTCATAATCAAAGCAAGCGGAGTTCCTGCATGCGGGCGAAGCCGTAACACAAGAACTCAGTTGCAGACGTGCAGAAAATCAGGGGATTTCGAAATGGTGAGATGATCCTCGAGTTGAAGAGGAACCCGAAAGCTAGCAGCACTCTCTCTAGCAAGAGATAACCGAGAAAGCCATAAGCAAAGTGGTTGTGTCCGAAAGTTTCCCTCCAATATAAGGATTTGGACGATGTTGCCTCGGAGGAAGAAATATGTGTAGTCTTGAAGAAAGGATGAGATCAAGCCTCTAATTGAAGCAGCCAACAAGTCACTGAAAATTTAAGTAGGCTGGCCAGTGTTCCCATAGTAGTCCGGCTACATTGCACGAAACTGCAAAGGAAACCCAACGAGTGGCCTGACGTACGACAACCCTGGAAATCCATTACCGGCTCTGCAACAGCTAATCGACCGACAACCGAGGCAGTTGATCCAAATCGTGCTACTTATGGATATGACATTCGTTGGCGTGCTTCTCGCTGCAACCTTCAACCACCATCACCAAGCGGATGCAATGACCTTACGAGCAGCGAATGTATTATATGGTCGGTCGTCGTCGAGAGCGAACTGTTCAAATGACCGATGTGGACTTCCGATCTCCTGACGTTTCGAAAGCGCTCTCGAACAGCTTTTCACAGTTAGCTTATTGTCGGCTCTAAATTTAGTCAATTTAGTCTAATTTAACCTCATTCTTCTTCTTCTTCTTCTTCTTTCTTCTAGGCGTTTCAAGCTTCTGTAGCGAGCGTTTTGTCGGTTCTCAACATAGTGTTCTAACTGTACTTCAATAGTAATTAATTGACAGCCACTAGCAGCTGCATGGATTTATATACTATTAGGCAGAGATGCTCTAAATATGCCCAGAGAAGTCGAGCAAATTGCCAACCCGAATGATCCCCTTGACCAAACGGGCAATCGAAACCGCCGTCACTCGATTGATAATACCGTGCCCTCGCCGGATATCTGAGACCAAGATGAAGGCTTCTTCACCAATAACTGAAGCGGTGGGAAGTGGTGTTGCTGCCAAAACCGGGAAACATCCCGGAGATCTCTCGGATACAATCGGCACCATAGCAGCACATTTGTTGCAAGTCGATTGACGGTTGTGTGTTGCTTGGGATTACCGAGTACGCGCAGAGTGAGAACGGCCTGTCGAACATGCAGTTTGGCTCTCGGAAGGGCAGGTCTGACTGTGCAGTGGCCAACCTTGATGCGAGGAACGCGTTCAATAGCGTCAGTTGGGAGGCCACTGCTAACTCGCTCCAGCGCTTCCGGGCTCCTGGGTACCTGTACATGATTCTGGAAAATTACTAGCAGAAACGTGTACTGGTCTACAACCTGGAAGCGGGCCAGATATGTGTCCAAAACACCTCAGGAGTTCCGCAAGGGTCTATCCTGGGCCCGGTGCTTTGGAAAACAATGTACGACGAAGTTGAGTTGAGACTAAAGTTCCCTGTGGTGGTTAAGATTATCGGTTTTGCGAACGACATCACGATGGATGAGCTCCAGGAAACTGGATTTAGGTCATCACAAGTCGGAGGTGAGTGTGGTTAACAACCGGAAGTCGGAGCAACAGGGAACGATTAGCGCGTGTAACTGCACAATCGCCGCAAAACGGTCCTTGAAGTACTTGGGGGTCATGATCAATGACAAGCTGCCCCATTGGTTGACCACGTCGATTATGCCTGCACAAAGGCTTCCACAGCTATTGCGGCACTATCTCGAATGATGTCTAATGGCTTGGTGTGAAACTAGATGTTTCACTCGACAACAACTCAGCAGCACAAGACTCTTGGAACTGGGTCACAGGGTCGGCGCACTACTGGGCAAACTGGAGGGGCTTCGCGGACTAAAGGGCACTCAAGCTTTCAAATAAATAAACTAAACAGAACGGATAAACTCATACACTGTATTCTATCTGCTGTTTTTCGTGTGGTTGGACATAGGACGTACCTTCAAAACTACGAAGACGACGGTGACTACGACGACTACAGTCTCGCGAGCGCTCGCGATAAGGTGCCAGAAAGATTCCGGCGAGGGCGGACGAAGAAATGCCAACCTTCGGCAAGATGGTGGTGGAACTACCGGCTGGTGTACCGTTGGTTACAGCGCGATGGCGGTCAGACTGACGCGTCTACCGTTCGTAGGCTGTAGTGCGATGGCGGTTGGTTCGCTCACTTCGACCGAGACGGTGATTTGGTGACGGGCTGGGATAGCGGTTGCGGAGCTGGTTCTGATGCACAGGCGCTTCCTCCTGACGTAGCCGGTCGACGACGGCAAGGCCGCCCTCTGTCGAACCGGGGAGGGTCTCTCTCCTTGATATTTAGGGCCTTTGCCCGAGATGGATATCCTCTTTTACACTTATGGCCCGAAGCCAGAGGAATGTGGGTCCTTCGCTATTAGGTGTTGGTGACTAAAAAGCCTCCTCCACCGTAGCGTGCACTGGCGGTCCTTGACTCGCCAACCAAAAGAGTGATTCCAATAAACGGACAAAAAAGGTCCAAACTCGGCGTAGCTTCAAACGTATAATTCCGCAAAACTGAACACTTCTGGTCTACACGCTCACCTGTAACAAAGTGGACGATCCCTGTTCACCGAGCATCCAAGAACCCTTCAGCTCGTCACCCGTGACTTTGTGTCACCATTTTTCCATGGCTTTGCGCGCCTTTTGCAGCCCTCGACCGTTAAGCATGGCCATGATGTCTGCCCAGTGAGTTTCACCGCTACTGTTTGGTATGTTTACTTGAATGCTCGATCACATGGTGCACATTAAAAAAAAACATCGCATTTCGCTTATTGTAACAGGACGGTTACAGGTGATACAAGGGAGCAAGCGGAAGCTCTTGGCCAGTGTGGCTTTGTCTATACTCAGGTATGGCGACGCAGTCTGCCTCATTTTGGGTTTGATGCTTATTTCCATTACCATGAGAGAGGACGTCTATCTATGGTCAAACGATAACGCGAATGGAACAACTCCACAGAGGATCGGGGACCCACCGACTGAGACCGGAGCTATCTGGATGGGTTGGTCGGTGACACGAGGAAGTTAACTTTCATTTGACGCAGATTTTGTCAGGCTATGGCTGCTTTAGACAGTATCTGCAGAAGTACGGCCACGTCGAGTTCCTCGCGTGTCACAAATGCGCGGATGTAGAGGAATCCGCAGAACATGTGTTCTTCGTATGTCCTAGCTTTGATGGTGCGAGTAACAACTCCGGATAGTCTTGTCTAGAGGATGTGCTAAGAATCTGAAATGCAGTAAGTACAGCGTCCTCTCAAAACGTCCTAGAGCTCCAAAGAAGACGGCGCAATGACCAGCGGCAGGTCAGAAGGGACTAGCTAACTACTAAAGTCCTAAGTAGTTAGACACAGTGGGTGCTCAAAGCCCCATCCTAAAGTTATACCGTAAGGTAGTCAGCACAACAGTGGAATATAGCTATTTCACGGTAGTCGTCTGAAGAGTGCTGAACATGAGGTTCTCCAAATATCTAAGAAAAATTATGGGGACCTATTTTCGGAACCTTACATTGATCTTTGAGACAGGCAGAAGAGAGGGAAGCATAACAAATACGACAAGTTTTCTTCGAAGCTCTGTAGTCGTCTCGCTGCTGTGAGTATTATAGCTGGACACTGAAGTCATGGAGAGTTATGATCGTCGGTTTTGCGAACGATGTGGTACTCCTAGTAAATGTTGGATCACAAGAGGAGGTTGAGGTGCTCGCTACAGAAGCGATAGATACTAAGAAAGACTGTATACGGAAGAAGAAATTGACGATGGTATATCACATAAGGACCGCATCGTTAATTACACTAGTCGGCAGTGTTTCACTCCCTTCAAGTATATATGTTGAATTTTATAGATTTCGCCACGCTGAATTCAAATATGGGCTCAGAAATGCTGTAACACGTCCAGTTTTTGAGAAAAATGTGATTAAAATTCACAAAAACACGTTTTTCCGTAGTAATATGATCTACCTAAGCAACAACCAGAATATTGGCTCTGCCCTTAGCAAGTTGGACTTGGATTTAATGGAATGGACCTCCCTGAATCCATTCGTGAACACAGATTTTTCGTAACACGTAAGATTGATGAAATAAACCGGGTTTTCATTCACAAAATTACGAATTTTCATAAAAATCAAGATTTCCTATTTTGAAAACATGAATTTTTGCTCCGCCCTTTGAATGTTGGGTTTGGATTTTATGAAATGAACCTCTCTGAATCCATTCGTGTTGAACAAAATGAGTTTTTATTCAGAAAATTGCGAATTTTCAAGAAAATCAAGATTTCCTATCAGTCAGTCAGTCAGTCAGTCAGTCAGTCAGTCAGTCAGTCAGTCAGTCAGTCAGTCAGTCAGTCATTTAGTTGAAATTTTCTCTATATTTTTCAACTTAAATTCACTTTGTCTTCTTTTTCCTTTTATATTTCTCCAAAGGTGTTTGCCTCTGTAGCATCCAGCAGTAGTCCGGTAGCATCGCTGGGCTCCATTTGCCAGCAAAGTTCTTTTCAGCCTGTGCGATATCTTGATGAAATCGTTCTCCATGTTCATCTGAGACGGCTCCCATATTCTATGGGAAGAAGTCCAGATGAGAATGCAAAAAGTGCAATTTAAGTGACATATTACATCCCAGTGCAGCATACGAATCAACCAGCTCTTGAACGATGTGTACATAATCCGGAGACTTTTCATTTCCCAAGAAGTGACCACAAACCTTTTGGAACGCATTCCATGCTCGTAACTCTGTCGCGTTAAGAGTTTGCCGAAAATTGTCGTCTTTAAGGAGTTTCCTAATTTGAGGGCCAACAAATACTCCTTCTTTCACCTTGGCTTCGCTCAATCTCGGAAACTTTTTCCTAAAAAAACAATATGGTTCTCCTTGAATATCCAGCTTTTTGACAAAATTTTTGATCAACCCAAGCTTAATATGTAGCGGAGGTAGTAAAATTTTGTCCCTGTCGACAAGAGGCAGATTTGACACATTTTTCTTCCCAGGTACCATCTCGGTACGTGCTGGCCAATGCTGCTGGTGGTAATGTTTATCCCTCGCACGACTGTCCCATTCGCAGAGGAAACAACAATGCTTTGTGTAGCCCAGTGAGCAATGCCACTACCTTAAGGTCTGCACAGAGATTCCACTGGTGTTCCGAATATTTGATCTTTTCAAAAAGTGTTTTTATGTTCTCATAAGTTTCCTTCATGTGAGCAGCAAATGCAACTGGCACTGAAGAATACTTATGTCCATTATGCAGTAACACTGCCTTCAAGCTTTTGCTTGAAGCGTCGATGAAGAGCCTCCAGTCAGTTGCGTGATACTCTAACTGTAGCTCTTCCGTTAAACCTTCGATGTTGTTGCAAAAGACAAGATCACCGTCCATCGAAAAATATTTAATGTTATCTGAATGTCTCTTCCTATAAGATGATACCTTTACATCTTTTTCCAGGACATTCCACTGTTTTAGCCTTGAAGCTAGCAGCTGCGCTTTGGTCTTGGGTAGCTCCAAATCTCGAATCAAATCGTTCAGCTCCTCTTGGGTTATAACATGCGGTTCCTCAGACTCCGAAGGTAAAAAATCTGGATCATCCTGAAAGCTTTTCTCAGATTCGCCTGGTTCCGAATCCAACTCATCAGCACGTCCAGCATTATTTGGAGATATTGGAACTGGCATTGCTTCGGAGTGCAATGTTGGCCTTGATGGGTATTCGATTTTATGCTTCAAAGCTTTGGAAAATCCATGAATTTTTGTCAAACAAAAGTAACAATCGCTCATGTGATTGGTTGGATTAGTCCACACCATAGGTTTGGCAAAAGGTAAGCCTTTGTGCGTACCTTTCATCCAACCAAGCAATGTTCGGTAGCATGAGCAACAGGAGTATGTTGGAACCCATGGAAACTCACGATTTAGAAGCTCCTTGTCAAAATACAGCTGATATGCTGTCTCCAACAAAGGTGTAAACCCCTTTCTCTGTTCCTTCAATATCACGTCTCCACAAATGCAACAAAATTTTTGCGGATCGTTCAGACAAATTCGCGACACTTTTACAAAAATAAAAAAAAAACGCGTCCGTAACACTAAAATAGCTAGCTTTGAATGAATAAAAAATGATTGTGCAAGGCTGAAGAGAGTCAACATGAGCATTAATTGACGCCAAAGCAAGACAGCAATAATGACACAAATTTTGTGCCGCAAATACGCCAATAGACCTTTTCGACATTTAATCGTCTTTCTTTGTCTAACATGCGGGGATTAATGCACGGTTTGGTTTCCCACAACTTCGTTGACTTCTCACTCGAACTGCTTCGAATCAAATCTTGCAGTAGTGTGCGCAAATTAAACGTCAAAAAGCTCTATAAAATGCCGCATTAAGCTACGTGCTTGAGGATTCTTGCTTTCTTTTTTAACATATCTTTTCCTTATTCTCTCGAGCAATAGTGACTAACACAGAGTCTTTTGTCTCTGTCTATTCTTTTGTTTTTTGAGTATTTGCGTGTTTTAATGCTGTCTTGCTCACTCCTATCCTAACTTAAAAATACGGCACTGCTGAATAGAGTATTTAATGAGGCGTTTCTGAAGGGCTCTGTGCAGCTGACTTTTGAATTAATGAATGCACTTTGAAGGTCTTCAGTTCCCAAACTGCAGTAAGAAGCAACATCAATATACTCAATATACTCAAAGAGGCACAGCTAAAGGGATCGTTCATAAATTACGTTATGCTTTGAGAGGGAGGGAAAGTGACGATGCATACAAAAATTTTCAAAAATCCATACAAAAAATGTGATAAAGAAAGGAGGGGGTTAAAAATCTGTATTTTTGAGCGACGTAATTAATGGATGGGTCTTGATTTTCATGAAAACTCGTAATTTTGTGAATGTAAACCCGGTTTTTACATCAACCTTACGTGTTACGAAAAATCCGTGTTCACGAATGAATTCAGGGAGGTCCATTTCATAAAATCCAAGCCCAACATTCAAAGGGTGGAGCTGAAATTCATGTTTTCAAAATAGAAAATCTTGATTTTCATGAAAATTCGTAATTTTGTGAATGAAAACCCGGTTTATTTCATCAATCTTACGTGTTGCGAAAAAATTGTGTTCACGAATGGATTCAGGGAGGTCCATTCCATAAAATCCAAGTCCAACTTCCAAAGGGCAGAGCCAATATTCTGGTTGTTGCTTAGGTAGATCATATTACTACGGAAATACGTGTTTTTGTGAATTTTGTAACCAACCGTTTTTAGGTTACAATAAAACCATCGTGTTCAGTGTTGTCAGCTTGATTTTGTTTAAATCTCATTCGTGTTATTTATAAAATATTGTCAGTAAATGTTTAGATACTAAATTAATGTTTGTGCTCCGTTTTAATTATGCGTTTGAGATAACATTTGTTTTGTATTTATTAGCACCGATTGGTATCATTATTATTATTATTATTAGGTTTTTGCTATTATTATTTTTGTTATTTGCTATTGTTTTTCGTTGCATAATATGTACATCTATAGTTTAAACAAAATAAAATAAGATGTAAATACTATATAAATTAAATCCAAAAATTTAATACATGAACTTGCACGCAAGAAATTCAAATTAAAAAAAGGCACCAATCCATTCTTTGTTACCCCTCGTTCCATCATCGGAGAAGTGTCATCAGCTATTGTGTATACAACATCATCACACCGGGTGGATGTAAGGACCAATGGAACGGATATGAAATGAGCGATATATTGTTTTGAGGATGTTATATAAGGCTTGGCGGGCCATTGTGCCGCTCTCTTGTAATTTGGTGATTCGACCGGGAAGACCGTAGACCGCGGTAGCGTTCGTCACTTCGCTATTTGTGACCACGCTAATATAAAGTGAAGGCAAGTGCCTTTTGTAATTTGAGTGGGCATTTTGTGCGACAGTGACACGGTTAATCGTCTGTGCCTAAAGTGTAGTAAACCACATGTGCTCATCGACTCCAAACTATTGTGTGCCCACTCGGTCAGTGACACCAGAACAAAGTGCTGTTGTGTCGTTCCCCGGTTCTACCTAGCGAATCTTCAGGCCATCCGCTACACCGGCCTAATCGCTAAATTGCCGGACACCCTGTCCGTAGTGAAATTCACCAACCGACGAAAGCAGCATCTCGTATGGTACCCCTCGCTGGCTGTGTCCGTTCCTGTTTGTTCCCGCTGACCATCCCGACGTGTTCTATCCCGCCCGGTGTCACCAATGTCGACCAACGAGCATCGCATCGGCCGCAACGATCGTCTACAGTAAAAAAATGAAAAATGCGCAAGTACTAAAAACTATGTTTTCACACACACACACACACCCATCAAATCTACTCTTAGAAAATTAAAATAAATTACTTAAAAATGAATGGTCCGCACAAATCATGTAAAATTATTTGTTTGATTGAATGTACATATTTTAGGTTATTCATCCGTCACTGAAAACGCATGGTAAGTGGGTAGATAGCCCTCCTAAGAGGTTGAAGCTTTTCCGAAGATCATCGTCGTAAAACGACCCAGGGACACGTTTAGTGAACACTGTATCAAGGCCAGGTAGCCAAACCTACAGGGGTTCACAACGTGTTTCCCTATAGTTATCAATTTTAATCACATTTTTCTCAAAAACTGGACGTGTTACAGCATTTCTGAGCCCATATTTGAATTCAGCGTAGCAAAATCTATAAAATCCAACCAGAAATGCCGACGGGAGCGAAAAAAGTTCCGATTTTGCCGACTAGTGTTACGAGTACACCTTTGAGGTTCTGTATGAAAAAGACTATGACTTATTTTGACAGCTGCTTAAAGCCAATGTAGTGCTTGCATTGTAAACAAACCAAAACCTTCTTTGAAAGTTAAAGATTTACTTCAAGCGGAACAGTGCGAAGTCTTCCGGAAGAAAAGCGAAAATCGATTGTGACCAAGTACTGCACTGAAAAGGGATTGTCGCTAAGAAAATTAGCAAAAGAAGAAGGTGTTAGTGTCTGTGCGGTTCAAAATGCGATCAACCGGTTTGTTATGCATAACACATTGAAGGACTTACCCGGCCATGGTAGAAAAACAGGTTCGTCAAACCCAAATTTGCAAAGTTAATGTTATAGATAACGAATGCCGACTGGATCATATAATTGAAATCAGTCTGCGTCATTGCTGAAATGATATCTTTAGAGGAGGATCAAGAGTGCAATAGAAGCAGTGGCACCAGAGGAGCGCGTCGCCATGAGAATGCTGGCAAAATACCTGCACGAGAAATCCGCTCTTTGACCAATCGAGGCTTACCATCAAATCCCAATCTAGATAACGCCATCTACAGGAGGCAACTCGAAGAAAAAATGTGGAACGCGGCTAACGGATGAGATAACTTGAAAGACGGAACGTGGAGAAGGCGAATGAGCCACGAATTGCATGAACTCATGGGAGAAAGTTCCACCACCAACACCGCAAAAGTCGGTCGACCACGATGGGCTGAAAACGTGGTAAGGATGTCGGAAAGTGACCTACGGACTCTCCACAGACTGCGGAGAGACTACTGTAAATAGCAGAGGATACCCAGTCCTTTGCCTGATTGGCAAGGTAAACAATTAACGGAGGCGTTGCGATATCGACGTTTGAATTGTTTACAATTGACTTCCGGGCCGTTATCATGAATTACTTGAGATTCAGGGCCAATTTCTTCACCGCTCACCGGCATTTTTTTCAGAACGAGAACATTTCCAGAACCAGAAACACCGTGTGGTGGTAAATCTGACAGCTCCCATGTTAATGTATAGGACGAAAGTTTTAAAATGCTTCTAGAAAATTCAAATGAAATTCTAATTAGAAGCTTTTTGTTGTATGATGTAAGAAAGATCCATAACTACTCAATAAAGACATTTTCAGCAAAATAAAAATAAACTTAAAATAATGCGTCTAGAGGGCGAACACGAAATTATTGCGACACATTCAACAAGGCATAACTTTTTTACCATTGGGTAAAAATCAACCAAATTTTGCACACTTTCTCATTGATGTGTATTGTTTACATGCTGTCAAACTCGAAGTCGTGTTTTTCGATTCAACGAAAATGGAGGTGAACCAACGCGAGTCGAGAGAACAAATTCTTTCCAAACACCTGGAATTTCCTGACCTGTCGCACCGGCAGTTGGGAAAAATGTTGAACATTCACCATTCAACCGTCTCCAGAGTGTTGAAGCGGTTCCAGGAGCGGTTGACGTTGGACCACGGCAAAGGAGCTGGAAGAAAACCGGGACCGGAGAACAAAAAGACGGAGGGAAAGGTGAAGCGGATGATTAAAGCAAATCCCAACGTCTCAAGCCGTGATTTGGCTAAAAAGATCGGCATGTCGCAGAGCTACGTCCAGAATGCAAAGAAGAGAGCTGGACTACATACATACAAGGTACAGAACTTCCCAAACCGCGATGAGCGGCAACAATCGACGGCTAAAACTCGGGCACGGAAGCTCTACGAGAAGATGCTGACAAAATATGGCTGCTGTGTGATGGACGACGAAACGTATATAAAAGCCGATTTTAAGCAAATTCCGGGGTTGGAGTTTTTCACCGGCAAGAGCAAGTTCTATGTGGACGACAAATTTAAGAAGAAGAAAATGTCGAAGTTCGCCTCCAAATATCTCATTTGGCAGGCCATCTGCTCTTGCGGACTGAGGAGTGAGCCTTTCGTGACAAAGGGCACAGTAAATGGCGAGATCTACAAATCTGAGTGCCTCGAGAAGCGCCTTTTGCCGTTCTTGCAGCAGCACGACGAAGCTCCGCTATTTTGGCCAGATTTGGCATCATGCCACTATTCTAAAAGTGTCCTGGAGTGGTATGAGGCCAATTCTGACCATTTTGTTCCAAAGGACATGAATCCGCCAAACTGTCCGGAGCTGCGCCCGGTGGAGCAGTACTGGGCAATGATGAAGCGGGAACTTCGGAAGAGCAAGAAGACAGTCAAAGACGAGAAGGACATGTTAAGAAAATGGAAAAAAAAACTGAGAAACTGGTACCGGATGACACTGTAAAGACTTTGATGGAGGGCATCAAGCGAAAATGCGTTCAATTTTACACTCAAGGCTCCATCGATTAACTTTTCTTTTAATTTTTGAAGTAAATATATGTATAAAACTACCCTTAAATTTTGGTTTGATTCTAAACATTGCAAGAAAATTGGCATGACATTTTCGGTGTCGCAATAATTTTGTATTCGCCCTTTATTGTGCAGTTTTGGATTTTTGGACATTTTGGACATCATACAACAAACCGCTTTTAATTAGAATTTCATTTGAATTTTCTAGAAGCATTTTAAAATGTTCGTCTTATACTTTAACAAGGGAGGTGTCAGATTTATCACCACTCGGTGTCTTCTTCTTTTTTCAAGTTGGATTCCTCTATTTGCGAAAATCTTCGTAATTCACTTTCGTCGCACTCCATCTTGTGTTAACCTAAACTTGGGTTAATTTAACTTTGCTGTAAAGAATAATATAAATTACAATGTCTAATTCTCCTTCTTCTAGACCGTCAAACTTCCCACTCACCGAAGACCATCCAGCAAGAAGCCATCTTCCATTGCCGAATTCGTCACGCATTCCGCTTTGCGCTGACCTTCGCCGATCCAGCGAACATTGCTTTCCGTTCCGCTTCGCCGTCTAATCCGCACCACCACAAGCCCAAGCAGCCTGCTTAGAAAAGCCAATCCACGGCCAGCCATGGCCTACTGGTGGACTGATGCCTTCTCGCACCGAAACCGACGGCGGCGAGCGAAACAACCGAAAAACAAACGAGAGGGAAACGAAAATTTCGTCTGTAGGCAGCACACACAAACAAGAGAGCGAACCCTAATCGGCATTAGAACGACACCATGGGTTGGCATGGCAGGGCAAGGTGAGGCGGCGCTGCGGAATAGAAATCGCGTGAAGAAACCATCGCCGCAGCAGCACGAAATTTAGAAGGAGGAGCAAGAAAAAGTGCGTTTCTTGAATATGGCGCCACCGTCGCCGTTCAACTCCTCCACCACCACCACCATCATTGTTGTTTCGCTTTTTTTTTCTCTTCTTCCGGCAGAGAGAATGTGCGTTTGCGAACGACGAGCGGTCACGTGATTACAAAGCCGGAGAACATTGTATTTGCGCCACATTGTTTACCAACAACCGGTCTAGTCGAATTAGCCCGAAATCGACAGGGTTTGTAATTCGAGCACGCTGAGAACCACCGCCAAGAACAGGTGAGTCATTTGGTTCTAATTTTCATTTTTTTTTTTTCGGTGTTGAAAGCAATTCCGATAAGACCTAATTGCTTTCGAAACCGAAAATAATTGAACCGAACACGGAATGCCAGTTGGGGCAGGGTTGAGGGGGCTGCACAAAGTCGAATGCAAAGCACATTGAACACAAAGTGCAGTGCTTACGGTTTTCGGCGGAGCTACTTCGATTGGTTGGCAAATTGGATTCGAGGAAATTTCACCGCGAGCTTACGTTGTCGTCGTGTTGTTGTTGTTGATGATGTTGTACACAGAACAACAAAACACGGATGGCAGCAGGCTGGCGAGGGGTGGGCAGGTGTAATTTCGCAGGTTTTTGAAGGTTCTCACATTGCTTGCGGAGTACCGCAATATAGCGGTGGTTTAGGGGCTTGCAGCAATCGAAAAAAAAATCGCTTTCGCTGGCGCTGGTTCTGGTGGATTGTGTCTTGTTAGCGATTTTGACAACCAGCTGCCAATCGGTGCCAATTCGGTGGGAAAGCAGTGTGGGAAATTATCGTCATCATCGTTCGTTTGCCGCTGTCGAATTCTAGGAAGACGATAGAGCTAGGCAAAGCGTTTGCAGCTGCTCATCACAGTTGGCTGCGTACGGAGCGAGGTTCAACGACCGCGTTCTGGAACGCGTGAATTACAAAACAAACTTGGCTACGAAGGTGGCTGGCAAAAGAGAATCCGGATGAGTAACTAGATTCTAACAATCGACAAAAAAAAGCAGTGCGTCATGCCCATAACCTCGAGAAACACGACGATGTCGAAGATGACGGCGATGATGATGATAGTTGCAACGCAGCGCAAAGATCTCGCTATATAGATGGCGTTGATAGCAGCCGGAGTTCTCCATGTTTGGCGCGCTCCGATGACGATGATGAATTGCACATTTAATTATGCACGCTTTCATGGGAGGACGTTGGAGCAGAGGGGTGGGGGTTATTCAAGCGAGGATGAAAAGAATTCTTTTTCCTTGGAAAAGATTGACGACCACCAACGGTCGGTCGGTTGGTGTTGAACGGTTTTCCAATCAAAAGATCCTCGGACGCCCTACCGCGAGAAAGAACGGCCATCATGGCAGCGGTGATGAGAATGATGGGAGATCTAGCGAGATTAGGTTGTCCGCGTTTACAATTGGTTGAAATCGAGGACGGACGATTCATCGACGTATGAGGGCCATTATAATGGCTTCTCCCAGGGGTTCTTGCCTAGCCCAAAAGAAATACAATCACCTTTTCGGATTGGGCCTTCTTGTGCGAACCGAAGATCCATTAACCGGAGCGATAATTGCATCATAAAAGAGGACGTAACCGGTGCGGACTGCGGGCCGCTCTGGTCCAGGTTACTGACCATCTCAATAAATAACAGTGATTCTTTAGCCTGAATCTTGTTTTCAGCGTGGCTTTCACACACTCGTTCGCAGTGTTCAGTGCACAAGAGGGAGCAGCGAAGCAGTCACCGTCTCTATTCAGGGCCAAAGCCGTTGTTGTCATCGTCACCGACGACGACCATGAGAGAATGCTGGAAGGAGGCAGGGATATGATGATAACACACAAAAGAGGCTGTGAGAAGGAACGGCGCTTGGGGACGACGAGGGGTACTCATCATCATCGTCATGTGTCACCGCCGCCTTCGATGGCACACAAAAGACTTCAGTGGCACTTCTCCAATCGCGTCTAGACGAATCCTCCCTTCCCACGACCGCTCCGGCTTCATTATCCACCGAAACGATAGGGGGGGTTGTTGGATGGAAGCCTCGGAGGAATCGGATTTCTCCAAACTTGGGTCCGAAATCGGCTTCCGCGAAGGCAATCTTACCGACCGCTTCGAATAACACCGAGCGACGGATTCCTCGAAAGTGGTTGCAAGCATTCCCGAAAAGAATTTGAATTTCAATCGCTGCCCCAAAACATTCCCGTCGCAGCCTGTTGCATTTGCACATCGAGCGAAAGCCGAACCCGAATCATCGTCGTTGTCCGGAGTGGGTGCGTTTTAGGGAGGTTAGGTACATCCCAGCACGGATGAAAAATAACTCCACACAACGAGGGGCGAGTGAGTTTGGGGGAGGCTTCGCACACTCACGCATTCGTTGTATGGAGCTGCTCGAGTTAGTGCATTTTAGAATGTTCTTCCTGCTCGTTCGCTCTCTCGCTCTCTCGTTCACTCGATCCCAGCGAGCCTGTTTAGGGGGGGTGCTTCGGTGCACACGTGCACAGTCGGCACCGGATCGGGTTTTCAGGCTTCCTCCCGGTCTGCCCTTATGGTGCCAGTGCGTCCTTGCTTGTTTGCCGTTGTTGTTGCTGCTTTGACGAAAGGTTGCTAGAGCATGCAGAGGGAGGAATTGTTATGTAAGATAAGGTTCTCCACCAGGAGAATTGAAATGCGGAAGGTCGAGGGATGGCGCAGCAGGTTGGCGTAATTTGTTTGTTGTGCGTTGTTTAGAAAATGGATTCCTTAAAAGTGGCACCACCTACCCCGCGGGACGGAAGATTTGCAGCTTTGGAATTGTTTGGGATGTTTCGCTAATTATCGCTTGGTGTGGAGGGCGGTGTGTGTGTGCGTGGCTGGCAGTTTTCGAAGAGTAATTGTTGTTCAGAAGGGGACTTTGTGGTTTCTTCTTCTACTTCATGCTGCACAGAAAAAAATAATGAATTTGAAAAGGCGCGTAAAAATTACCCTGGTCTAATTTCAAGCCAAAGTAGGTGTAAACAACGAAATTTTCTGCAATCTTTCATTCGTCATACAACCACAGAGAACAGACATCCAAGCTGGAGTGCCCTTCGTGTGTAAATTTTTGTAACTGTCATTTAAAAATTTCAGTTCGATTCCGTTAGTTTTGGTGAATCGTCTGTTGATGGCGCCACTTGCCCGCCTCGAGATTTGATAGTCTGTCAATTTTATTTTGGTGAAACCTAGACTAGGCGGCGTGGTTTTTCAAGCGGTTTGCTTTTAAAAATTTACACAGTAAATTGGAAAAAAAAAGTTCGAGCCTGGATGTCTGTTCTCTGTGATACAACAATGTTTGAAATCTTTCATACAACAGGCTAGATTAAGGCGTTACCTGGCTTCAATTTACATGAAATATCCCATTATTTTCCGCCAAATCTAGCATTGCCTTTATGTGCATTAGATAACGCAATTCAATGTTTCTTTCCATCTGTGATGTATAAATTTATATAGACTTCAAAATATTCAGGAAATCAGAAGGGTATTATTTCAAGCAGAATCAGGGTATGGAACAGCTTGATCGGTGGTGAATGTTTTCATCGATTGGTTGGAATTATCTCAATCCCAATTTGTATGAATGGAAGCATCTCAATCCCCCAATTGTAACGGAACTGTGGCAAACTAAAAGGTCATCATGAAGCAGGCAGTTTAGAAATACATTTAAAATGAAATCAGTGACTTCAGTGCCCACCAAACATCATTTTACATTTTGCTTGGTGAATAAGTATTTTTGAAATAAAAAAACTGTCATAACATAACAATTTATCTCTTTGAAATAAATTTGAAATAAATTAATTCGTTGCTACATTTATACTGAAATACTGAAACCAAATATGACAAAGCTTAAAGAACAGTTCTAGAGCAAATTTTCAATAAGTCGTAAGTAACAATGTAAACAAAAATTATGTTTCTTCACGGAATGATAGCTTGGGTACTCTCCTCAATATGAAAGACCTGCTGCTCAAATATGAACGAGACTTCATGAATTAAACGGTCCGCGGATGACATAAAGTCAAATTTTGTTTTCTTCGACTGGTAGGACTGTTATACGTTTACATGTCAAAGTTGAGCACAATCTGTCACGAAGCTTTTTTTTACGGCACTATAAACACGTCAACCTCCAGTGTGTTTTTCGAATTTTACTTTGGAATCAAACGCTGAGCAAAGAATTAGTTTGAAATTTTGTTATTCCAACGGAATAAGTGCTTCGGGTGCATTGAAAATATTGCAGAAAGCCAATGGGGAATCTGATCTATCGCGTGCACGTGTGTTTGATTGATATAAGTCGTTCATCAGTTGAAAATCTGCCTCACGATCGTCGTCCGGTAACATCAATAAACGATGAAAACATCGAATAAGTGAAGAAAATTGTGCTGCAAAATCGCCGTGTGACCGAGAGAGAAATAGCTGATGAGCTCAACATATCAAATGGATCCGCTCATAGCATTATACACGATGTTTTGGGCATGAGACGTGTGTCCGCGCTTCTTGTTCCAAAATTGTTGAATTTTCTTCAAAAAGAGCAACGCTAAACTGACGCTAAGGATTTGCTCACAACGAGTGCTACGGACATCCAGCACATCATAACTGGTGACGAGACTTGGTTCTACGAGTACGACGTCGGAACAGCCCAGCAATCATCGGAATGGCGCTTCCAAAATGAGCCGAACCCCAAAAAACCGCGTCAAAATCGATCGAAAATCAAGGTTTTGCTGACTGTTTTCTTCGATAGCCAAGGTGTGGTGCACTCGGAATTCCTTCCGGAAGGTCAATCGGTCAATGCTGGATATTATTTGGGCGTTATGAAGCGTTTGCGTGAGAATATTCGTCAAAAGGAAAGAATTGTGGGACAACAAGTCATGGTTTTTGCATCACGATAACGTTTAGTTCGCGATTATTGGACCAAAAACCTGATATGGCACCATGTGACTTTTTCCTCTTTCCCAAACTCAAATTGCCGCTTCGTGGTAAACATTTTCAGACTTTTGAAGTCTTAAAGGAGATTTCGAAGAGGGAGCTTAAGGCGATACCAAAAGAGGCGTATGAATATAGCACTTGGAAGCACTTGGAATGGAAAAAACGTTGACATATGTGTATCGCCTCCAATGGTGATTATTTTGAAGGAGACAAAATAAATATTGAAGAATAATGAACCGTTTGTGTTTTATTTAACCAGTCTCGTTGATATTTCAGCAGAAGGTATGCACAACATAATATGAAGTGCAGCGAATTGCTGCTATAAACTATTTAACCAAAAATTGGCTTGAATCACAAACTACTCCATAACGAACTCTTGTCGCATTCATCGCTTTGCCAGTTTGACTTAAGGCCGATCCCAACGCTGAGTTTCATGTTTGTTGCAAACTGTTTTCCAGTTTTAAAATTTGGAACAGTAATAAAAAAAATAAAATAAGTTTATGGATTGGTGGGTTTAAAAATATTGTTGGTTCATAATTTCATGTTAAAAAACAATGAAAAAAAAAACAAAAAAAAAAAAATTAATATAAAGGGAAAAAAAAAAAAAAAATAAAAAGGGGGGGGGTGGGGGGGGGAAAGGAGGGGGGGTGGGGGGAGTGGAAATGGAAGAAGAAGATAAGGGTGGGGGGTGGTTGGTGAAAAAAAGAAAGGGGGGGGGGGGGGGGGGGGGTTGCCACACTGGGCCAGAATGAAAAATTAGCAGGAATAAATTATTTTCACTATGAAGATGCAACTTTAGAACAAAACTGTCTTCGGCAAAGTTGCAGTTTATAATTAGGGCTTTAATTTGACGTCAGTTTCAGTTAGGGTGGTCCTTGAATATATCGAAATAAAAATTCTATCTTTCACATTTCTTGACATAAAGCAATACAATGCTCTACAAAGTTGTTCTTTATTGAATTTCAAGCAACTTTGCTGCAAAAATTATAGTCGTAGGTCTTTTGTGTCAAAAGTTATGATCATTTTTACGCTTAAGAGTAGGGTGGCCCTGAAAAAAATAGTATTTTTCGCCTAACTTTTTTATTTCAAGTTTTATGAAAATGGTGTCTTTGACAAATTTTTAGAACTTACTTAAATACACACTTTGATGAAAAAAGAACGTAATTTCATAAATTCCTTCAAAAGATATCGCAATTTTAGTCTAAAAATTACGATTTTTTCAAATCAAATTATTTTTCAAAGGGGGAAAAACGGGGATACAAATACGATTGCATATGAATGGTAAAGATAAGAGGTCTCTTGTGTATATAAATACTCAGGTGAATTTAGAAGAATTTTGGGTTGAATGGTACTATGAATGTATGTCCTTTTTAAAATAAAATTCTCGTTTTTTTCTTAAATGTTGATGGCAACGACGAATAAATCACCATATATAAATAAAAAACTAATATTTGCAATGCATTAAATTTCATAATAAACATATATGTGAAAAATGTACCAAAATTATAAATTGTACTACTGAACCACTTAGCAACATTAAACAAAAAAAGTATTTTTTTTCTACGCCCTGGACGTTTAAGGGTTAGAAAAATCTTCGAGGTTGGAATGATGTTCTCAAAAATATCAGGTATAAAGCGCATCAACGTGTATGCGTTTGTGTTTGCGTGTGCTTGGAACCAACATAATGGTAAATTCAAACGGATGTCAGTTGAACTTAACTGCTTAATTCCCGTAACAATAACTCAAAATTTAAGTTTCTTTTAACCACCGTAGGTAGTCAAATCAAACTAATATGATGTTTGTGCCCAATTCAACGTGAAGTTCCTGTTAAATAAAACTAGAATATATTTGCGTTTCTCAATCATTTTTCTCAGTGCACCCTTAGTAAAGCGATATTTTTTCTTTGCTTCGGTGGTTTTTCATTGTGCTGAAGGTTTCAGAGACTAGTGAGCCACGACTATCGAGGTACATTGACTTTACTCTAGAGCTGTCAAATTGTTACCGGATTGTCTGCGGATGACCAGTCATTTCCTAGTGTTTTATTGTATTGAATTTAAATCTTTATTAATGAATTTCGCCACGGCTTGATTTTTTTGTGTAATAGTTTTGAAGTTCTACCGACGCAATTCGCAAAAATGGTAAGAGGTTATTTGAATCGAAGCTTTGTTTGTTTTTTGTTTAACGAGAATCTGTTTTAGATGTGAAAAATGGTGATTTAGTTCAGCTTTTCTTTTCTGGGAAAAGTAGCTCGGAGATCTTTCACTACATAGTAAACAAGTATACGGTTGGTCAAATAAGCAAAGATTCAATGTTAACACAGATATACAAGCTACGGTTCGAAAAAAAAACACACAATTTAAAAAGCGTTGGAGCAGCAGTAACTACTACCTATATGAAAGAGCGATTTCTCTCGAAAAATAAATTATGGTTATATCTGTCCTCATTCAAAATAAAGTCATCGTTGACTCCTAAAAACAGGGTAGGACGTCCTTCGAAATCGTTTTTGGATTCCGGAAGAAAAACAAAGAAAGTTAAAATACGCAATCTGACACATGAATATTCTCCTCAATAACTGGGCTTGGCTGCTGGTTCTAGCCTTTATTCTGGAGGTTTTCGAAAGGCAGGGAAATTAGTTGAGAATATTGCATCAGATCCAACTGCCATAAAGAATATGGATACATCGTCTAACGATCCTGATCCTGGAGATAGTTTGTTCACACCAGATGAAGCACTTGCTTTTCTATGCCAGAACGGATTTTCCAAGGCACAATACACAAACATTCGCATGATGTCATTACATAAAGGCATTAAAATGTATCCAGCGTATAATCATGTGAGAGATGCCAAATCGAATTGTTATCCCAATGGTAATATTCCTTTCATTTGGATAATAGTGTAGTAATACATAATTGATTGTTTACAGGCATCCATATCCAACAGTCTGTTGCTCAGGTTTCAATACAGAACTTGGTTGATCACACTATTCAGCGGCTGTGGGAAAGCTTGGGCCTAAACTCTAAGATTTATTATTCGTCAAATGATGACATTCACTTGATGGTGAAATGGGGATGCGATGGAAGTTCGAATCATGCTCGTTATAAGCAACCATTTGTTCATAAGGATGACACCGCGGAAGGTGCTATTGGAGAATACAGTGACTCCCATATCTTCGCATTGTCGATGGTCCCTCTTCGATTGACCATCCACAAAACAAATTCAGGGGTCAAAGAAATCATTTGGAATAATAATCTACCTTCATCAATTTCCCTGTGTCGACCAATTAAACTGATTTTTCAGAAAGAAGCGGCTGATTTGACCAGAAGTGAAGTTGAAAAAGTAGAACAGCAAATTAATGCTTTGAAACCTACGGAATGCAAATCATGAGACAACAAAGTGTTCGTTAAAGTTGATATGATTTTTTGTATGATCGATACTAAAGTTGTCAACGACGTTACAATGACTAATTCTCAAGCGTGTTACATTTGCGGAAAATCAGGTTGGTCTTTAATTTTTATTAGCATTTCTTTATTTTTATATCATTTTACACAAACCTAGGAATGAAGCTTAACGCGCACAGCGATGACAATAAGCCAATTGATCCCGATAAGTTGAAATACGGACTTTTTCCGCTGCACGCCTACATTAGAAGCATGGACATGTTTTTAAAAATAGCAAACCGATTGGCAATGGAAAAACCTTGCTGGAGAGTCAGTAAAGCAAACGTTGCAGTTAAAGAGCGTGAAGTGAAAAACAAAACTGAGTTCCGAAGGCAACTTGGACTCCGTATAAGTGAACCATTACCATCTGGTGGTAACTCAAACGATGGGAATACGGCCAGAAATTTTTTTGCAAATTGGAAAACAGTTTCCAATATTACTGGCTTGGATGAAGGATTATTAGAGCACTTTCATATAATTTTGAGTACCATCAACAGTCGGGCTGATATTAGCGTAGAAGCTTTCCAAACGTATGCGAAAGAAACGCGTGAGCTTTACAATAAGCTATGACACCAACAGTGCATAAACTGTTGGTTCATGGTGGTGATGTGATTGAACATGCCATTTTGCCAATCGGTATGCTAAGCGAGGAAGCGCAAGAGACTAGAAACAAATGTATACGAAATTTTCGGGAGCATCATGCAAGACAGTTCAGTCGTGAAGCCAATTTAGAGGATGTATTTAAGCGACTGCTGATCACATCTGATCCAGTCATTTCAATGATTACAAAAAAAAATTGGCAAAACAAGAGAAATCAATTTGCAGGAAAAAGCACATGCACTAATCAAAAGTCTAATGTAACTACTTCTAAATGATTAATCAAACTTGATATTTAAAAAACAAACGTTGCAAACAACAGCATCGAATATCTTTTATTGACAAACATGATATATTACTGATATATCACGAAAGACATCTTTAACATCTCTATATGTTGGAACACCACTTTAACTACAAATTTTATCAAAACAAAAATAAGCAAAATAAGCAAATTCATCGATTTAAATTGAAAACAATGCAAATATTAGTTTTTTATTTATATATGGTGATTCGTCGTTGCCATTAACATTTAAGAAAAAAACGAGAATTTTATTTTTAAATGGACATACATTCATAGTACCATTTAACCTAAAATTCTTCTAAATTCACCTGAGTATTTATATACAAAAGAGACCTCTAATCTTTACCATTCATATGCAATCGCATTTGTATCCCCGTTTTTCCCCCTTTAAAAAATAATTTGATTTAAAAGAATCGTAATTTTTAGACTAAAATTGCGATATCTTTTGAAGGAATTTATGAAATTACGTTCTTTTTTCATCAAAGTGTGTATTTAAGTAAGCTCTAAAAATTTGTCAAAGACACCATTTTCATAAAACTTGAAATAAAAAAGTTAGGCGAAAAATACTATTTTTTTCAGGGCCACCCTACTCTTAAGCGTAAAAATGATCATAACTTTTGACACAAAAGACCTACGACTATAATTTTTGTAGCAAAGTTGCTTGAAATTCAATAAAGAACAACTTTGTAGAGCATTGTATTGCTTTATGTCAAGAAATGTGAAAGATAGAATTTTTATTTCGATATATTCAAGGACCACCCTAACTGAAACTGACGTCAAATTAAAGCCCTAATTATAAACTGCAACTTTGCCGAAGACAGTTTTGTTCTAAAGTTGCATCTTCATAGTGAAAATAATTTATTCCTGCTAATTTTTCATTCTGGCCCAGTGTGACGCTAAGATTAGAATACCTAAAATTACGTTTTTATTTTACCTTAAATTAGGTATGGTTGACAATACCTAATATATCGGTAAAATTAAACGATAATAAACTGTATTTTTTACTGACATTTGGGTTATGTTCATTTTTCAATATTGGTCGTTATTATTCAACTAAAATTGAATAAATGTTTCGTTATGGATTGAGACAGCAGCTGTCGCCATATTTTTCTTAGCGAAAACGTAATTATTTTTCTTATAAAACTTTCAAGAAATAGTTTATTCATGTCCCACTATTTGAAACAATAACTTTTGCATTCTTTTATTTGATTCTAGCTCCGACGGATCCTTGTGAACCAACGTAAATCCGGAGGTACAATTCGACTTCACTCCGGAGAAAAAAAATGAACTTATTGAAATGTTCGGTCGTTGCTGCAAAAATATTTATGTAAAATTTCATTGATACTTTTTTAAATACAGTAAAAATATTTCTGAAATACTTATGAACATGTGTTTCTCCTTAAGTGCAGCATTTAGAATACTAATCCGAATAGATAAATTGTAAAATTGCATGGCTTGTTTGATGCATTATTTTAAATATTATTAAAAAATCCAATTTTCAGTTAAAAGTAACGATAAAAAATCGGTAATTTTCAACGTTTATCTTCCTTAAATACCAATACCTAACATTAGGTAATCTGAGATTACGCACAATTTGGGTATGTGCACTTTTGAGCGATTATCGATACTTTTTAACGATCTTTAGGTATTTTCATCTTAGCGTGTAAGCAACATGACAGGTGATTGCATGTCGAAACAGACTTAACGAATGCGACATATTATTTTGCGACACCCGCGGATGTAACGCGATAACTTTCCGAACGACTTATAATGTGGTCGTATTTTCCCTAACTGAAGTTAAATGACTTTATATTGAATTTATTGAAAAAATCGATTTGAAATTCAGCTAAATGGAAATCTTTATTGATGTAAAGCTGAGCCTTGCTCAACATTGTTGCTTCAACATAATTTCCTTCAAATATTATGGCTTGGTTTAAAAATAGGAATTGAAACTAATTTCCAAAACTTCCACATTGATTTTCTTGATGATGATACTTACGACCTATTGAAAGTTTGCTCTAGAATTACAAAAAACTACACGCAAAAAAAACCGCAGTGGAAACTACTATTTCGAGGGTTAAATTAAGGTCGGTATCGTGTTCGAAAGAAATTTCTTTTTCATTCGGATTTACCTAAAACTGAGTAACTTGTACCCACTTTCATAAAACAGGCTGAAACGTAAAACCATGGGTAAGCCGATTTATGAAAGTGGGTAAACGTTACTCAGTTCTTTTTTAATCTGGTTCAATTCTGAAGCTGCTAGTCTACTGTTCGTACAATGGACAAATATTTGTCCTTACCTGAGAGACGTGTTCATAAACTATAGTCTGTCGGATAATGCCAACTATTTGTCCATTGTAGGGACGTTTTTTTTCCACCCCGGTGCCGGTGCGGTGATTTCCATCCAAAAAAAAAACTTAAGTTTTACGTCGTCGGTAAGTACCCGGAAGCGCTGACTCGCCACGGTCGTCATCCTGGATCTATCGTTTTGCGAGCGAGCGTATTCGTATTCGTACATGTAGTCCAAACTGTTAAACTTTGTTTTGATGAGTGCTATTTACTAATGCCGTAATTTTATCGACTAAATCTAAGAAGGATCGCGACCGAGACGAACACGACGATGATCGTAGGAGCAACAAAAGTTTTCATCTAGAAGTTCCAGGAGCCATCGGAGAGAATTATCGCATCGAATCCCAAGGTAATTGTAGGTGTTTTTTTATAAGGTGCGTTTTGTTCATATATTTTAGCGATCATCGAATGGACGCCTTTGGATGGGAGGACGATGATGATGTACAAGCTTCGAGCTCGCAAAAAGATACCGACCACCATCTTCCCGGAGAGGTAGAGAAGAGGACACACCTCGGCAGACACCGGCACATAAGTACAACAAATGGGCGCCAGATCAAAAAGAATCTGGCGCCACCCACACGTTATTAAAAAGAATGTCCCTTGGGATTCGGAAGAAGATAAGGATCTATGGGAAAAAGAGCAAGCTCGTTTAGATCGTAAATGGTACAGTATTGGCGAGAGATATGACGAAGAAAATAATCCATTTTCGGGATTATCAATAAAATATAAAAGAAAAAGCTGAGCTACAGTAGCTACATTGGTTTAGTAAATCTACCAAGCTTCAATATTAAGTCGCTAGTATACCGTATTCTGCAGCAAAAAAGAATACGGATGGAAAACTAATCCGAATCCGAAATCTTGTTGTACAAGATTGTTTGAACCAAGAATTGCAGATAAAGCTAGCAGAGAACTGTGGAATCACTCGTGGTGCAGTGCGTACAACTGTGATCGTCTCACAGTGGTAGGAAAAGGCTTTTTTGTTTTGGTGTTGTCTCACTCACTCTCACAGGACGCTTGAAAAAATGGCTGAAAACTGTGTCAATTTTTTTTATAGCGTGCACAGGTTCATAGTGTCTTCTACAAAGTTGTACCTAGACAAGTTGTCCATCTTGTAGTGATAGTTTTGCAGTTCCAAACTTCACCGCTAGGGCGGCGCTGTTGCTAACTTATGAACGAAACACAGTAGAAGGGTAATGTCAAAGGCAAGTTTGTAGGGAATACCTGGGCACTGGCAAAACCTTGAGGTAGTTTAACTTCAACTACCAGGTCCCAGGGCTGGTCTGGTTCTTTACCATTTTGGAAAGAAGCACACAAGTGTTGCCAGATCAGTGGTAATGCATCCCAAAAGTGCTTCTGAAATTTCTCCAGTAGTTCTTATCTATGAACATTATAATTTGGAGATGGTGATCAATGGTCGAGTACAGTATTTGCAAATAGTAGAAATGTTGCATTTGATCATATAAACTCAGTTGAAAAAGCTGAAATAGTATATTATCACAAATCAGCTCACTTTTGGAAAGCATTACCACATAGGGGAGCTGTTCCATTATTCATCTCATGATCCATTATTCATACTGATCGGAAATGTTGGTTTGATGTATGAATCAATCAATTCGTTCTGTTATTGAGTTTGCTTAGTTTCAACAACAAATAAAAATAAATAAAATTAACAAGAAATAAAACGTAAGAAATCAGATGGTTATGCGTCAACCTTTTGTTTTCGAGTAGCACAAATCGAAGGGTGATGAGATGAAAATGGGATTGGTAACCCTAGATACTATGCTTGTATCGAGGTCTTTTATGATGAGGCGATTTTGCTTATGTAATTCTAGCAACGAAGTTTTGAAGAAAAATGCAGTTCTAGAGTGATGATACCGATGCGTGGCAATGGACGATATGGCCGAATAGGAATTGGAAATAGCTGAAGATCCTAGAAATCAGCATACGTCGAGGCAGACCAATATGAAGATATCAACCAACACAAAGGCAAGGGAACAAAACGAACAGAAGAATTAAGAAACAAAACATCGGTGAGATCGTTCTATTTTTTTCTTCTAATAATTATGATAAAACACACACACACACACACACACACACACACACACACACACACACACACACACACACACACACACACACACACACACACACACACACACACTCACACACACACACACACACAAGAACTAGACATCTATTAACATGCTCTCGCCTGGGAACATATTGATCCGAAATACCTCAAAAAGCTTGTCGAAAGTAAGCCGACTGAAGAAGTTACGAAATGCCCACTTGAACTTGTAAACGTACCGTTGACTGAGTAATTAAATAACATAAAGAGTTGCAACGACCTCCCAAACACTTTTAAAGGAAACTTCTGTCTCAGGAGTCCCATCAGTAAACCATGAAATTTATACTGTTGGGACTACTGAGACTTGTAACATCAGACATTACTAAAACTAGTAGAATTCAATATATTTAGCCGACATAATGACAACTTATTTTTGATTCGAAAATACTGCTCAAACTTTCACAGCACATGACGAACTAAACTACAAAACTTGTAAGAACTAACAAACTAAATAACAAAAAGACGAAACGACACCACAAAAAAACTGTACACATGAACACGACTGAGAGAAAGGGGAAGAAAACTTGAAAATGTAACACCTTTTGAGGCAGTATCAACAGCGTCTCTTTGGACGACATGATCCTTGCACGGCTAGTGAAATGCTTCAAAAGGAGTTAAGTTATATCATTCTAACGAACAAGAAACTGCAGCTTCTTACTTTTGGTTCGAGAAAACTTCTTCGGGAGACTCTCATAGCACATAAATGACACACTTCACGGACTGAACTACAAAAGACTGAGCAAATAACGAAACGCCGAATTAAACTAGCAAACGCAATACTGACTAACAAAAAGACAATTGAAAAACACAGACGAAAGGACTCAAAATTCCCAAACGTGGCTCCTTCCGAGTCATTTGCAACAGCGTCTTCTTGGACGACATGTTCCGTGTACGGCTGGCAAAATGATTCGAAAGGATTTACGCAACGATATCATCAAAGGCCTGGCGTAGAGGTTTCTACTCTATTCAGAGTCCCGCCAGTAAACCTTCATAAAAAATCGTATTTTCGAAATAAAAGGATTGACGTGCTGGTGGGACGGTTTTTGATGGTTGTCATTGCTGTTAAACGCAAGCGAACATTATC